>JANPWX010000452.1:1120854-1488354 GCA_024734555.1 Trochalopteron elliotii | reverse complement strand
AGCAGGAAGAGGTTTTTTTAGCACTCCATTTTCTTTCTCTTCTGAAGCACCCACAGAGAGCAGGTCTCAGTGCCTGTATCAAACACGTTGCAATGCCCCAGCCTCAAGCCCCGCTGCTCCTGTGACTATGTAAATGGAGTTTGGTGGAATGGGAATCACAACAGAATTGAGAGCCTGGAAGCTGTCACCCCCTTATAAAGGTACCATGGTCATCCCCACACTGCAGGGTTTGTTTCCAGCTTGAAGTAAATAAGAGGCCCTTCTCTGTGCCAGTCTCAGGAATGCTAGTGACTTCTCACTGCCCTTGGCTATCTTGTTTTTAATTTAAGAACCATGCAAGTGCACTTAAACATCATTGTTTACTGGTGTCATTGTTATCAAAGCAAGTAAAGACATCAGCATCTGTATTGTCCTCGGGTTTTATTTTCATTGTGTCGGGCTACAATGGGACTTCGAGCATCTAGTTCTTGACTACAGGCACCATTCAACAGGAAACTGATTTCCATGGGTGACAGGCGTGGAGGCTCCATGGGTTCCCGGGTGAGGCACAGGCAGCAGCACCACCGTGCTGTGGGTCTCTGTCCCTTTCCTTCTCGGGCTGGGGCTCTCACACCCTGCACCTGCCTCCTGCTGAACCCACACATCTTCCTCCTGTGCATTAAGATGTTGGTGCTGGAGTGCAGTCAGTGTTTCCCACGAATTGTACCTGCTTCCAAATTAGGCGAGCGCTAAGGGAAGAGACAAGCGTGTGTGGGATGGGGGGGCAGAGATTTTTACAGAGAAGAACTGACGATGCATCACCATGGACAGGAGCCTTAAGGGCAAAATACAGTGCTTGTCAGTTCACGTTTGTCTGCACTTGGAGAAGAGGCATTTTCAGGCTCTGCATCGTGATAGCTATAACAAGCTGAGTTGAGAGACTTCAATACATACCCAGCTATGAGTATGGACACTGATGAGAAAGTTTATGTGTGCCTACTCGCATTCATTTCATATGAGTAGACACTTAGCTCATTCAAAAATACAGCTGGCATGATAAGCCTTTGAGAGTACAAAATACACATGAGGGTGTTCAGTTTTCAGTCAGGGTTATGCCATTTTTAATGGCCATATACTTACCCTGTCTGGTGCATTTATTCATTTTTGAGCCAAACTAGATTCAATGATTTTCATCATTTTTTTTTCACCTCTGTTGACATTGTCTGACAAGACTGTTCAGACTCAGACTGCTTAGGAAAAATAAATTTTGGTGCCAGATTTTGAGCCATCAGCAGTGTTCACTCTCATCTTTATTCTATTATTCTGTTGCAAAGGAACTTTCAGCTCAGGAGCCACAATGGAAAGAAAACAACTCCAGCTCTTTTTTTTTTTTTCCCCCTTCTCATTTTTTCAATCTTGTGATCTTAACCCAGCTGGTGAGGGAGAAAATTCCCATGTGAGGCATGTGGGTGGAGCCCAATTGTGTAAGCTCCATGCTTGCAAAGTGTTTGGCATGGATCTGCTGGCTGGCTTTGTTTTCCATGGCCAGACACAGAGGGAAGCCACATTCAGCACATTAACAGCAGCCACCTGTTGCTCTGTTCTACTTCAGAGGAACCCTGAGGCTGGGGAATCTCACTGTGCTCTGGCCCTTGATCTCCAGGGAAGTTTGATGTATCTAGGATGTGCATTTGTCCCCACATTTTCCTTTTTCAAGATGTGATGCTGGTGGGTTTGGGAGTCCAGATGGAGAAGAGGTCCTTGGAACAATTTGAGCTGTGCTTTGGTGCAGGTCACTAAGAGGGATTTTCAAGCTCCATTTGATGTGGCTCTCCCGAAGACAAACTCTTCTTGGGTTAATTCACTGCAATCAGAAATTTTCCTGCCACAGACTGCTCCAAAAATCCTAACTATGTCAAGCCTAAGTACAAGGAGCAGCAAGAAAATGCAAAAAGAAAGAATTTACTAACCTTGTCAATGACATTTGTAGGACCATCACCAGATTTCTCCCCTTTGCACAGCACAGCTTAAATTGATCTCCACTCCTATGCACTTTCCTGTTCATATGTAAAGCACAAGGAGAGAAAAAAAAGCAGCATATCACTAATGCAGCTAATTCTCCGTATCTTGAAGCAATTGACACAAGTACATGAATTAACTCATCACTTTATATCACATACTTGAGGCAAATGTGCTATTTGGAGTACCTCTTGGTAAGAATAAGCAATTTAAGATCCATTAGTATTTGGAATATTCTGTTTCATTAAAACCACAGTCATCCCTAAATGCAGATGAGCAGAGAGAAGCTATCAACCTCGTGGTTGTACTAGACAAACTTAAAAACACTTTCTGTTACTGGGTACTGTGAAAGGGTTTTAACGCAAATACAAGCCAGACCTTAGGTTTCTAAAAAAGTGTTCTCCTACCTTGGTTGAAGTTTCTCATAGCTCTCATAGGTTTGAAAATTATAATGTGAGCTGGAGGGAGACAGCAATTACAATGAACAGATTATAAGCTTTTAATATAACACCAGAATAGTTTTGCAAAACGCTATCTGCTACTTGTGTACCAGAATTAATTCTCCTTTATAAAGGCCTCAGTGCCTAAGATTATGGGAGAGCTGGAATCATTTTTTAAAATAATAAATACCTCTCCTCTGTTTTCATTCAAAATTTCCAAATAAATCAGGGCCCCTTTGCCCTGGGCTTGACCTGTAGAGCTTTAAGATCAAATCAGTTTCATTCATGATACTGTGTGCTAAGAAGTTTTATAAATAATATAAAAGCAGAGGCTTCAGATTTTAATTAGACTTGTGACAAATCTATAGCACATTAAACAAAATATATATTTCAATGATTTTTTAAAATACTTACTGTACAGACCAAGGAAAGAATCCTGAAAAACTTCTGGAAAAAAAGAATGTTCTTTTTTCCTCAGTTCAGTCACATTCAACCCTCAAGAAGTTCCTCAACTTTAAAAAGCTATTTTTGTCTAAGCTGTAAAGGTAGAAATGTTACAGAAGTCACAGGAATTTCTGGAAAAACTTAATCCTTTCACTGTGCTGCCTAATTTAGTCTTAAGTCTTTCCCAAATGTTGAAATACACTTTCAGGGCCACAGACCTTACAATTCATAAAAACTGGAATGCCTGCAGGTAAGGGCTGTTGGCTGAAGGAGAGATGGGCACTGTTTCACTGCTGAGGAGAAACCCTTGGGTCCTGGCTAACACAGGGTACAACCAGCCTTCCACCCTTCACCAGAGGCCCACTCCAGCCTTCCCAGGAGCACTGATTTAAGAGAAGCTGCCATCCAGAAAAGGAACTGATTGATGTATGGAGGCACAAAAGTACATCTGTGTTGATGACGTGATGCTACTGGGAGGAGTGTCCTGAAACTGTTGCCACACAACGTTCATCCCTTGGAAGAAAAATAATTTCCTGATTGACAAAATTTACATGGTAAGACCTCACGTCCTGCTGAAATAGCAATGGAGGGCTAAACTGAAGTCACTGTTACCCTGGTTGACAGGCTTGTAGAATATGTCAAAAAGAGTAGATGACCTTGATGCCTTAAGCTTTAGCTTTCATATTTGCAGATTCTGTGCTGCCTAGGGATGTAGTTCTGAGCCTCATATTCAGTGCCAGTAAGCTCTCTTCACAGAGCAGGTAGACAAAACAAATCCTTTTCCTGCTGAAGACCAAGGACAATTTTCAGGCCCAGAAGCACAGAAAACAGTGGGCTGAAGGGAGGAACAAGAAGGATGGGACCTCACAACCTGAAGCTGTAACTGGACAATTAAACCCCAATATGCAAATGGACCAGAACTTATAAAAATGTAAGACCTCGTGACTGGTCAGCCATTTTGTGACCATTCTTGGTCCACCCTGGGTGTAGCCCTGGCCAGGCTCTTGTCCTGCACAAGGTGTATCCTAAAGACCTTTCAATAAATACCTACGTTATTCTCTAGTTCTGTCCAGTCTCTGTTTCAGGTCAGCCTCTCAAGGCATCATCCTGGCTAGGCACATTAAGAGCGTGCAATATATCCCATGACTACTCTTTATCCATCATATGGCTCAGGTCAGGGCTAGATTGACTCCAAAAGATTCAAAAGCTAGTTTCTATAATCAAACAAAGGCACTGGACTCTGGTGAACCAGGATTAGTGTTCTGCAGCTGTAGGGGAGATACTTTATAATTAAGCTAGCACCCTCCAGCAGATCTCAGTTGGAGGTACCAGCAGTCTTAGGCAAAAACTGGTTTTAAATCAGCCTTGCTTCCGGCTGAATAGCTCTGCTGGTGATGAAGAAAAGTCTGTGTGTTTCTATGGCTCCCATACAGCAGAAGCCCACCTAGAATACCTGATAATGTGGACCTAATACATCTTTATTTTCTTACTTTTCATTTCTCTGCAAATTTATGATTGTGTAAAAAAAAAAAATAAAAATAATAGAGGTCTATTTACAAGAGTGGCTGCAGAGTTAACCATTAATTTTCTTCTCAAATTCATGGACACAGTGGAAAACAATCCTTAAATGACAGAGCAGAAGTCAGGTTAAATCTGAAATTCCTATGGTGTTCACTTTTCTAGGTTACCAATCCATGTACAGTGATAATAGCTGGGTAGATCCTTCTCATGAATGAGGCCTGGCCTGGCTGGATTTCAATAAGTTTGCAAAAACCATTGGCCTAAAATTTGAGGCTAAGTGGGACCTTCCACCT
Source organism: Trochalopteron elliotii (assembly GCA_024734555.1). Taxonomy (NCBI): domain Eukaryota; kingdom Metazoa; phylum Chordata; class Aves; order Passeriformes; family Leiothrichidae; genus Trochalopteron; species Trochalopteron elliotii. The sequence continues at coordinate 1,483,658 of JANPWX010000452.1, read as the reverse complement.
GACTCATAAGCATTCCACATCAATATCTCTGATAAATATCTCAAGAATTTGAACACAGAAATAATACCAAGGGTACTTCCCTCACAGCTGAATCAAGCTGTGACAACAGATCCTGAAAGTGGTTATTTTTGCAATACTTTATCTTGTAATTGTCCTTTTTTTTAATGTCTACTCGTGCAGGGAAGAACAGCAAAGTCCTTTCATGTTGAACAGGTTTCAGGGCTGTTGGTTGTTTATTTCCTTGAAGCTATGAAGTGTTTCTGCATCAGGGGGAGATTGAGGTTTGTGTCAGGCAAATTCCATGGTGATGTTATTTTTAAAAGCATGTCTGCTCTCAGTTTACCCTGGCTGATAGAAATGACCCCCTTTCCCATCTCTGCATTCCTACACAATCTGGCCAGCAATAGCTGAAATTCGATAGCACACACAGGTATAAATTTAGTCAACTGTTGGATTTTGGCAGTTTCTTGGCCACAACCTGTGGAGTCCACGAGCCTGAAATGAGAGTGGTAGAGCAGCTTGCCATTTCTAGAGCTCTTATTTTAGACTCTCTAAAGTTAAGTGCACCTTCTTACCTTGTTGCTTCATACTTGGTTCAGATTTGAAAGAGATCTTGGCAACTCTAAGAGCCATGAAACATTTTAAAGTGATTAATAAGACTGCACACATAAAGCAAAGAATGACTCCTGCAGGACTCTGCCTACATTTCATGTTAGCATCAGATAACAATTCATCCAAGTAAAGTACATAACTAGCAGATTTTTCCTATGCATCCATGACAAAGTCTAAACAGCGGGAACAACAAAGTGCTTAAACACACAATATTTTCAGAACAAAACAGATTAAAAGAAACAGTCTCTGAAAGAAAACAAACCTATGAATATTATAAGTCTCTGCTCAGGTCTCCAAACCACAATTGTGCCTGTCTAAACACATGCAACATTAAACTGTCTTTTCATTATCCCATGATCTCCTCGGCTGCCTCGGCGACGTGTCCTTCCCACTTGCTGTCATCCTGGAGAGCCCGTCCCCTGCACATCTCGGTGCCATTGTCACAGGAGGCTGTGCTTCTTCAGGCCACCTCCCAGGGCTCTGGGTATCAAGGTAGCACAGCCAGATCTCACAGTGGCCCCTGGTGCCATAACCCTGTCACCCTGGAGCTGACTGTGTGCCAGCCCATGTCCGGCAGGTCCCCGGGCGGTGCCGCTGCCCAGGCACAGGAGGGGATCCTGTTCCCTCACAGATGGCTGTGTGCAGCCAAGGGACATGTACCACTAAAAGGCAGGATGTTTGGCTGGAGGCTTGCAGGCTGGTACAACCTGATCAGGCTGGGTAGTGCCACACATCTGTGTGCTGTTTGTGAGATTGGCTGCAGTGGTCCTCAGAAACAGGCTGGCCCTCACTGCTGTGACCTGGCACAGCTGTGTTGATGTGTTGCCTTTTCCTGTTTTATGTCCTCAGCCTCTTTATTGAGAAAACATCCCTGTTGCTTTCCATGCCACCTGTGAGGTTAATATTTTTTTCCTCTTCTCATGAATTTCTTTGCCATAATTTTGGATAAACTTTCTCCCTTGCTTGTCTATGTTTTTTACCAGCAAAACACTGTGAAGACAGTCCTAGCCACTAATGGCAAAGTTGTCCTTGTTTCCTTAGGGCAGAAAGCTGCCTGTGCTCACACTGGAAAGACTATATCATCAGAAATCCATTGTTGCTTTTGTGCCCCATATAGCATTTCTCTTTCTTCCCTTTGGGAATAGCAGTCACAATCAGCAGTTATTTGGCCACAAACCTGTGCAGCCCATGGGCCTGAAAAGAGACTAATAGAGCAGCTTGCAATTCCTAGAGCTGCTAGTTTAGACTCTCTCCAAACTCAAGTGGACTTTCTTACTTTGTCACTTCACACTCAGTTTTGAAAGAGATTTTGGCAAGAGATCTTGCAGTGCCCTTACTGTGTGTGAGGAAGTGAAAGCACTTACTGTGATAGCAGCACTGCCTTACCCAAACAGGCCAAGAGACAGGGAACTCTGAGCTAGCCAAACTGCTGAGGCTGAAATCTGTTTGAAACAGATTTATAAAAATATCTGTATTTATTTATATGTATATACATTTCCCATTCTCATTTCCCCCCCCCCCCCCCCCGGTAACCTGATATTCATCAAGTCTATTCCTTTGTTGCATTTTTGCCTCACTTCCTGTCAAATTATTATCATTTTATTTAGCTTCACCTGTCAAAATACATGAGCTAATTCTCCCTGTGATGACCTGCCACTGCTTCTTAGCCTCCAGAGACAGGATGCAGCAACTGCATGCCTGCAAAGCCTGTGCCATGGAAATCACCTGGGCATCTTTACATACACACAAGCAGAGAAGACAAACCCAGACTGAAATGCCTCGAACCAGCTTAGCTCTGCTGTCAGCTGCAGAGCTAGAAACCTCCCCTGCCCACAAACACGGTCCTTTCACACCTTTCATCTCTGGGTTGCCAAAAATTTAATGTGCTGAGTCTAACACAATGAACACCACCATCTCCCTGAGTTTATCCCTCACCTAAAACATCCTCTGGGGGGACTTATGTAGGGGTGTTTTTTGGGGGAGTGAAACAACATTCTGATATAATGCAATATGTTCTGAAATAATTTCTTATCCTATTAATTGACTGCATACTACCTGACTAGCAGCAGCTGCAAAGGAAGGAAGTCCTTGTAATTCTATGTATTTTTTTGTTATTTTTACGGCTTTGATGCGGGTAGTTATAATTTATCTGACTTCTCAGTCAATGTGCAGAGCTACCATGGCCCCATGCACCTTGCAGCACAGGAAGCCCTTGCCTGGCCAGCCTGATGGCTGTCCAGCAAGTCATTACTTGCACTGGGAGTGGTGAAATGCAAAGCCAGAGTATCTTGAGTAAACAGATCCCTCTTTCATCTCCTCTACAGAAGTGGGTGAGTGAGAATTGGTGTTACACAAGGCTGCGTTGATGCTGTTCAAAGTGATGAGTTTTTACCCTTAATGTTATACTGAGGGAACCCATGTGGTGGCCAGTGATTGATTACCTTCACAAAGCTCATTTTCACTCAGCAGTGGTGAGTTTCAGAAGGGTGATAATAACAGATATCATTGCCTAAGTTCTCTCTCACAGGTTTTCCACTGTCCCATAGAAATCAAAAGGTGATTAATTCCTCTAACAGCTTTTGTGGTACTCTGGAAAAGTTGACATAAAGTGGAAGATACTGCATATTTACCTGTAGGAGCCCATAAGGGGTCTTTAATGCTGAAAACTGAGGATACAACATCAGCAAAGAACTGCAAGAATGTCTGTAAAGAAATAGGAGCAAGGCTCTCAGCAGGGATTCAGGATGTCCACAGGACCAGGAATGAACAGGAAGTCTATGTCCACCTGTGAGCTTGTGTGCCTGAAGAAACAGAATCAGAGCTAAAGGCTTTGGAAGAATGCTCGTCTGACCTTGGAGAGGCAGGTTACACAACCTGCATAAGAACAAATAGATGGCTCATGTTACCTGTTAAAATAGGGAAATGCTCCTCTTTGGGAGTTTTAGCTGAGGTCCTTCCAAGCATGAGCCTTCTTAAAAAAGGACAAAACATTCAGATTGCCAGACATCCCAAAGGGGTGGAGGAAACACCTGCTGGGGGCAGTTTGTCAGGAGCACACCATCCTCTATGCCTGTGGTGGCCGAGGCAGGTGTATGCCCCTGTCTGAGGGGCTCAGATTAGCAGCTTGCTCCTCCTCACAGGCAGTACCAATCACAGAGGCAGTAGTGCTGGGTGAGGGCACTGTGATCCCTCATCCTCTCTGGCTTCCATGCGAGCAGCAGCAGCTGTTCCACCCCCTGCCCCTGGCGCTCACCTCACGGGGTGCACAGTGTCAGTAGGAAATGGAAGTAATGAGCCTCAATTAAGCAGCTCCCCATACAGCCGTGGATGAACTTGTCCCAGCAAGAGTACCCAGGCCCAGGGGCTCTGCAGGGCGGTTTTGTGATGTGCAGCTGGTTCAAAGCCATTTGTGGAATGCTGAATATTCCTCCTCCCTGTGGGACACACTTGCCCTTTTGAGTACCACACACACGGGGTGGAGCCAGGGGGGGCGTAAAACAGAGGATATGAATGCCATCCTTTTTATATAGGCCTGTTTTTATACATGCCTGTTTACCAGGGAGTAAGAATAGACAAAGGGAAGAAAGGTCTCCACTTTCATAAAAATCATGAAGGCTTTGGCTGACATAACACTGGTTTGCTCCTGAAACAAAATTTGGGCACAATTTAGGGCAAAATTTAGCTTTGCTCACATTACTGTTAATGTAGGACAGCACTTACCTTGACTTAGGGAGCCAGCACAACATTTTGTGTCTTTTCCCAAGTGAGTCTTCAGTGTGGGATTTACATGATGGCCAGAACCTATGCAGCCTTTTCCCAGTGGGATATTTCTGCAGTAATATACAGATCTGAAAAGATAAACCATTTATTCCCATGAAAGGTACTTAGGGACTAAAAATAAGAAAAAAGTCTTGTTACATTACACTTGGTATGATGTTGCTTTTTGTGGGTTTTTTTTCCACCAGGCCTTTTTTTTCTCCAGCTCTTTTCATATGACCTGTGCTCCTAAACTTCCAGCCATGATGGAAAGGGGACATCAGCCTCTGCTGTCTCTGAGGTTAGGCCACAGAAACTGTGCTTATTTCTTTCAGGGAAGCAATGCTGCTTTCAGCATATTTCACACTTTTTGCCACATGTGAGTCATCAAGTTGACTTTTGCTAAAAGAGCATACAGAGTTTGCAGAACTGTACATATATAAGCTTTACTCAGTGATTAGAGAGCAACATTATTCACTGCAGAACAACATTCAGCTGGACAACTGCATGATAAAATGACTTGGGGGGGACTTTTGGAGTGGGTTTGGGTAGGAGGTGGACCCCTTGCATGGCGGCATTCAAAGGAGGAGATGAAAAGTTCAATTAATTGAAGGGTTCCAGGTATTTTAGGAAAGGTTTGCACTGACTGACAGGAGGACAATGTTTGCATAATTGCCCAAGCATGCAACCTTTGAATAATAATAATATTGCTGTTGTCTGAGATACACTTTGTTTTCAGAAGTGACCTGATATCAGCAGAAGCAAAAGACTCAATTTCACAGTTACTTCGAAACAAAAATAATTATGGGAATGCATGCAGAAATTAAAATCTATCACTGGCAATTTGTGCTAAGAAACTAAACATCCCCTAAAGCTAGACAATTTCAACCATTTCAGATTGGTTACCCTCTCTGTATCACTATTTAGGCCTGAGATGTCTTCTTCATCTGCTCTAACCCCATTCTTTTGCTGTCTTCCATCATGTTAGAGATATTTTAGGTCTTAGACAATGTGTATATCCAATAAATGTAATTAAAATGTAGCTACAACTATCTTTTTCATTTTCCTTATCACAAAAAAAATTACATATTGAACCCTAACAAACTTTATGGATGTGTTTCTTATATTGAGTCTTGTGCAGTATCCACTGAAGACAAATAGGATAATTACCCACGAATACAGCAAACACTGGTACAAATAATACAGCAGCATAAAAAAAGCCTGTTTAAAAAACTGCAGGAATGAGAGAATCTCTTTGACTGAAGATGTGCAACTCCCAAATCATCAACTTCCAACCCTCCTGACAATACCCCCCAAAGAAAGAGGAGCTTCTTTTATCTGTTCTATCTGTATTTTGAGCTGCCTAGAAAACAACAACTACAACTTATCTTTCCAGACATTTGTTCCTTCCAAAAAGAACAAACCAGCAAACGGCCAGACAAGCCATTGTTAAGCCCTGTTAAGCCATTTTTGGGAGATCACCTTCAGAGGCCCCTGAGATCTATTTGTTCACCTTATTTGGCAATAGTTCATCAGCAAAGTATTTCTGAAAGAACGACAGAGCATCTTTTTCTGGTGCTGTAAGTGGGAAAGCAAACCCTGCTGCCAGAGCTCTGTGTCTTATTGAGTCGTAACAGCACCACAAGTCCTGGAAGACTTGGAGAGTGTCACCAAACTGTCCATCAGGCAGTGGGGAAGGATCTGACAGTGACTTACAACCTGAGGGAGTGAGAGAGACAACATTTACCTCCAGTGCTGAGCAATCAGGGAAGATAAGTACTGTAATCTGTGTCTCTGCACAGCAACCTTGTTGGTTCCCACTGACCCTTCCTGGGCTTCCACCACTGTAACCAAGGGTGGAATGTGCACCTCCTCCACTCCTATTCTGTCCCTATGAGGAGCTGCAGATGATGCTGTCCTCTGCCTCAAGGCTGAGGGCCAGTCTGGTGCTGCCATTTGGCCATCTGGTGCTGCCTCTGCCATCAACACCATCAAGGAGGAAAATGATGCAGTAGGTCTGACTAAGTGTACGGTGTGAGGTACGCTGTCAGTCAGCTGCTCGGCTTGGTTCCACTCCAAATCAGCTGATAGGAAATGAGGGACAAAAAGAAAGTGCTTGGCAATGAATCCTAGCATCTTTTTTCCTCTCCTCTGCATTCCTCACCCACCTTCATTACATAGCTTTGCTGCAAAGAGCTGAAGAGAAGAAGAAATGGTTTGAATCTAAAGCTATTTTTGATAATACAAATGCACAACCATTTATGCTTTCAGGAATTCCAATTTGCAATTTCAAGATGGAATTATGCCAATCACGTTTTCTATCTGGCTAAGTTAATTGTTAGGAAATCCTAAATAAGGATGACACAGGACCACTTAATGGAAAGACACTGCCCTGGTTTATTACTATCCTCTGCTCCACACTGAAGTGAGCTTATGTTCTTAGTTTGTCCCTTGCCATAAGAAGCAGTTTTGCTTTAGAGAAAGGCTCAGAAGCGGTATGAGGATCTCACTCATTTATTTCTCCTAGGAAATACATTCTCTTTCGGTCTCCTCAGAGGGATGTGTCTTTGTAGGCAGGTTCAGCACTGCCAGGGGAGGGGAAAACCAATCATTTCCAGCCTCATGATCATGGTTTCAAGAATCATCTTGGCTGGGCACTAGCATTAGTCTCTGTATATGTGTCTGAGGGAGGATAGGTTCTCAAAATAAGTAAAAGGCAAATTCAAAGAGGAGAGTAATCTCTTCTTTATCCTCAGTGCGTAGGGCAAGAAACAGGCTTACCTGCAGCTAGAGGTGTTAAAAAACAGCAAAGTTCTGTTTGAATCTTCTCAGAATCCCTGAGAATCTTCTCAGAATCCCTGAGAAAAACTGCCTGAGGAAGTGTGGAGTGCCTGTTGGTGGAGGTGCTCAACAAGGCACTGTTCCTGGGGAGATGCAGATATTTTTAAGGACAGAATAAACAACCTCTTGGTAGACATTCCACCCCTGTGAATGACAAAAACATTTTACTCACACCAGGTTGTTTTTTTTCTGAGATCTTCTAGCACTGAGAGCAGTGACAGAATATCTCGGTTCTTCCTGCCACATGTCACATGAGAGTACACCCAAGGTAGGAAGGAAAACAGACAGGGAAAACATAGCCTCAGAGCATGGAACACGGAAAATAAGGATATGCTGACGGCATGTGAGCCATCCTTCAGTCTCCAGGTGAAATCCTGGGCCTTGGCAGGCATGCAGACAGCTCCTGGGTGTGTGCATCTGCCTGACACTGGAACAGCCGGTAGCACAACCAGCCTGCACATCATCCAGACAATTCAGGGCTCTCATAAACTTTATGAGCTTTATTATTCGGCAACACCCAATAATTAAAAACAAATATGCTGCAGGTAACATGGGGAACAGCTGACAAAGTCCAGGAGTAAAGACACTAGCTAAAAAAAATGAACACAACAGGCTGAGAGAGGCTGGAATGAGACAGGCTCCACATGAAGTGATGGCTGCCAGAGTTGCATTCGTACGTTGAGAACTTTTCATTTTAGTGCCCTTTTAGAGAAGCTGAAATATCCACTAACCCTGTGAACAAACATATCATTTTAAAACAGAATAGGCCTGTAAGACTTTTTAACACTTGTTCGTTGATTATATTAATGCCAGAATATATTAAAGAAGTGCAATATAAATTTGATTTTAATTGTTTTGTACACACGCCAGTGAAAAGGAACTGATTGGATACAGTTCACAGGCAGTATGTTAATACGTTATTTTCATATGATGATAGCTTTGCATAATCTTTCTTTTTCCAAGATTTAGAAGAACCTGTTGTTAACCAAAGCACAGGAGAGAGGAAGAATACAATTTACATAAAATCGGCTACCCTACACATTAATTAGTAATGTGGCTGAGCGGAAGGTGTGTTCACTTAGTAGAAAGTACACTTTATAATTTATACACCAGCTGTTTCAGTGCTTTCTAGTCCATTTTCCTCCCTGCCTGCCTCTAATGAAATCGTGTTACTGGAGAATTGACTGGGGTGAATTGAGATTTTAATCCCATTGACGCTTCTCTATGGAAAGGCACACTGGTGGGAACTTTTAATGGAAGGTCTGTAATCAGAAGACACTTGTATTCAGTCCCCCACTATAATGACTCTCATCAAATGTTAAAGCCCAGGCAGTGTGCAGAAGGCTAGAATTTCAAGGTTTTTGACCAACCCCATTTGAGGCATTCCTCTGGGAGTGTGTGATTACTCAAGTTTAGCAGTTTATTGCCTCATCTTTCAATATCCAGTGAAGCACAAAATTCTCATCTAGGTTGCTCTTTTTACTTAAAGAACAGGCCAAAATAGACTGCAGAGCTACTAGCACTGTCATTGAGGTTAATTCTTGCTTCTCATTTAACAGGAGATCAATGAAAAAGCTTTAAAATATTAGAACACAAATGCTGCTTCATCTCTAAAATTGCTTAGCAGCCTTTGTAAAAATTCTGGTTCGCACCACACTTTGCCAACACACGCTTGCATTTATTTATCATGGATTGCTTTTTTAAGGCTAAGAGAAACATTAATTGAGAGGTGGTGCTATTCTGCAAAGAAGGATGTAAACATGTATTAAAATCCAGCAGAGCGAACAGTTTTCCTATTCCCCAAACTTTGCAGTCAAGAAAAGTACAGTCATTAAAAGAGAGGTGGTCAAAAAGCAAGCTGAACTGGGAGTTAATGGGACTCATTATGTCGGCTGCATGTTAGTAATGTCTCCTTCTCTACCAGAAAAACAAGCAGAAATAGACACAGAAAAGCAAAACCCACTTAAACAAATGCCTGTTAAAATCCCTGTGAGGAGAATGCATTTGCTCTGAACAGACACAAACACATCAATTAATACAGTGGAAGCCACTTATACAAATACATGTTAAGAAATAAACTGGAAAAATGAAGGAACGTCTGACAAAAGATGTCAGATGCTGTTGAAAGGAATAAATCTATTTAAAAGACAACATATTTTTCAAATGCAGCAAGTCAAAATAGAAGGAATAATAGGAAGAATGCCTCTGAAGAATGAAGGTTAAATAATAATAATAAAAAAAATCTTTCCCTTCTTTCTTTTCCTCCTACCCAAAAAAGGAATCAAGATGAGAGTTTCTTTAATAAGCATTTCTCTGGCAACTTAATGAATACATTTGAATGACTTTCCCTATTCCCTGTTCCTTTCTTATTGAATTGGTCAGACAAAGGTCTAATTTGGGAGTTTTTTTACTTAAAGGAGCTCTTTCTTTCTGATACTTCTTTTGGGCCAGCATGGGTTCAGGATTTTCCACTCCTTATGCAATTCACTCCCTCTGGTCCCTTTCTTATTTTAGTTATTTCAAAAAATGTTAGGATCCACTTGTTATTAGAGGTTCCTTTTTTATGGCTTCCAATCTGAATAGGTGCCTACATTCTCACATTCCCTGCAGAATTCATAGCAGTTATTGTATATGTGCTATAATTCATACACGAAGGATCACAATGTAGCTTTTCACCAGAATATGTTTGTGTGCATTTTTCAGGGCTTGTTTAATGCTTATTTAATTTGGGGGTTTAAATTAATCTGTATTAGATTTTTTTTTTTCTGTGTGCACTATGCAAGTGCCTTTCAGGTGGTCTTTCTTTAGACTTTTAGACTTCCCACTCAAATCTGATGGATTAAAGTGTTCCAAGTGTCCAAGTTTGAAGGGAACATCCAAACGTCAGATTCCTTTAGAGTTTCTGTAGCAAGTAATGAATGCCTTTTGTTATACCAGCCCTAATTTTTCTGGGCTCTCTCCTGCTTCCTTTTACCAGCCTCCTGTCCACTTCTTTGAGAGTTTTCTCACTCTCCACCCTGGCAAGGCAGCCTCTGTTCCCAAGCAGCTGTCTGCTGGTGTCTCTCAGGGGTCCTGATCTGTACATCAGCGACCCGCATGCTCTGTGGGCATTCATTAATTTATCTCCTTGGCACCTATATTAGGCATGGAATATTACATCAGTCTGGCAGAGAGAGAGCTGAAACAGAGACAAGCAACTGAGTCACTCAAGGGCACTCAGAAAATTTGCCCAAGGGCCAGAAATCTCATCCAGGCTCTCATTTCTTAAACACAGATCGTACTGAATAAGTTTCCTAAGTGGTCCTATTCCACCAAAAAGAGCAAGATACAAATTCAGACATTCTGATGTTGTGCCTAACCACAAAATACCAGCATCTTACTATGTGGGCTATCTTTCCTAGCTCTCCAGAAGAAAACATCTTAGCAACTAATAAGTAAGGCCATTAAAAGCAGATTAAGTTTGAGGAAATGTGAGAGATTTTTTCTGTAAGGGGCAAGGAGGCTCCTGGGCACAGACTTGCACTCCACACTCACCTTCCTTATTGAAGCTGACCTAGTTATTAACTCTCCATTTTGAAAAGGACACACCAAAGAAAACGTGGAGACTGTTGCGAGATAAGAGCTGGTCAGAGGGGAAAGGAAAAGATGCATCAGCACAATAAAATAATTGGCCAGGCAGCAGCATTGCTGGAAAGGACTGAAAGGAGCCCTGGATCATGAATGGATCAATGAATCAGCAATACTGTCACCAAAGCTGAAGAGTGAGAAGTTTGCAAAGTATAAATAGAGTTGTCATGTAAGAAAGGAAGGAGAGAAGGAAAATATGTTACAACAAAAAAAATCAAACAACCAAGGATAGAAAGCATGTCTAATCTTTCAGGCCTCTCCAACACCATATCTCTAGGATGTTTGTAGCATCTTTCTGCCCTTAGGTAGGTGTTGGTTAGGGACAATCTGGATCACCAGACTAGAGCTACAGGAAGAGTGAAGAACTCTGTTTTCTGATTAGAATTCAATCGTAGGCATCTGCCAATTCCTCTATTTCTGTAGTGCCTTCTAAATCCGTCACAGATGAATCTGAGCATGTACTTATTCTAAAAGATCAAAAGCTGTAGATCCAAATATTTTGTTTTGAAAATAAGAAACCCTCAAATTTTTGTTTCAACCAATTTATGTTTCTTCACTCCGCTTGCTTCTGGTGGTTTCTTTTAGGACACGTGTAATATGGCAAATTTTCCCTGGAGTAAAGACAGCAAAACTCCAAACATGGTGGAGACAGAAGATAAAAAGAAGTACTCACATGACAGAAATGTGTCTGTCTTAAGTTGGTTCTTCTGACTCAGGCATGACTGCCCATGTGCTATTTGAGCTGCAAAATAGAGCAAAGAGAGTCATAGGGATAACAAGACCTTCTGCTTCTAACAAAAATATTGCTGTTTATAGCAAGGAAGCCCTGTAAAATACATTTGCACAGCACTTAGCACAGTGAGCCCTGGTCTTCAGTGATACAACAGTAATAACTGCCAATAACACTGTTTATGGACATTTTCTCTTTTCAACAGCATAAGGGTGCTTTTCTAATCCACAAAGGCTATAAACTTGAACTACTGCACTATTTCTAAGGGCAGAAGTGAGACCAGAGATCAGGCAGATGAAGCATGTCTTTCGTGATTCATCTGCTTGCAGCCACCACCACCTTCTTTCTGCAGTGAAGCCACAAGGAGGGGATCATCAGTGCTTAACTCTAATGTAAATAAGTATAGCATCTTCTGGAGGCCCAAGGAATAAACCCATTCAGAAAGACATAAAAATTGGCATGACTGGGAAGTATAAGCCATCTAAACTTCCTGTATAAGGCAGCTATAGGGCAATTTAACTGGGAAAGCACAGCTTTTATTCTGTGAAAAATCAACCCAAGATAAACTAGGAAGAAAACACACACCTCTATGGTAGGAGACAATCCCACAAGTCCCCAGGGATAGTCCAGCCAGCCTGATGTGGCACAGGTCTTCCCCTCCCCAGACTAGAGATATAGAGTCCATGGCATTCATTAATTTTTTGGCTTCTGTTAATATCTAGTAATTTAATACACCATATGTTTTTTTCTTCCCCAGAACAGGCTGCCTTCCACAGCATGGTCCTAAGGAAAGGATGAAAAAAAAAAATCCAAATCTAGTAGTGCCGTTCAGAGGGAAAAGGCAAGTCACAGAAGAAAGAAATGTCATTGAAATTTTGTTGTGTTGAATCACTTAAATGAGATCATAAGCTACTATAATATATTGATTTTTTTGCATTTCCTGGGAGGATGCCATTTGAAGGAGACAAGGTGCTTTCTATTTGCTTTTAGGCATTATTTAACACCAAGTTTTATTCTTCCATGTAAAAATTGAGTTGTGTGCCAGTAACTTGATGAGCATACTTTTGCTATATCCACAGGGATACAAAATGGTCATACAGCTCAGAGCTCCATAATGTGCAGTAAGTTTTCTTATAAATTCTTGTGACCTACAAAAAACACTTTTGTATGTGAATATCTTCAATAGATTGATCTAGTTTCCCTTAATATTTTATGACCATGTATGTTTAACAGGGAAGATGCTTATAGTGACAGTATTTTATACCCTTTAATTACACAGTAAATATTCCAAATGCAACTCCATGGTTTCTTACAGGAAATAGCAATAGCAGTGGCAGTTACAAGAGTGAATGAAGCAAGGAATAGTTTATTCATTCCCTGTATAGAACAGAAGACACCATACCACATAGGAAGAAACAGTTTTCTTTGAACATTCAATAACGAAGATTCCCTTGCAAGTCAAACACATAGCATAGCTAGTTTCAACTGCTCAGGCTATAGCTGGCTTTCCCCCTGGAGTTCTACTACCAAAAATGTCCATTTTCTGTAGCAGTGTTAGTCCAGACCTTCATGATCTATTTTTCTTTCAGCAAAGGGTATTCCTTTACCTGAGCAACACAGCCAAAAGAGGATGAATTGCTCGTGTTGTTATTTTCCACATGAATCACTGACACGGTGACTTAATTTTAAAAGAGGATGGAAAAGCAACACTATGGAATCTAGCACTATGGGCAAAGGAATGTGAATTTGCAAAGACCTAATGAATAACCCTTCTGCAGATAGTGACTAGCGCAGGAAATATCTGATGTTTTGGACCAAATGACCTGCAATCATGAATTCACAATATTACATGCACTGGAGATTTTTACAGCACTCAGCTGGTAGAGTAGGATAGACAACTTCCAGAAAGGTGTGTTTGTCCCATCATCAGTATTCCCAAATGGATCCAATTTTTTGTTGCTTTTGGAAAAAAAATAAAAATGAAATTGACTATTTTGAGAACTTCAGCTAAACTGTAAGCAGAACTCACTATCTCAAAGGTGAATGTGATCTAATAGGAAGGGAAAAAAATTTAAAATAAACATTATCAGTTAGCCGAAAGGTAATACATAGCCTGTTGAAGGAGGGTTATGTAGACTAGGCCTAATCATTCTCCAGTGCAAAGAGACACCACTGCTTTTGATATTCCTGTCCTCAGCTGATCTGGGGGATGATCTGTTTGCCAGAAGAGTCTTTTGGGGTTTGTCCCTGCAGCCTGGTCTGTGTCAAAGTGAGACCAGACCCGCTTGCAGGATGGCTGTGCCAGTTCTGACAGGAAATCTATCATTCCTCCCCATGTCTCTGTAAATGCTCTCTGTGCCTCTCCCATGGGCCCAGCTGCTGTGCCAGGGGGTCACCTGGACCTGACAGACCAGAAGCACCAGCATCACATTTTCCATAAGAAGCTTTTCTTTGTGCCCAGACATTTTCTGTTCTTTGTGCCCAGAGAGCTCCTGCAGAGCTCAGCCCTCTTGCAGCAGGCACTGGCTAATGGAGCCAGCTTTTGGGAGAGGGACTGGGTGCAGGCTGCTTTCCTAGGGGAATTCCCAGGTGCCAGAGCAGGAGTGGCTCCTAGCGAGCACCCAGGTGGCCCTGGACTCGTGTAGTGTCAGGCAAGCCTGAAGTGTGTGCTTACAAACAGGGCCAGGACCAGGGTGCAGGAACCCAGCTACTGTTACATGTTTACACTGGATGGGAAGTGGACCCACATATGTTCCTCTGATAGTCGTTAAACAGGGATTTGACTGCAGATCTTCTGGGAGAAATCTAGCAGGAAAGAGCTGAGTATCTGCCTCAGTCTTGGCATGCAATAGTGCAGCTCCATTACCATTAGGGAATTGGCATATGTCTGGAATTAGGCACACTGGCAATCAAGCCACTTCTTTACAAATAACTAAGAAAAGGGAACAAACTGTTTGTTATCAAATTGATTCAGGCATCTGGGACACAGTGGGTGAATACTATTGATTATTTTCATTCAGGTTTTAAAGTGAATTTACTTTGGCCGACTGCTCTCCCTTTCATATTTACTTGCCATGAACATTCGAGTGATCAGGTTTTACTTACACAGATGTGACCTTGACCAAGTCCTTTTACCCCTTTGTGCTTCCATTTCCTCCTTTTCTCTTACCTGTCTCAGTTATAAACTCAAATAGATTGCATCTATCAAGGCCTACACTTTAATTAATTAAACACATTGGGCCCTGTCTTCTCTGGGATCACTCCACACAACTCTAATAGAAATCAGAATAACAATAAATTACTCAAAATGCATTTCCAAGTCTCATATTTGAATGATGCTAGTGGAAAAGGAATTTGAAATTCAGAGGTGACATTTGAGCCAGATGCACTTGCTTTCTCACTCATCCAAACACATAACCCATCTGCCCAGTGGTGGTGAGGCCATGCTGCTCAGTGTGGGCTACTTGCATCAAATTACTTCCCAGTGGGATTGAAAAAATAGGAAAAAAAAACCATTCACAAAAGATTGGCAAACTTAAAGCCAGCATAGAACCACGTTCTGATCTGCAAAAAAAAATTTCAAGAGCAGAAAAAAAGTAACAATTTTTATCTGATAATATTACTTGAACATTACATGTTCAGTTGTACCTCAGTGCTTTTTTAAACTACTTGAGCAGATAGTTTATAAAAAGAAGTTAAAACTATAATAAAAAGCTTTTTTTTTTCATTTCTCTGTGATTAAACATGTATGTGGCCTCTAGGTCCCTTGGTTACAAAGAGTTGAGTGTGTATGACTTTTGCCTTCTTTCTTCTTTGGCTCCATATTTTTCCACATATTTGCAAGAATTAAATAGCTCTGAGACCTCTCCCCCAGCCAGCTTTGCTGAGGCTCTACAAGAGGTTCAAGAATGAGTGGAGAGTAACCCACAGGGAACACACCTGTAGAATCCATGTTTCCAAGGAACTCTGGCTGTGACCTTGCAGAAGCTGTTCTGCCAAGGGCACAGGGACAGCACCACTGCCAAGCACAGTTCTGTTCCCAAGGGTGTGGGATGTCAAGCACAGGTATCATTTCTTACAGCAAAGCTGTCATCTGCAGCATCCCTCTTCACCACAGGACAAGTAAGAGGGAGTGCTGATGCAGAGAAAGACAGCAGCTTATGCTTCTTATGGAACAACACCAAAAATGTGCTTTCGGGTAGCCCAAAGGGTAAAAGCCCTTCTGTGAAGCAGCTGCAAAGCAGAGAAGTCCATGAGCACCTATTCCTTGCCACTTACTACTTCCAGTGGACAGCCACTTCAGCCTCCTAGACCACAAATCCCATGGCCAGAGAGAATACAAAGTCCTGAAGGGTGGCTGACCCTGTATTATTTAAACCCTTTACTAACAAGGGCCAGATTCTCAGCTACTGTAAATTAAGAACTCACTCACTGAACTCACTCAAGGCAGGTAAACTTAAACCAGCTGAGGGTGGTTTAACCAGTACAACTTCTGAGTGCATTTAATCAATAATAAAAAAGAAAGAGAAGTGTGCTTGGTTCTTGGGGAATATTTGGTTTGTTTTCCTGGGTTTTGTGTTAGCTTTTTCTTGGAGTTTTTCTTTTAGGAAGGAGGAGTGAGGTGAGAGGAATTGTCTTTGGCCTGCTTGGGAGTTGCAGAGCTGAAGCTGGGAAGCAATGCAAAAGAGCACTTTAATAAGTAGGGAGTGCCAAATTAAATGGTGGTTTTTCTACTGTGGATGAAGAAAGCTAAATACAATATTCACGTTACCTCAGTTTCTTCCATCGCTCCAGACAAAACATTGCCAAGACAAAATAACCCCCTCTGCTATTGCATAAACTCTTCATGTGCAGTTATTTGTACTAGCCAAACAGAAAGAAATTAATCCCATTTTGAGCACTGAATGTGTGGCTAGAGATTTCATTATATTGTTACTATTTGGGACAAATATGCAGGAAGAAAAGAACTACTCTGCCAGGATTTCAAACTGAAGTGTACATTTAAAATTTAGCTCATGACTTCCCAGTGCCATTGTGAGGTTTTTTCCCCATGTTTCACCCTGGAGGCACCGTGTTGTGAGTTCAGCAGGCAAGATGCTGCCATGACTTATACCTCATCAGATCAAAGGCATTGCATGGAGTGCCAGGGACAGATATGATTCCTTGGACTAATTTTATTATTATAACTCCACTGACTTCAGGGCGTTACACCAATGATGAATTTGGCTCATCATACAGCAAATGAAGCTTAGCATCTTTTGTTCCAAGTCTTCCTTTCTATCCACCTCCTCTGCTACCACCTGCTATTACTCTTTGGGTATGTTTACACCACATATTGCAAACAGCCATGAGCAAGCTCTGCCCACGCTCCAATCTGACAGAAGCCATGTGATTGCACTGGCACCAAGCCTGAGCTAATAATCCCTCATGAGAAGGATTTTTTCAGTGAATAGCACGAGCGCAATGAGTGTACATCTATCCATACAGTATCAACATGCCCAAAGACTAATCCATGCTGGAAATCTCTTTACAGGTCTGGAATCTTCTCCTTCCCTCTATCTTTTTCCCATGCCCTGTAAAGAGATCTTGCACCTGCACCCATAATCCTCACAGTTGGAAAAATGCTACAGAGAATTGCTGTCTTCACTTGTTGGTGCAGGGCCCTTCAGTGCTGCTCAGTCCTGAAGTCCTGAAGATCCTCATCATTCTTCTCTACCAGTTTAAATAGGTTTTTCGCCCAAAAAGCTGACAAAATAATCCCACATCATACCACATCTGCCTCCCTTTTTTTCTGCTGCTGCACTACTTTCCTTTGCCTTCTGCACCAACATCACTAAGGCTTGCTGATGGCGCCCCTCTTGCACCTGGCTCATCCTCCTCTTTGCAGCAATACCTATTGAATTTCCTGGGTTCTTATTTGGCAGCTCCATCTTTTGTTTTCCAAGACCTGGCAGAGCATTCCTTGGGGTCTCACTACTCCACCATATCCCTGCCTTGCACTGTGGTGAAGACAAACCTGTGAACACCATGACTGGGCCTCCACAGTTGGAAGGGAATGGGCAGACCCAAGGCATTGTGGTGCCTATGAGGAAATATCACGTAATTTTCGTCTCTTGAAATTTATTTCCTCTGATGTAGGGAGCAGCTGGATGCTTCATAATTTCAAACAATTTAAAGCTACCTAAATTTTTACTTTACTTTTCTCATAAGTTTAAATGAATGACCACAGACCAAGAAATTTCAAGTCATTATCCCACTCCTTGATGGTTTCCTACACTATATCCAGTCACACACTCCTGACTCAGACACTTTGGATTTCTCTGCAGGTACACAGAAGCAGAATGACAGAGCTCTCCTGGCTTCAGCACCTTTACTTATAAACTCAGGCTGCGCATGTACATTCCCGTTTCTCTGCATTGCTCAGTAATATGAAATTCTTTCCTCTATCCCAAGTGCAGGGTGGAACCAGGAAGCAGTTCCAGGCCAAGAGACACTTATTTTAAAATCAATGCTTTGCATTATTTTTAGCATTAATGGAAGCCAAAAGAGAAGTCACCACTGGTTTTCCATGGGCTTTACATTTACTGATAGTTCTGCAAAAATTTGGCTCATAAAGAAAAGATCCAAATTAATCAGAACTACTGAAAGAATGTGGCTCAAGAAAGAAGTCAAGTGTGTAGAAGCACATCAAGAAGATAGAAATAAGATAAAGATTTTACTTTCCTCAAAGCCAGCAATGAAAATATTCTGAAAATTAACAGGTTTTGTGCACTTTCATGGCCACATTTACTATTCTTTCAACATCTTTGTCAATATTAAAAGGTTTTAAGTCCAGAGGATGCAGTGTCACTCCATCTTTCTTCAAATCTGAGACTGCTAATGAAAGACCTTGTAAAAGTTATGTGGAGTTTGTATTGGCAAAGGATTACAGAGATACCTTTCCAGAGCTTAGCAGTAGCTCATGAATTGTCCATTGACGCAGGCAAAGGGAGCCAGAGAATCCAAATATCACTCCACACTCTACAACTTGCATTCTTTTTCCCATGGGCAGCTGTTTCCAGTGAACAGCTCCACTTCTCAGTGATGAAGAAAAATGATTTAAAAGCCACTTGATCTGTGTTGTCTCCATTCAAAAAGAATCTAACCTGATTTATTGTTCCTCAAATGGCTGAAACACTACTTTGCTTAATGTCATTAAAAACCTGATATCGGCACCCAGCCCTAATAAAAGCATTGGGAACATGGTAGTAACACACCCATAGAAGGAAAATGAAGCTGTCATTTTTCAATATAATTAAACCCGGTTTCAAAAATCCAAAGGTCTGTAATATGAATTACACTAATTACTTCTTGTGGTTTAAACATTGATTCCAATGTTAAATTTAATGGACTTAATGGATGCTGCTTTTCCCATCAGACTGGCGGCCGATGTTTGTCTTGTTTCTTGACCACTTATAGATTTCTGTTGACCCTTTAAACGTATTACAATCGGCAGCCTGCTCATTCTTCGTGCATGAGAGTACTACTATTACTTTCCATGGATAATCCCAGCTTCCATGTAACCTGTCTCTCAGAGTTATTTTTGGCAGCCAAAAGCATACATACCCCAGGAAACAGAAAAAGAGATCATTGGACTAAATTTTCAGAAATGTGCAAGCAATTAATTTTGCCTGGGCAGCATGCGAAATCCAAACAAACATTAGGAAATAGCAAAACGTGCAAAAATTCACAGAGCTGAAGGGCTGCTGTTTGCTGCACACCAGTCCCTTTCCTGCATTGCTTCATTGCTGAGCAGAGTCAAAACAGAGAAGCAGGGATGCTGAACCTAGTTCTGAACTCCAACTGGTGTTGGAATCAGAAGCTGTTGGAATCCACGGAAAAAAACTTTGGAACCAGGTTCCCTCCTGAACTTTCTGCTTACCCGGAAAACACCAAAAGGAGTGCTGGGGTTGAACAAATAAGAAATACATTACAAATAATAAACTGTGGGCTTTCTGTTGACTTAATGACAGAACCCCCACGGATTTCAAGGAGAGTCAGATGAGATACATTTCATGTGAGATCAATGGGAGAAAAGGACAGCTCTGATTTTGGGCTCACACCCAAGAGACACCCTGAATGTCTGATGCTTTGATTCTCTTCAGGAGTTGGAATTTATCAATGTTGTGTCCAGGCAAGATGATGTGGCTTGTTCTACTGCTAAGAACACAAACAAAGCCCGAGTTCTTGGATCACAGAGTGTGCCTTCATATGGATTTTAAGGTTCCACTTGGGAGAGAAGACCTAATTCTGAAGATCCAGGTGTAAATAATGAGGAGTGCCAGTTTCTTCATATCATGGGAAACAAGGCCATTTTCAAATAAGTTCATAAATAAAAAACTTAGGAGAGGATTTTCAAAGTACCTGGTGTTGAAAATTTTGTTCTCCTAATATATCACAGTTGCTGAAGGCAGAATGCCTGTTTTCTCACCAAACTTTTTACATCTATTTTCCACAAACAAGGGAACATTCATACCAAAAAGGAATCAGTATCTTGAGATATTTGCAACATTTCTTTTTCTGCAGCAGAAACTCTAGATGCTGCATCAGAGGTAGGTGGCAAGAATGAAAGAGAAGTCTACAAATATTTATAAATTCAGTCTATCAGGACACCTACAGCTGCAGTGAAGTCAAGTAGAAGAGTTTGCTACAACCAAAGAACTGCCATTTGTGGCTCAGGACAACAAAATTATTAAACATTTATCTATGGCAGTCTTCTTACAGTGGTGATGCCAAGGGGAAATCATTGTTCAGCAAAACGATGTTCCCCTTTCTCCCTCTTTATGGTACATTCCTGGGCAAAGTTGTGCTGCTGTATTTGTCACTGGCTGTGCCTGAAACTGTAACAGGTATGACTTTTAAAAGAATAACATTAGCACTGAGGAATCCTGCCAGCTCCCAAAAAGCTATTTCTATCCATGGCCTAAAACATTTGTGTGTAAGTAAAAAATATATGTAATCCATATGTGGATTGAGAGATTTGACAGAGTCAAAACACACAGCTCTAGGAAAACCTTGTTATGTTAAGGGCCAAGTAATCAGCATGTATAAACTTGCATGATTTCACTGACACCAGCGATGCTCTGCTGATTCACATCAGCTGAGGAGCCTCGTCTCATAAGTATGGTTTTCTTTCTGTATGGGAATTCACTCAGCCCAGAATTAAAGAGTATAACATAATCCTCAAAGAAAAGGGAGAAGATCTTTGGAGAGGTAATTTAATTCTTTCAGTTTAGGAATTCAAGTCGAATTAGAACACACTGAGGATTTCCTACGCAAATCCTACTCAATAGGGAAAACTTTTCTAGATGTTTAGAAAGGCCTTTGGACTGAACTGCCAGCACTGGCCTCATAGCCAGGGTCTCACGAGAGGAGAGAGAGCATGACCTATTATGTCTCAGAGTTTGACTGAATGGTGACTTTTGGCAGGTGTGTACTGGCATGTGCAGCTCCCATGTAAACTTTGCAGTTTTATGATTGCATAAAACCTTTTTATAGCCAGAAGATATTTGAGTTCATAACACATGCCTTTCCAGACTAGATAGTAATGGAATTCTTGATTATTTTTTATCTCAACATCAAGATGCAAAGATGACAGGTTAACAAATCCTTCTCCTTTCTGAGGTGACTCTGTAAGAAAATAATTAAGCAATGGAAGTAGCTGGAGAAAATGGTTCTCTAGTCATCCTTACTGGTCACAGCCCAAAGTCAAACATACCCAGCCATCAAAATTCCACTCTGTTTTGACACTGGATGATGAAGATATGTTGGTGTCATTACTCACTGAACTTTCCTCCTTTCTAGCAAGTATTGCCTCCTGCCACCACGTTACTCTTCAGAACTACTCAGATAACCTTCTAAGGAAATCATGCAGGTTTAACCATAGGTTTAACCTTCCTTTTCCCCACCTCGAAGCTACCTGTTTTAACTAGCCCATGGACTTGCCTGGAGTCTTTTCTCTGGGAAGACAGCAGCCCCACATCCCTGCCAGTTGTCCTGCTCAGGGCAGCAGTACAGGTGCTCATGACCACCTCTTCATGGGTGCATCCAATTTCCATATGGGTTCTTCCCCGTTAGAACTGCAGACAGGTGCTCTAGAAAAGGGCATTGATGCTTGAGCATTCACTTAAGCCCACCCCTGAAATAAAAGACACACCATGGAATAGTGCTACTGCTTTGAGAGGACAGTGTTATGGTGTAGTACGTTGCAGGCAGCTGAGGTGGGGCCCAGGAAATGCTGTGGCAGGACTCCCAGCCCGGCCCTTATCCTAGGAAGCACTTGGAGTTAGAACCGTGCCACTTTCTCACTTTTGCCTTGCTAAAACAAAGTAACTAATACCATGTTTTCTCATCTCCTCAGGCATGAGGGAGGACAGATTCTTTAAAATAATGATTTTAATTCACAGTACTTAAAAATAGGCTCTTAACTCTATATGCTGGCATCTAAATAAAAGCAGCCTGACTTTGAGAGGTGCTAAGCATTTGCACCTCCTAGCAATGTGTACACGAGCTGTTTTAAAGATCTCCAAAGATACAGATTTTCTTCCTTGCCAATACCATTTCTCTCTCCTTCAATATAATTTTATAGGCCATCCATTTTGACATTACATCAAATTAACACTAAAAACACACCTACCACTTTGGATAGAGTTTTTGAGAACTCACTCTTCCCAAGGCACAAGGCAGAGTGCCTACTTTGTGTTACAGACAAGTTCACATTTAACTTTGAACATTTGCACGAGTCACGGAGAATTCATTTTGACTTCTGTGTTGTCCTGAACAATGACATTTTCCTGAATCGGGGACAAAGAAAGTCATTGGAAAAGCAGTGACAGCAGAATAGATCATGTTTATGCAGTTGAGCAGGGGCATCTGTTTCTCTAAATGAAACCCCAAAAGGAAAATAATAACCAACAAAAAATTTGTTCAGTGATTTGAAAAAAAATAAAACCAACCAAAACCAGAAAAATTTCCCCTGGCTCCTCCAGACAAATTAGCCTATGGAGCCAGGAATGCTAAAGAAAAGGGAGAGTGCATTGCTGTGAACTTGTCTGAGCTTTCATATCTCTTCCATTAGGTAATTTTCAAGTAGTGTTGATTTAGCAGTTTCAATTTCATTCAGAAGAGGCTAAACAATGTTAGATGTTCAAGTCTTCCTTTCAGGTTTGCTTTACAATTCACTATTGCTCTTTCTACTCTTAAGCCTGTGCTCCGATATATAGCCAGTTATATATTCCTTATTAAAATGTACAATGTTTCAGAAAATTGAAATAGTTTTCAAAATTGTCCCCCATTGGTAATTCTGCATTTGATTGTCAAAAATGTTAATCTTTTCTCAGGCCTGAAATTATGAGCCAGCTTTATTGGTCAAAGGCCATAATAATTTGAGCTCTTATTTTATAAACTCATTTCTGCCGAGTGATATCCTGATAGAAGCAAGAATAATAAATCACAAACATGTCCCCCAAGATTGCATTGTAAATGTCAAACTAGACAGGAAATTGTAATTAAAGAAAGGAAATTGCTACAAAGAAGCACTTGATTTTAAAATGAGCTAAGCACAGAATTTTCTAAGCATTTAATTATAGACCAATTTCAACTGACTGCTTTGCTTTTCCAGTCATATTTCTTATTATAACTCTTCTACATAATAACCAAATCTCCGTGCTTACGCTGGCCAGGAGCATTACTACATAACACTGCATAAGCAGAAGGATTACCAACTTTACAGGAGCCATTACCACGTTTTAGTGTGATGGGCAGCAATATCAGATTTTTAAATCAGTGACAATCTGATTTTAACTCAGCAAGCAACCAAGTGGATATCTTTTCATAACAGCAACTGCACCTTTTGGCACCTCACTCTTAAACAAGCAGCAGGACCAGTTCTGAAACACCTGGACTGACAAACGCCTGGATGAGTGAATAATGTGGTCAGGGACAAACTCTGCCATCACAAAAAAATGCCCCTGTGATCCACAAAGGCTGCTGTGGTTCCTATCAATCCAGACAGAGCCTTTCAGTGCCATAAAGAAAAGGTGCTATTCACTTCCTCTCCAACGCATATAAGTCAGAAAAGAAAGGATTTAGGGCAGAAAACAATATGTTCTAGTAACACTAGTCTAGGAAACCACTTAAATATATGGGTTGTTGTGCACTGAGCAACTCAGGGCAGCCTTTTTGAGCCCTAAATTCTGCTATTGACCCTTTGTTTTTTACTGATCTTCTGTTTCAAGAGAGTCAACAGGCCTTAAAACCCCTTTTTTCCATCTTCTCAGCCAGACCCAGGAGTTAATCCTCATCTTCCCAACCATCTTTTTCTGCTTCTTGTCAATACCCCAGTGGTATAAGTGGTAAGACTGAAGTGCACAGCTCTCTTTTTCTTTAGCATAGCCTAAAACTTTATTGGAAGTAAAATGTACTCTATACCAGCACACTGTATCTTTTTTGATTTGAAAAGACAGATATGCAGAAAAACTTTTCTACAAGACTGAAGCTGGAGAAAATCCTGTTACACTGAATCCTCATTAGGACCTAGCAAAATTCACTGAATACTTGACACTGCATATTTCCAACTAGTAAGGAATAAATCAAGATGCAGATGGGATCATTTGCACCCATAAGCTGACTGCAATGGAAATATTATGCTGCTGCAGGAGCAAGATGAAATTGGATAAAGCCTAGTCAACTGGCAAATACTTACCAACCACAGAATTTACTTGTTGCCTTGTGAATCAATATAATGACCTAGAATTTAACTACTCAAACATTTAGGAGAGCAAGGTTAATAGAAGCATTCTGATCTTTTACTTTCCTAGGGAATAAAACCCATTAGACTGGATGAAAAGAGTGTCACAACAGAAACAGCATTTTCTTCAAAGTGTGGATATGTAATTGTAGTGCAATGTAGCCATTATTTGGCACATGGTCTAAAGACCCCTGAAGTAGGTTACATTCTTAAGTACAACACGCAAAGGAACACAATCTGTGTGTCTGACAAAATAGATGTCCTGCTGTCCAGCATAGCTTGCTTTCAGATTTCATCAGCAACCAGAAGTCAGGTGGAATGAGTGGACACAGAGAAACTGCTCGTCTCAAAGGGAAAATTATGCTAGTTTGGCCGGAAAGAGGTGTAATGAAATTAAGCCCATCAAAAAGATGTGTCTTGGCAAGAGAACTTACAAAAAAAAAAAAAAATCAGTGTGAAAAAAGCAGCAAATGTTTTGAGGTTGCTTTCGTTGGGAAGAACTATTGAATTCAAACTAAATAAAGATGTCGTAAGTCAAGTACTGTGCATCATCTGTGGGATAGGATTGTATGAAAAAGAGAGAATGAAGGATCTGTGAATAGGTAGTTGCTAAAAGAATAGGATAAAAGTAAGAGGAACCAATAAATGAAGAGTAAGTCATTGTGGGAATCTGTATGGATGAGGATGTAGATGGAGAAGACCAAAAGGTCCCATAAGGAAGCAGAACCTTTGAAGAAAAGATTCCATGGAGAGATGGGAAACCCAGAAGGAAGAATGAAGCAGTGGGTGTAACAGAACAAAAAGAGACCAGGTCCTGTCCTTTGGTTAGGTGTGCAGCAAAAAGGCCATATTTGTCATGCTGCCATCCAACAGGGCACGTGGCAGGGTCAGCAGGAGTGACAGGCTCTGCCTGAACAACACACTCTTTGCTGGAGTCAGTACCTTGCTCACATGCTGAATCTGAATGTTGGCATAACACATCCAACACCAGTGAGTGGATACAGATGCCACAAAACTTACTTTTGGGTTAGGGTGAATAAATATGTACCTATTTTCATTGTCCATGATGTGAAGTGACAGTGACTGCAGAGGAGCTGAGGAAAAGGAGGATGGAGATGATGCTGTGATTGAATAAACAGCACAGAAAATAATCATGTCTAATAAAATATGCTCTTACCAGAGCACCTGGAGAATTCTCCTGCTTTACACAGAGTTTTCCTCATTATTTCCTATTTCTGTTTTCCTTCATGGTTATGGCTTTTTCACAGAAGAAGCATTACTTATACTATGCTTAAATCCTCTCAAGTTAGTCTGAAACCCAGAAGAGAGTGGCAATTTTTGCAAAATCATAAAATGGAGCATCCTAAAATTACTGAATTACGTTGTAGAGCATTTTATTACCAGCACAGAAAGGCTGCCCTGGCCAAGCTGTAGCGTGTTCAACAGGGCTCAGGCACACTATGGGATTTTACCAGCATTAGGGTCAGGGTGCTGATGAGATTAGGGCCAACATTTGGATGTTTCTTCAGATAAGGCTTCTTTCAGCTAAACCCAGCATTTTTGTCATTTCATCTAATTGCTATTACTTTTTTTTTTTCTTATGCATTTCTCATTTCCCCTCCACTTGCATTTATATTTTATATCTTCCTGTGGTAAATTCGACCTAAGTCTCCTTTTATACTTTTTTTTTTTTCCGGGAAGCGATTACATGTGCTTAATTCAGGCAATGCTGTGAATACAACAATTTCATTGCTTACTAGCAGTGACAGCAGGGCTTAAAACAGGCACCAGCAGTGCTGGGATGGCAAGCAGAGGATTTTTGGCTGGTGCTGGGTGAGTGATGGCACAGGGGATTCACAGTGACCAAAAAGGGGCTTTTCCAAGGGCAGGAGCTGCTGCTTGCCCACCCTTGCCTCTTGTACTCCAGCCACCCTATGCAGCTCTGCCACCTGATAAGCATCTTATCTCTTTGGAAAGCAATATTTCCTGATTACTGGTGAGCTTCTAGTGGCACGGACAAATTTATTTTGGGGAAAAAGAAATACAGTCTGGCATCCCACTCTTGAAAGGCTACTCACCTCACGCAAGGTTTCCATAACAGTAAGGTCAGGAAAGCAACACATCTCTTTGACAGGAAGATAGCACAATACATTTTCTGGCTCTATTACGCCGTCTCCATGCAATCTGGACACGGCACTTCATGACTCGTTTGCCTCAGTTTCTCATTTATAAAAATGAAGACAGAAATCCTTCTCGCCTGTTTGGGCTCTGAGCTCCTGGGTACAGGCATGGGCTCAAATGAGGTTTTACAGCACACAGCCCAGCAGGAGCTATGTCTTACTAAAGGCCTTCTTCCATTTTAATACAAACTGGAAACTTGTGTTACCCAAACGCTATTTACATTTGTCACAGCACTCATTAAGTTGTTAGAAACATCAGGTGAGACTATTAGTTACAAAATTTGCAACCAGCATCTTAATAGCAATATATATCAAAAGGGGGAGATGTTTAAAATGTCTCTCAAGCACTTCAGGAGGAACTCTCTTTCTGCTGCCCACATGGAGCACTCGCACTCCCCCCCACTGCCAGCGTGCTGGGATGTGCTGGGATCACCACACAAACACATATTTATGTTTCAGCTTAAAAAAAAATGGCATTTCTTTATAACCTGCTGTCTTAGGTACTTGCCATCAGGAAAGCACACTCGCAGGGGAAGGATCCCAAATTACTTGGCAGGTGTGGCTAACACAGCCCAGGGAATTACTGGCAGCAGCAGGCTGTTGTGAATGTGCAGAATCAAGGCAGAGACACAGTAACATATAAAATGTGTATGTACACACACACACAAAATGAGGGCATTTAAAAAGCCAATGCAGAGGCAAAGCTTCTTCCAGTGCACAGGGAAGGGAATTGCTTTGTTTGTTGCCATCACTGCCCCAGTGAATCACAGCCCACATCATTGGAGCAGAGGAAAGGCCACAGCTTCAATTCCTCAGCAAAGTCCCACACCAGAACAGTCAAAATTTCAGCAAAAATTCCAACCAAATGAAAATATCTAACTATATCAAAGTAACTTCTTAGGATATAGTCCCAGTGCTTCCTTTCAACCAAACACTTTATATCCCATGAGAGTACTTC
This sequence comes from Trochalopteron elliotii, assembly GCA_024734555.1. Classification (NCBI taxonomy): domain Eukaryota; kingdom Metazoa; phylum Chordata; class Aves; order Passeriformes; family Leiothrichidae; genus Trochalopteron; species Trochalopteron elliotii. The sequence continues at coordinate 1,456,167 of JANPWX010000452.1, read as the reverse complement.
AGCCTTATAAAAATGAAACATAATGATCATTTTACAAACATCATGATCAAATCAGCTTGTTCCCACAGTATTTTTGAGGCTGCTAAATCTCTATTTTCCATCATGAAGGCTGTAGTGCTCTGTCACTTGTCAAATGCTGTGTCACAAAATATTTTAAAACCCATTTTGCCTTTCTTGCACTCCTTTTCTTTCTTAATCAGTAACAGAAATAATCAAATTGGTGAGCAAGGCCTGGCTTTGTGTAATAGTTCCAGTCTGTCCTTACCAGTGGTAAAAAAAATCAGGGTAAAATTTTGTGTTAAAACATCAGTTCAAACCATAGAGAGATAAGACCTGGGATAAACACTTGGCAGACAGATCCATAGATTTTGTAGACTAAATGCTGAAGTCACACAGAAGGAAATGCTGTCTTATGAGAGGGTTGTGGGATTTAGATATCAGGAGGAAATTCTTTACTGTGAGGGGGGTGAGGCACTGGCACAGGTTGCCCAGAGAAGCTGTGGCTGCCCCATCCCTGGAAGTGTTCAAGGCCAGGTTGGATGGAACTCTGAGCAACCTGTAGGTAGAATAAGATAGTGGAAGGTGTCCCTGTCCATGACAGAGGGTTGGAATGAGATGATGTTTCAGGTCCTTTCCAACCAAACTATACTATAATTCTGTGATTTATTCAAGAAACCATGGGAAGCAGATGCATAACCAGCAGACTCATTAATGTCCTCATTAGTGCCAACCTAAGTTACTGAATAGCCCGCATTGTTTCACTTCTATTACTTTTTTCCAGGACGTGGTTTTATTCTGTGAGTTAAAGTCTCCAGATCCACAGGTTGGAAAGTCACATCACTGTGGTCAGAGGGACATGGACATAATTTTCATCTGGGCTGTCACTGAGGGGGAAATGTGTCACGTGTGTCTCTTTTCTTAGGGGGCATAGTTTTTTCTGCTGTCCTATTTTGAATGTGAAATGTCAAGAAGTCCAGAGGATCCCAAGCCTGTAAGGGAAATCACAATCAGGGTACAGGAAAGCCAGCTCAAGTCTTGAGAGTTCTTTTTCTCAAAGCTACTGAGCTCAACTAGACATGAAAAAAATTCTTGGAGATGATGCTGCCTACATATGCCATAAACAGATGTAGAGTTGGATTTTGTCCACATAGCATGAACATTTAAAACTCAGTAAAGGCAGGATATGCAAACAAAGAGAGAAGCTTTGTGTATTCACTCATACATTGACTTATAAAACTCAAGCTGATGGGTCATAAAAATATTTGAAGATGTTTACATGAAAATTTCACTTTGCTTGCAGCAGTTTCAGCAGCATGTTCTCCCAATAGACTGTATTATTAAGACAACCTTTTTTCACAATGAGCTGCAAAATGACAGTGCCCAATTCCAGAACGTCTAGGACGGTTATACAGTGTGAGAAGGCTTCATAATCACTACTCACTGGTTCTTTATACATAGAGTAAAGAAAAAATTGGTATACTCCCTGGCCATAATAATAAGTAGGATGGACAAGCAAATGCTTCCCACCAGTGTGTCCTCACCCTGTGACAACCAAACAACGGAAGAAGAGTCCTTGCTACTGCCACAGCCCTTCTCAAGAGTCCCCATAAAGGCACTTCAGTCTTTCAGAAAGGACAGAAGCTGTGCAGCCAAGCATGAATCAAAATGACCATTTTGAGGAAAATCCCAGTTTCTCATTTTCATTCATCCAGACATGAATGAAGAATCAGAAATGTGAATCTTCCCTAGGACAGACATTTTTAGAAAATTCCCCTTTGGAGAACCCCATGGGGAGTGTGTCACATCTCATGTACACACAAAGCTTGTGGGGATCATGGCAGAGTGTGGGTGGCAGCTCAGCCCTCCTGGGGGCTTGGAAGCCAAGGCAGCTCCTAGCCCACAAGCCAGGCAGACAGAGGCCATGGGGAGTTTGGGATGTGGGCAGCTCCACAAGCCCAGCAGAGGGAAGGCAGCCTGGGGAGGTCAGCAAGCCTCCAGGCAGCCTTTCAGTGACCCCAGGAGTTTGCCTGGGGCTGCTCAGCACGTCAGGCTGTGGCAAAGCGGGGTGGGCATGTTTGCAGACCAGGGATAATCCCCCAGAACCAGCCTTTCCTAAAGAGAACCGCTCCCCCAGAGCTTCTCTGAGAGCCAGGCCCCCAAACGCCCCACTCTAATCAGCATTTCCTGGCCATTCCACATCATGTTCTGAGCTTTTCCTCATGCTGGAAAGAGGAGCTTTCCTGGGGGGCTCCATGAGGGCCCAGGAGCTGTGGCAGCTCCCTTGGACTGTCCTGTCCTGGGCAACCCCAAGGGGAGTCTCATGTACCACACTGAACAGCCCAGGTTTCACAGCACCTTCTGTCAGGTTTGCAAACTCCTAGAAGAGCAAACATCCCCCAAAACACACATCTCATCTACACAAAAAAAAATCTAAAATGAAACCTCCAGGATGGCAGCGCTGGCAGTGATATCCATATCACTAGATACAATCCTGACTATTCCTACAATTAATGAACTGGGAAAATTACAGGTAAAATAAAAATGACTGTGTGAAAAAGACCTTGAAAGACATGAAACAGACAATGAGTTTTTTCTACTTTTTATTTCTCTTTCCCTCCCTTCCCTCACTACAGCTTTATGCATAATTGTTTGGTCAGTTTGTTCTTCCCTGAAACTTTTACTGAAATGGATTAGGTAAACCATGCTCTGAAACAGATTGAAAATGGAAAATATGTAAATATATAGCATATAACTTATAAAACTGTATATATGTGTGTGTGGGTGGGTGCTGGAATAAAAAAGCGACTGTTACTTGCTGGTAGAACAACATATCAACAACTGTTGGAGCTGACTTGAAGGTTAAATATTAGGAAGGAATCCAATTTCTCTTGTCTATTCAGCTCAGCGGTGTGTTAGATTGCGGTTGGAGTGTGCTTATGGAGTGTGGGATATGAAGTAGGCTAATCAATCCCTGCTGCTTCATTCTCAGGTTCTTCTTATATCAGGTCCCTGCCCTCAGGCAGCCTTCAGCTTTCCAAAAGCCAATTCCATACAAATAAAAATTGCGACCTGCAGCTAGAGGGTGAAGCTGAGTTTCCCCCTTGTGATTAATCTCTTCTTGGGTGGCTTTCAGGGGAAAAAAAAGAAAAGAAAAGGAGGAAAAAAAAGGAAAGGGGAAAAAAAAAAGAAAGAGAAAAACCATGCATGCTGCAGCCCTGTGAAAGAGTTTTCCTATTGAATGAGCCCAGTGCTCTGGAGCCAGCTTATCAAATGAAAGAATTCATTTTTTTTAACAGTGCCTCGTGTTGACATTGAGAAAATGAGCTATCAAACACTATGATTAAACTTCAGCTGCCATAATTGTCGTCCGAACAACTGCATGGTGGAACTGAAAAGCATTTTTTTTTTAACCAGCTCTATATGGTTCACCAGTAATACTCAGTTTAAAAGGTTGTTGCTGCTAGCAAGAGAAACAAGGCTTGAAATTAACTTTTTCCAATCCATAGACAAAATTAAACATAGGTATTTGAGTCACACAAACAACAGGTAAATCAGATGTGCTTTAAATTTCATTTTTAGTCATTTTATCTGCTGAGGGGTAGCTCCAGGGTATTAAAATATCTGAGCATTTTCTTGTTTGACTGCATCTGACTGGATAGGTCCTGCTTTTTATTTTGAGAAAGGCAGACAGACAGACAAGAAGAAGCACAAGGAAGGGTGCTTTGAATACTCAATTTGGTGCAAGAGAGGGCAGAAGGAAGGGAATCTAAGATTTGTGGAATGTCTTCCCTGCAACCTCAAGATTTAATATGAGCAGGGGACAATCTAAACCACAATTGCCCCATTGCATGCAATTATTGCTCAGCCTCCTTTAGGACCTGGATTAGTGCAGTCCTTAACTTGAGGCTCATGGGGGTTCTGAGTATTTTATATTACTTAGTATTCTATATTAATTCTCAGGGATGTTTTTACATACATCCTCAAGGGACTGTGTCTCCTCAAGGAGGCCGAAGAAGTCCTTCAGGGAGGGCTGTTAAAGGCAGGATACCTCAGGTAGGTGACACTGCTGGTGACAGCAGCCCTCTGTAATCCTTTGGAAAATGAGCTGTTGCACAATTAAAATCTCTGCTTAAATTCATTTTTAAAAAATAGCAAACACTACAGTGCAGCGAATACGAAGGAAATAATGACGGGGAGTAACTGAGGGCCGAGTTAGGAGGATATAAATGAAATTTCCTTGCCGCTTTTCCGAGGAGCCTCGGCGCTCGTTCCCGAAAGGAAGGGTGCGCAGGGGGCTGTGAACCGGGATGCGGATGGGGCTGAGGATGCGGCGGGCGCCGGGAAGGAAGGGTTCGCAGCCCCTTGTAAGCAGCCGTGCCACCGCTAGATGTCCGCGGGGACCAGCCCGCCCTCGGCAGCGCCCTCCGGCTCGCTCCTCCTCCCATCGCATCCACACCGCATCCCTTGGGGAACAGAAAGGTTTGCGTTTTCTCCCCCGTTTCCACCCCACTCTACCTACTCAAACAGGTATTTTTGTGAAGCCAATTATACAACCTGATCGGCGCCTTGTTTCCTGAACACACGGCAGTAACATTTCGAAATAACAGTAACATTTTCATCATTTTTAGAGTCCAACACGCTCTGAGCTTCACTTTATCCCTTTCCAGGAGTGAAACTGATAACGTCGAGGACTTGCTCAGGATACTCAGGGGTTGAGGCTCTTGTTTGCAAACCGATTTCATGATCTGAACAGAGCAGCTGGAGGAGCAGTGAGGTGCAAGACGACTTAGACATGGGTAAGAGCTAGGAGCTGAGCTGGAGAGATAGGAACAGCTTCCAGAAAAACAAGCTAAGCAACAGACTGGGTGGTGTTGATGAAAAATAACATGGGTCTGCAAAGCTAGGCAATGGCAACTGCCCCATTAAATAATAATAATTTAAAAAATAAAAATAATTATAATAATGATAATGATGATGATGATGATAATGATTCACAGGTGTAAAACTAAGAAAACTGAAGCCACTCAGATCTGTTACTCCCATAACACTTTCAGCAGCTCTTTTATCAACCTAGTTCTGGACTGTTCCCACCTGCTGGACTGCACACACAAAGTTATTATTGTAGGGTTGCTTATACATGCTGAGCTGCATTCCCGTGTTTGCTATTTGTAGGGTCACTCAGACATGCTGTCTGGATCATGACTATTTTCAAGCACCCTGGGCCGCTGGAAAGGACTCATTTATCCAAAGCAACAGCAAAGATATTTATGTCAGAAACAAAGACATGAAAAAGGTACTGGAAGCCAAATTCTGGGCCAAGCTGCAGAAGCACTGGGCAACACATTATTCACTCGTCATAAGCTTTGCAATAGGAGAATGGCAAGGTTATAATCAATTAAGAAAACAGAGTTTGACACTGTAATACTCTTAGCTTAAGGAAACCAAATAAAAGATCACAGCTTGTTCAAAAAGCTTATTTTTAAATCTCGGTAAAAGTAAGAGGTATAAACACACATCCTTTCAGCTAGGTTTTGGGTGAACTGTCAGATTTGCTGCTGTGCAGGAAACTAAATTAGCTTTTAAGATGAGTCTTTCATTAAAGGCCTTGGAATTCTCTCTTATCCCTCATTTCCTACACTTGAAATATTTTGATTTGAAGAATCCAGTCTGTTGTTCCTGTAATAAACTTAACAAGTGCAAAGAGATGAACCTAATATGGTCACTTTTAGTTGAGTAATTTTTTAGTTGAGTAATTTTTATCTTACTCTCAAGGCAATGTTATTGAGTATCACTGCAAGTGAATTCCAGGCAGTATTGGAGATGGGGCAAACACAGGGCACCTGCAGGTTATTTTGGCTTTCTCTTTGACCAGAAGGAAAATGTGAAGTTTGGATTAGCTGGTGAAGAGAAAGGGAACCCCTGGCCCCTCTGCACTTGGAAACTGTTCCTGAGGACATCAGCCTGCCAGGCTTTTCTCCAGGTGATGGAAGTGCTGGGCTTTAGTGCGCTCACATTGTGCTAAAACAGCAATAAAACTGTGACAAACTGACAAAAGCAGGTCAATTCACAGCTCAGGCTGACACCACTTTTTCAGCCCATATTGGTCGATTACCAATCAAATTTCAGGTACAGGGGAGAGCGTGGAAGAAAAAGGCAGCACTGGGACACGTCAAGATACGGCAATCACGGCTCCCTTAAGGACCCAGGCAGCTCCACCTCTCCTCTCTGTTTTTTGGCAGCCTCACCACTGCAGGTACATGTGTGACAGCTGCTGGGAGAAACCCACAAACCAGGCACCTTACAGACTCCCCACCCAGAGAGAAGTGAGCCTGCAGAGGAGATCCAGGCACAGGGTGAGGCTGGGAATGTCAGGACCAGGGTTCTGGGACAACAGGGCTGTGGAGGGCCCTATGCCCATAACCTCCCCAGGCACCTGCTGGGATGAGGGGTATTAAGATATTCCCATGCACATCAGTGCCTGAGGATCTCTCACATGTGGGGTTGTTTTTCCTTGCCATCCTTTCCCACAATCCCAAAGGAAGGCAACCACTCATACCACACAGTGTCTCTGCTTTGAAGCTGGCACATTCACCCACTGATAGTTCTTTTTTCACTGTGTTCAAACTTCGGTTAAATTAATACTCTACAGTAAAAAACAGAGCTAATCATATCATTGCTGCATGAGAATAGCTGTGACTGACAACCTTTCTGAAAACACCAAGCCCATGACTCAGTGCACACAACACAATTTGTGAAGGGCAGAATGAAAACTGCCTGGAAAATAACGTCAAGGTAGAAGAGGAAAAAATAATACACAGGATAAGATTATGAGAGGCCAAAAGCCCTCTTAGCCCCCAAATATCATCTATTCACTCACTACAGGTTGTTCAGAGGAAAGGATGCTACATCCTCATGCAGATTTAACTGCATTCCCATGCATTTTTACTTTTAATGCATTTGCTGTGTTGCCTACAGAGAAATTATTTTTATTCATAAAGTATCTTTTCTCCTTTTATATTATCAGAATCAACTGTCTGTCATGGTCCTATGAGCTCCTCTTTCTCAAAAGTGTAAGAGTGAGGGCTGGGCCTTGGCATTCAGGAGCAGCCCTGTATTTCTGAGTCCAGTCTGAGTATTACAGGGTTAACATCACATAATTCCTCTCATAAATGTACTTTCTGAAACATGTCACACAATATGGCTGCTGCTATAAAGTAACAACAAATAAACCCAAGGAGTCTTTTGCCTTTTTAAGGGAAAAATATAACAAAAGTTAAACAACTCCCCTCAATTAAACAATGACTAAAACCATAGCAGCTTCTTTCATCCAAGCCCAAGGCAAAGTTCAGAAATGTAGCTTGCCTAATCCAAGGGACAAGATTTACTTATCCTTCCTTCCCTGACTCATGCAAGCAACTCAATCATCAAACCTCTTCCTCTCAGAATGAATTAGTTTGGGGGTGGCTGTGGGAAATAAACCTTTTAATTGCTTAATCTGATTTCTGTACCAAGTATCTGCACTGGGAGCAACAGTTGTAAAAAAACAGAGTTAACCTGTTTCCCACCAAGCTTTCAGTGGTGCTTATGCTGATATTTCTACCAAAATATCAAGCAAAATTTGTTTCAGCTCACAAAGAAAAGAGATAATTAGCACTTATATTTTCTTCTGTCCCTTTCAGAAAAGCTGAAGCAGATGGAGTCACCATCCCTGTAAAAGAGTCCAAGGTCTGGGAGAGGGAGTCTGGGAAATACCTCAAATAAAATAGATGGGAAGTTCTCATAAAGGCAATTCAGGCTGCTTGCTGCCACCAGAGACTTCTGGAGCTCCAGAAGCTGGGCACAGAGTGAAAAACCAACAGGTGAATCCTTCCAGAGAAAGCAGAGACATGGATGGAGACCTCGAGGGTCAGACACACAATTTTTTCAGTGATATTTACTCTCTGAGTTCCAGGAATGAATTGTGATTACAAATAGTCCTTTCGATGCTGCTTGGCAGGTACAAATGTAAGGTGAGTCAGTTTTTATCTCATAGCTGAACAAATAGCTGAACCAGAAAAAAGTGCTGAAGACATAGGCCCAAGTGCTTTGACAGTGTGTGTAATTGCAGCTATACTGGCTTTTACCGAATTCCAGCTGTTTACATGAGCTGTGTGTAGATGTGCTTGTCCAAGTGGTTTTCCATGGTGAAGAGCCTATTAGGTTTTCATTATAATTGCAGTTGGTAGCATTGCCAACTCCTGATGCTGCCTGACATTTCCCAGCAATTCCAGTTGCTTTAAATTTTGCCAAATATTACCAGTTCAGGCTAGACTATTACCAGCTCTGGCTATGTACCATGGTGATGAAATCGTTACCAAACCCAGGTGTCCCTTCCAAGGATGAAATTAAAGGCAAATACGCTGCTTGGCCTTTGTTCAATATGTGTATACACTTCTCCCCCCCAATTTTATTTCTGTTTAGTTCCTACCACCCAGCTGCAGTGTTGCACTCTTTCCACTACAGAAATTTTGCAATTTAGTGGAAGGAGAAAAGGAGGGGATGTCCCCCTGTTAAGACGGTGGGCCCTGCTGCCCACTGAAGGGGATTAGGTATCGATCTGCTCCTTATCAATTCTCCTCACACTGGAAGGAGCCTTATCTTTCCAGTTGGACTGGATTCCTTCTCATTTGATCACTGGAGGGAAACCTAGACATGGCTGAGGGGTGGGACAAGAGCATCTGGTCCTGGTTAGTTGAGGGCTGTGCAGTAAGCCACATCTCAACAGGAGCAGGGTGTCAGGGCCCTTAGCAAACTGTTCATCACCAATGATTCACTAAGCCGTGTTAATTGACAGAAATTACAACATACCTGTTAAAAGATCCTCATGATTGGTTCTGCTATTAGGTAGGACCAATCCCTTAGTTTTGCAAAAACGTTCTACAGTTCTTATGTGTTTGAATTCATTTTCAAGGGGAGAGGATAAAAATAGACAGTCTGCTAAAACAGATTTTATAATAAACTATTATTCTATAAAGTAATTGGAGAGATCATTAGAGATGATGATTACTTTGCAATTCCATCTAGAGAAATTATCAAGGCCTGTCAGCCTGCTTGATGGGACTGCATTTATACCCTTTTTTGGGAACCATCCAGTATAATGGCTGTTTCAAGTCCAGAGGAAGGTAGGCAGATGTGTGACTTGTTAGCCACAAAACTCTGACTACCTTTTTAATTTGGGCCAGACCACTGATGGTGTAAATTGACACAGCTCCAGTCATGCAAAGTTTCAGGAAGATTTGAAATAGTCCCTTCATCCCAGTGGGGCTATGCTTACATCCACTGAAGATGTGGAGATTTACTTTAAAACATGCATGAAACATCATTTTCCCAGAAATAGCTCCCTTTCAATTTGGGAATTTGAAAAAAAAAGTATCCAAAACCCTCAAAAGGGAAAACAAGGGGTGAAGAAAAATTACTTAATTCAGTGATATTAGACATAGTGATAAAAGAAAACTTCAAAAATGCTTGAGTGGAATTTATAAATAGATAAATCAAAGACAAATACATCAATTAAGGTATAGTTAACTGCAATCTGAAATTTCCTGGAGACTTAATGAATTTGTAGCCACTAACGCTGCACCAAGCACAGGGGACACAATCAGAATCAGAACTGACACTGAGCTCAAAATCATTTGAATTATCTCTTTCACTTACATTAGCTAGAAAAACAGTAAACAGTCAACGGCAAATAAGAAGTACAGTCAAGCAACATCAATGGGGAGCAGCCAAGGCTGGGTCATACAGTACACTGAGAAGAGAGCTTGACCTTTGGAATTGAAATATAGACATTTTAAGCTCCAGTGGAATGTATCAAAATGGCCTTTTTCAACTTAAATGCATAAAAGGTCAAGGGGAGGTCATATTTGGCTTTGGGTTCATCAGCACAGAGCATATCCCAGCTCTTTCTTTATTCATTCTCATTTTAAAGAAAGGGTTTTCAAACCTCTCTGGCATGGCATAAATATTCATTCTCCAGGGCCAGATTTTCAGTTGGTGTAAAACAGGATAACCACATTGAAATAACGAACCTCTGCCAATTTATACCATCTCAGAATCTGGCCATCCTGTTCACATTCTTTTAAGATACAGAAATGGCAATTTTGAAACTTTTCCTGGAGCAAATGCTTCCAACAATAATGATGCATGTTGAAATTTGAGACTTTGACATTTAAATTGTCTGGGGTTTTCTTTGAAAGGCATGGCAGGAGGCATCCTCCAGAAGAGCCAAGGAGAGAGTGAATACTGCAACAATCTACTTTACTGCTTCTCTATGTGTTTGCCCTTCAATAGCAGATTTAAGGCTTTTTCAATATTCCCACAATTCTGTTCAGATGGGAAGGAACTTTTCTGTTCCCTTATAAACTGCTTTGAAGACAAAAAAAACAAAAGGGCCACTCACAAATGGCACTGGCACACAAGCACAGCGAGGAGAGACCCAGTAGATGCAGCAGGACTGTGCATCCATAGCAGGGCACCATCCCCATTCTCCTGGCAAACCAATTAATTACCCAGAAACTGGATGAATGCAAGCAATCATCCAAAGTCAAACGAGTGGCCATCTTAAAGAAACAAGCATCCTAATTAAACAGTTACCTAATTTGAGTATCAGTCTCCTTTCTAAAGGAGGCCTTCTGCATCCTACTCTCTTAGTGCACTAAGAGAATTTCTAACATATTGGTAAAGAAAACTTGCCTCTCATTTTTAGGACAGAGGATCCATTTGAAGAAATAAAACAATATCAAACTCCTGCAGCCCTGAATAACTATTTTTATCCTAAAATGGATCAGAAATAGGAGTTTCTCTTTCTTTATTTGCATTTTGAGGAGTTCAGATGACACTATTCAACAATTTTCAGAGGCTCTTGGGAAAAACATGGCCCACCCCAGGTGGCATTGGTTTTCATGTGGCATTTCTTAGTCTTTATCCAATTTCACTTCTGTCCCTCAGCATGCAGGGGAATCAACACAAAACAGTCAATATTGCTCCATATTGGGAGTCAATTCCAAGGAAGAGAATCTCATTTTATATTTTATTTGTCTGTAATATGCTTATCCTTAAATGAACATTTTAGACACAGATTCCAAATTATGCATTCATTGGAAAGATTAACTCTGATTAACAAGTTCATGCTAAACAACTGTGTTTAATTGGATTTTTGTAAGTAGCTAAATGTGAATGCTTCTCAGTTCTTCTATGTGGAAAACAAAACAAAAACTAATTTTAAAATATTTAATGAGGAACAATCTCTGTGTTGCTGACCTATCTTCACTGGTGATGAACCCTTCCTCCCTGCATTCCCCTGCATGCAAAGTTCCCCTAATCCAGTCCTAATAATGGTTAAAGTTATCTGTCTAATCAAACTAATTAGCACTGGTGAACAGAGACATAATCATAATAGAAAGCAAATGCCAGTTTTACAAAATGAAAACGCCATATGTGCAGTAATTAGTGAACCACACGCACTTTTTATAAATCATATTTATTAGTTCGTAAACAAATCAAATCCTAAATGAAATGAACGTTACCATTACCAAACACCAATGAATAAACAGATACAATGGCTGGCCCTGCTGGGTGTGTTGTACAAGGGGCTGGGGAGGGGCACCCCCTCCTCTCAAAGTTCCCTTGGAGGTGTTCATGGCTTTTTACAGAGTACTCTGTTCTCTTCTTTAAGTCACAGCATGGATGTATTAGCTGACCTAGGGAAACTGCATTTTGGTCATATGGGCTGTTCTTGACTGGAGACCAGATGGTCATAAATTAGGATATTCAGGCTACATCCACGATGAAAAATGTAGTACTAATAAGTGCTCTAATAATGCTCTACATCAGACCAGGTTTCACCAGAAATTTAATGTGGATTTTGTCACCTTGCATAAATGATGATATAGTATAAACTATATTTAATGGCAGCACCCAGCCAGCAGAGGCACACTTTCAGCTGCCTTCAGACTCAACATACAAAGGGCTCTTTTACACCTCAGACACAGAGCTTGAATACAAAGAACTGGAGAGACACACAGCCCAGACACACAGTGTTGGAAGCTTGGCCTGAGCAATCTGACTCAATACCCACAGGAAGACTTACTTAAAATTAAGAAGGTTTGTAATAAATACCACATATCCGATCACAATTATCATGGCTTTTCTCTCCCACAGGGAACACTGGCAGCAGAAAAAATTATGAACAAAGATATTTTGGAGGTACAAAAACTACTTAATTCCTCTAACTGTTAAAACAGTCTAATAGTTGAGACCTCTTCTTTACATTAAGTGCTCTTCAGTTTAATAGATCGTGGATATTTCCAAATTTGGGGAAGAAAATAGCTTTCTTTTCTGTAATTTGGCTGAAAGCACTGCAGAACCTGATTTTTTGGGTTCTTGAGCCTTTTTGCTCTTGACAAAATGAAGCCTTTGACTCCCACAACTTCTGCAGACCAGATCAGATCATGAATGTTCCTATGTCTGCAGATACCCAGATTTGAGTCTGGGCTTAGTTGCATCCTCCTTTCCAAGGTGATCCTATAATATGGTGAAGCAATGTTTAGGAATGGGCTGTGCACATTCTGCTCTGAGGTCATGGCACAATATGTTCTCAAATCCTCACCTTTTGAGGTGAGAACACAGCGGGAACTTGGGAAGCAGAAGTACAAACCAAGTGTTCTGTCAGTGGCAAGCCATGCTATTCCCTTTGGTGCTCGTTCTGAAAACATTAATTAGAGTGGGTATTTAATGTGACTCTCCTGTAGTTTGTACACGAAGAGCTCAAACTAATCTCACCCCGCCCCAGCAATTCCAATGTACTCTGTTACAATGTCTGAAACATTAACAGCGAATTAATTATAATTGTGCAGTGGCGCCTGGCCACTTTGCTTTCTGTCTAGTTTATCTTTATTTTAGACTAAAGAAAACAACAAGGAAAGAACAAACACGCAATAAAATCTGTTCAGGAGATAGAAAGCAGAGTATCCCTGTCTTGGTTCCCCTCTTGGCCATACCCCCCATCTGGGCAGGATGCATGCCTTTTACATTTAAAAGCGCAATGCAGAGACAGCAGACCCAAAGCTGCAAGCATGCTGTGCATTTAAATTTGATCCCTTTTTTGTTTGTTTATTTTCCTGTACTTCTTTGGATTGGACAGGAAGTTTAAGCATTGCAATAAAGAAACAAAGGCCATTTTCATTGTATATTTGGCCTGGCCAAGAATAAGAGGTAATACCAATATTGTGAAAAAGCCTGAGCAAGGAAGGGTTTTTGCACATAGCAGCTGAAATGAATCCACAAAATCATCCAAATAGCTCTGGCTTTTTCAAAACAGTCTCACCAACCACACATGGACCAAAATAGTCACCCAAGATTCTACAAAAGACATGAGAAATTGCCTTTAAAATTATTATATTTTGAAATAATAGTAACACAACAGCTTTCTCCCTTTAGTTTCTGTCTTCTGAGCTCCTTGGGCACCTTTATTTATTCACACTTTCAAGCAAAGGCTTTCATGAAATCTCTAGTTTCCAAGACCTAGAGATCTAGAACCTCTCCCAACACCATTACAGCCCTGGGATAAATATTCCTAAAGGTTGACAACTGCAAAGTGCATGGACACCTTCCAGCTTGGGTTTACTCCAATGGTGGGCAGAAAATCCATATGAAAGGCCTCACATATCTTAGCAAAGGGGGGAATTTTACACTGATACCAGCAGAACCTAAGGATAATCCCAGCTCTGTGGGAAGAGCTCACTTTAAAAAAACATTTTTCTTCCTCAGATAGGGTGAATTGAGTCTATTTGTCATGGAGCAGAGAAGTAACAGAAGGGAAAGGCAGGAAATACCTATGACATGCCAGTGGAAAGGAGGTGTGGGGATCCTCTGTGAAGGAAGCAGAAACAAAGTCATTCACACAAATACCTGTGGGCTCCAGCCTGTCAAGCCCCTTCACAGCACTCAAATGCTATCAGCCCTGTATTATACTGCTTCAGGAGGGCAGCTTTGACCTCATCACTGTGCAGAAGGCCTAAAGCAACTTGAACTCCCACTGGAAGTGCAATACCATAAAATATGACAGGACACCCAGCCAGTACTGTGATGGCTCAGCAGGACCAGTCCTGTTCCTGATGAAGTCCAATGGGGATTTTTTGGTGAGTAAAGGGAGCTGGCATGGGGGAGATACCTGACTCTGCAATATCCTGATGAGTGACCACAAGAGGCACTGAAAAGATTCATGTAAATTTAAATAGACATTAACTCTTGGATTAACTAAATGGGGTTCATGGCTGCTTCACATTAAAGCTGGTAGATATCAGTGATCTGACCCCAGCATTGTAAACAGCAAGACAGAGCTTTAATTTGCTTATTCTTTGAAGACTGGCCTTTTAGCATTCTAATAAAGCAGAAGACTAATCTACACAGGATAAACTGCAGTACATTTTAAGCAATTATACTCCATGGTTAAACAGTTCTTACTGTAGGAGGACAAAGACCAAAAAGATTAGTTCATGCTAAATATTTCTCTTAAGCGATGTTGTTTTCCCCTCCTAATTTGGTTTTCTTACAACAAACTTTGCCTTCACAATTATTCCCTTGATTACTGTAAGAGTGCCAACATAATTTAGTATTTGGGGCTGGTACACAGAGCCTGGCAAAAACCTGACTCAAGCAAGTTTTGCTGCAGATTGGAGATTCGGCTTACTGCACAGAAAGCAGTTTTCTATATGAAAACTATTAAACTATATGAAGAGTAATTAAAAGCATCAATTAAGGATGTGAAATACAAATAATTTTATATTAGCCAGAAAACTTATTCTGACATACTAAAATGAGTGCTTTAAAGAAACTGCAATGTGGGCTGCCACTTATTCAGAGCTCTAAATACTGCCAAGTTGTGTCTAAATGTATCATTTGATGCAGTATTTATAGGAAAATAATTTATTCTTACAATTTTAATTAGTGTAATACACTGTCACTATGTTCATTTGTATGGAGATACCCAAAAGTGCCACTGCTATGCTGGCAGTTATTTTTAATTCTGCAAACAACCTTGGCTCTCTATGCATGGAAAGACACAACCTGACATTTTCTATTCTCCAGCTTTCCCATGCCAGAAAAAAGGGCAACAGTGCTGTGAGTTGCCCCAATGCTTTGTCACATTTTCTTGAAATAATACATTTTTACTATGAAATAGTAACCACAACTATATTTAACAGCTCTGTGGCAGAAATTTCTTGATTTATATATTGTTTAGCTTTTTCCTATGAAAAGTCACAGTGGAAGGTTGGATTACTTCCTTTCAGCACAGCTACATTCAGAGAACATCAGAGGCGCTTTGCACTGGGCTTTGGGAGAATGCAACAATGCAGTTACCCATTATCCGGCATGCAACTGTTTAAGAATGTTACAAATGAGATTTGTATGGAAAACAAGAGTAAGAAAAATTTTGATTAAGCTAACCTTGCTACTAATTGCTGCTATCCTCTAAAGTCTGGTTTTGCATGTCAAGATGTTGCCTACTCATATTGCTGGCACCAACACAATCCTAGGGAGAAAGATCCACAAAAGAAAATTCTGGATCGCTTCATTCCAAAACAAGAATAACCTCTCTTAGCATGTGTGTGCAGCGCTGGGAGACAAAGAGCTGCTGCTGGAAAGAGCAGGACACCACTTGTGTTCTGGCACTTACCCTTCGCTGAGGTTCTACTGAACAAAATAAGTTGTCTTTAGCTTGTCTTTGAAAACAAAAAAACCTCACTAAAACAAAGAATTCATGAAAACAAAGAATTCTTTGTGGCAATGAAGCAGAATACCTTTTTTTTTTTGTTTTGGTGACACCCTCCATCTGTACCAAAAGACAAAATAGCAATAGCCTGATACATGCACAAAAAGAGGAAGATTACAACACAAAAAATAAAATGGGTGCACTGAAAGATTGGTCCTGCAACATATGGCATCACATCCATGGAATTAAGGTTTAAGGATTTGTGATCAACCCATGCAGAAAAGCTTTCCATAAAGTTCTTAACAGTTGGTGTGTTTCAAGGTAAGCTTTTTGGGGTCTTGTGAGCTAAGAAATTACTCAAGGAGGAAATATATACAAAGTATTCCCTGATCTTCATGAGGGAGAACAAATGCTGGGCACTGTGTACCTCACCTATGGGTGTCTAATAACAAAGAAGGAAGGAAAAAGTAGTAGTAACATCTCTGCATTTCAAGATAAATGCTTAACTTTTCAAGTGCAAGGTTACACACAGACCTATTGTCCAATCTGCAGTTTCAGATGAATTACAGCAAACACGTGGTGACAAGCCAGTTGGAGAGTTTCAATTCAAATATACAGGAACCTGCTTCTTTACAGCTCACTTTTCCTCTGCACCTACAGGTACTGGTGGGCACCTCCTTATTCCTCATTTTTACTACATGAACATGCTTGCTTTGAAAAGCCTTTCTCCCACGTGCTGAGTTTAACCCTTTACAACACCTGCTGCAGCTGTGTACCAAGGTGTTGTTGTAAGAAAACTGAGCTATAAAAAGGATAAAATCCCTTTGTCAGCTCATCAAAGGAACAATCCAAATTGTGAACCCAAGCCCTAATCTACCTTTACTCAAATCATGGTAGCAGCAGGCAAAGTCCTTATCTACTTCTAATGCAAATCACAATCAATTGTATTAAAATATATTTTAGGAACACACATGCTGGATCACCTGAAGAATAGCAGTCCCAGCTCATTTGTATTTTTAAGCAAGATTTGATGGTACATCTTTCATCTAGAAAAGTAATATGTTAACTGAATCTGCCACCTAATCCCTAAGAGTCTCATTTTGATTGTACAAAAATAATTTAGGGAACCTAACAGTTTAAAACTCTCTTTTCTGGTGCCTAAGTGCTTCATTTTAATAGATATTAGCTGTTAAAGATACTCATTTTAACAATGACATTTACAGCTTTAACCAGTCTATCATTGAGCACAGTGCATCACTTAGCAGGATAGCACTGTTTAAAAAATAATCTACTCGCTTTAATGTATATTGGAGTGTAGTAGTTGATGTTGAATTAGGTCATTTTAACCCTTCAGCATTTTTCAGGAGCAGAAATACATTTCAGACCCTTTTAGTTCAAAATTGCACTAAAAGATACTTCCATACAATCAAATTATTCACTTACATCTCCTCTTCCATTTAAATTCCTTTCAATTAATTAAGCCTCACAACATCATTGCAGAGTGTTAAAGAGCTACCATTGCCCAGTTTGAAGTTGCAGGCCATATCCATTTGAGATGGATGGAATAACTCCCACTGCTTTGAAGCAGGCCAAAAAGCTGGGCTTTTTCATATCACAGAGAAGACTCCCATCAATTTTTCAGGGACTGGGTCAAGACACAGAAGACTGAACCGAAGCCACACACTGCCACATGACATCATGAACCTTCTGAGAGATCACAGATGTACAGATTCCTGTGTATCTGTAACCACAGCCCTGCCCTCCTTTTGAAACAAAATCATGGGACAGCGGATGATGAAGAAAATGCCAACAGGCTGTATAAACATGCAGTGGAAATCTAAGAAGCTGATTCCTCCTTTGTTGCTAAAGGCAGAACTACCATGTTAGATCAAACAGCAAATCCAATTAACACAGTATCCTCTCTCTCATGGTGGCCAGCTCTTTGGAAATGATACCAGAATTATGTTATGCCATCTCAATTTCTTAAAACCAAAAAATCAAACACCATTCTGAGCCAGGCCTTAAATCCAGGTCAAGTGCTTTTAAACAAATCTGCAGCCTGTTCAGGCCCATCTCCATTCCTGCTCAAAATGGAGGGTTAGGATATGAAACAAGGGAATGGGTCCCTGAGTGAGACAGAGTCTTGGCCCTACATAGAAGGAAGTACTTACAGGAGGTCACCTCCTGACTCTATAGCAACCATAGGGATAGTCACTGTGTCTCCAGGAGCAACTGATGGAAGGTATGGCGCTCCTGTGCAAGGCTGTGCCTCTCCATTTCCCACTGAATTCCTGCAGGCAGTGGAGCTGCTGCCATCCCCAGGGATGGACGTCCATCCCCAGGGGACGCTCTGAGGCAGCCTGTGGAGGCCGGGAGGGTGTTCCTGCCCCAAAGCCCTCTCCACACTGACGCTGGCTGCTGTTGAGCTGCTGGCTGGAGGCATCTGGTATGATTTCCAAGCCGTGGAGCTCACCACAATTTGCAGGCCCCGTGGGGCAGCCATTTGCCAACAATGTGTCCATGCGGGCATGTGTGGAACAGGGAGCGGCGGGATCCCGCTCGCATCCCTTTGGGATGGGTGAGGAAAACTGCCCTGAAACACGGCCCTGCCACTCATTTATACACTGGAATAAATATTTTCTCCTCTGTTTTCTCTCTTTGCTTAATAATTCGGAAAATTCTCCTCGCTCTCCCAGCTGCTGCTGAGCAATAACTAGCTATTTTTAGAGAGCTAATCACTGCGACTCCACAATATTTCTTCTGAGTAGTAAAAACTCATTTGCCCTTGCTTAATCTAAGGCAGTTTGCTGTGTAGATATTGTCAGGGCTCCCATTTTCCAGTGAGCATTACTTTGACTATATTCCCATTGAATTTCTCTGCCATTTTAGTTTTCCAGTAATGGGAGTGGCCCAGACATTAGGTAAGGGAATGTTCTTCCACAGCTTCTTGTGGCTATTTTATATTTGACCCTCTTGCTATATAGTCACGTTCTATGGATTTTAATGGCTGTGATGTTCAAATTTCACTGCATTGCTTGGGGCTTGGGATAAAGAAGCTCTCTGGATGGGGCACATTCTGTGCGCATGTAAAATTCAACAAAGGTGCCCAAAATGCTTTAATATCACATGTCATGTCTAAACAACCTAGTGAGGAACACAGCATAAACACTGGTTTAAATACAGGTGTCCAAAAATGATTAGATGAATAGTTAAAACCAGACTTCCATTGTTCTGTCTAGCACATTGCATTTCTTCAGAGGTTATCACACCTTTGCAGAAGAGCAACAGACCACAGAGTTATTCCTTAGTAACTAGAGGTTAATAAAGCCATTTTTCAGATATAGAATTAAAAAGATATTAAAAAAAAAGTTCTTCTTATCCTGAAAATGATGTTACACTATGTACAAAATTCAGGTTTGTCACATGGGTACAACAATATATGAAAAGATACTTTATCAGGCCCAGTTCAGAAAGAATGTCCTGTTATAAGAGTACCTGCTTCCTTTCATCATTTGGTAAATCATCTCTGCTTTCCTGAATAGCAACAGATCTAATTGTCTGATGTAGTCCTCTGAATTAGAAGTTATAATGCTAATTAGGTTCAATTTATTTGGTCTATGGCTACCTGAAACAAGATACTGATGCATTTGCATACAGCAAATGACAACTTGAGCATCTGCAGAATAAAATGCTAGCCAGCTGAAGGGATACAATTAAGACAAAAAGAATTTGGGGTTACTTTTCCCCTCAGTATGGCATGCAAAACTAAACAGGAAATGGGTCTAGATTTCCACCAGAAAGCTGAGTATAGCACCAGCTAACACATCCATTAGTATTCACAGGGTTTTAACAAGCTTAGAGCTCTCTGCAAGAGAGGCTAGACAGCCATGGATGGGGCTGGATAAAAGAGGTAGGCAGTGTCCTCCTATGGAATGCTGAAGAGTTGCTCATAGGAGCTACAGTTCTCTTTGTGAACGGGAATAAATCACCTGAATGGGTCATGTAGGACAACAACAAAGCTATGGACAAAAGAATATGTCAACAACTGGAAAACTGAAGCACTCTATGCAATGTAGTATCATAAAGTTCTGAGTACATGTCTTGTGAAAATGTTATGTATGAAGTTCTGATTAATAGATACAAAATTTATTGGGTAAATAAATCTGGGTGTTAATTGTAAGAAGTTTGCACTATCAAAAACAGCATGTGCTAAAGAAGTGTCAGGGACATCACTCCAGGTGTATTAAACCATTGACAAATGGCCAGCTTCGGGGTTAATAACTTTGCATAGGCTTGTTTTAGATACAGGGTGTAGTGCTGGGCTGTTGTCCTAAGAGTCTGATAGCAGACACTACACTCTGAATGTCCCTGTACTTCATCAGGGACAAAACACATCCAGGACTGACATCTCAGAGGATTTCTGAAGTGTTTGCATTCAGGTCATGCAATTTCCACCCATGTGTGAGAGGGAATGTCCAGGGTGCACAGCTGACAAATGACACCCTCTTGACAGTCTGTAACATGTCACAGAACAGAAGACTTCAGGTTAATATGAGGCTGTGCAACTTCTGCTTTTTTTTCCCATCTGGGTTTTTGCAAGAGAAAGAAAACCAAAAGAGCTGACAACTGACCACAAGGAATGTCCATATATCTCTACTAAAGGAGCAGCATGGGGGACAGGCCATTTCATCCATCTAGCCAGCAAGCTTGACAGCTCAAACTTACTGACAGAGATTTGGGGTCAGTCACTCTGCTGTGTTTCTCCTCAGCCCTTGCCTACTTAGCTAACAAGACATTAACACAAAAATTCCCCAAACTGATTATTTGTTTGATGAACAGCATGAACAAAAGCAATCTGTGTGATTCTCCCCCAAAAATCAACTAATGACTTAGTGACTTCCTTTCATGGTATTCTTGCACAGGAAGCAAGAGCCACTTGAGTCACTCAGCTATAGGAATGTATCTCACTCTTGCTTGGACCACCTTCTACCAAAACCACACCAAAGCTCTTTCCTTCTGCATTATCTGACAGTGGGACCAGGACTGCCTCCCACCACAGTCCTTCATCTGAGAAACCTTTTGGTTCTGGGATCTTGTAATGGATTTCCGTGAGCAGAAGCCAGGCCTGTGTGAATCTGCAGCTCAGATTTCCAAATTCCTCAACATTAGCACGCACAGCCCTGCTGATTTGTGTCCCTCCAGTTATGACACCAAGGTTGCTAATGTGGTCATTCCTGTAGAAGTCATACCCAATTAGCCAAGAGAACAGATGTGCTGCTCCTAAAATTTGCATTCCCCATTTCCACCTGTGAGGATAATGCCATCAGCTCGCCCATTACTCATGGAGATTTGAGCTTGAACTCCAGACCCACATCTTTTTACAAGACCTACATTTAACTAATCAGTAGTGCACTATGCAAAAATACAACTAAACTGGAGTTGGAGAAAACATCTGTCTCTGATGCACACCATTGTGATGCTTTATGTCAGTTTGCATCAGTCAAGCTTACAGTTTAACTCTGTTTCTGGGAGTTTTTTTTACATGCATCAAATGGTTTGTCATTTTTCTGTGATTTAGGTAAAGGTAGGTTAGGTAATAAAATTCTGTGGGCTGGCAAGCACTGAAGCAAACCACAGCTTTTAGCTTTATGTTCCCAGATGCCTACATTTCCAGTGGGTAGTCTGTCACATGTCTAAAGAAAATTAATGCTAATGAAATAGAAAGTGGTGAAAAGCTGCTATAATGGTAGAAAGTTTCTCAGCTAATAGAATAGGTTCTGATAGAGGCAATTGATAAAGGTTTCCCAGAGCTCTAAAAAATAATTACTTAAATATTTATATGAGCAAAGAGTGGAGAACTGAGGGTGGAAAGGGTGCATTCATTTGCAAGTCTGCTGTAGAAGAGATCTTCTGGAGGCTACCTAGTGCACACTATCACTGCCCTGTGAGTTCCAGGGAAAAACTCTTCCTCTATTCCCTAGCTCAGAAACCAGCTTGCTGCTGAGACACACTTCTGTATTACGTTAGGGACAGAGTAATGGATTTTGAGCTATGTCTCTTCAATGGAAATCCTTCTTTCCCCTCAGCTGGAAGGCAAAAGTATTATGTCTGCTTCAGCCCAGAACTGTCATCACATAGGAACTGACCCCAGACTTTTCAGAAAATTCATAGATTCCATCAGCCTTTTTTCTTAAAATGTCACATTCTTCCACTCTTAAACATTTCACTGGATGCAGGAGCCACAGGGGGCAATACATTGACTTTGGCAAAGCCAAGATGGGATTAAAGCCCTAGAGCCTCAGAGCCTAGAGTCAAATCAACAAAACTGCTTCCATTACACTAGGGGGATGGCAATGGGGAGGGAAAATTGCAGCTATTTTGCCAATGCTTTCCCTAATTTTTTTTTTTAATTGAAAACTTGAAAGTCTGACTGGTTTTCATAACTGACATACACATGAGCATATGGTTAAAAGAGAGTCAACTTTCCAATCAACCCTGCAGGTCTCCAGAGGTCTGCCACCTTCAGCCAGTAGTTTTTGGAGGATGATGTTTCATTAGTGGATCAAATCCAGACTTGAACTTGAATCCAGCTGGCACTCACAAGGCCCTCAAGCTGACAAGCTGTTCCTTGGAGCGTTAGCAATTCTTTCCCCTCCTGCCCTAGCTTTAAAGCCAACCATTGGCAGTATGATGGACTGTTTCACCATGGTATTTCACAATGATGCTACAACATCCCTGTTTCTGAATGGGAGTGCATGGAGCTCCAGGGAATTCTGCATCAAAACTCAGCCTGAGCAGTTATTGATAAGCATTTTCACGAGTGAGTCAGGCCCCCTTATCCTCTGGGAGCAGGGAACTCAGATGTGCTGCCCTATCCTCCCCCATCTTGCCTGGGGGCCTGGCTGAATCCCTCTCCCTTCCTCTGCAAATGGCAGCTCTGACTCTTTTCTCAGCTCCTTGACCAGTTTCATTCTGAAAAGCCACTGTGATCTGGTGCCCAAGTTCACATGCAGATACTGCCCCAGGCTGCTAATGGCTGTAAACTCTCCTCCCTTCTCACAGCCTGCTCAAGTGCTCATGTCTGACTAGGCACATCTTATCACAGAATCACAGAATAAGCTGAGTTGGAAGGGACTCACAAGGATCATGGAGTCCAGCTCCTGGCCCTGCACAGGACATCCCCAGGAGTCACACCATGTGCCTGAGAGCATTGTCCAAATGTCCAAACACTTTCTGAGTTCTGTCAGGCTGGTGCTGTGACCACTGCCCTGGGGAGCTGTTCCAGTGCCCAGCCACCCTCTGGTTGAGAAACCTTTATGTTCAGGAGACAGATTGGTCTTACTTCATTGCTTGTGAAGCTCCACACCACTCACTACCTTCAGTGAAGAATAAAATAGACTGAAGAAAAAGAAAATTTATTTTTTCCACATATTTGGTTTACAAATCACAGAAGTCCTTGCTCTTAAGTACAACAATATATAAATTGTGATGGCCTGTCCTCGAGGTGCCACACTGTGTGTGCGTCAATCACAAAGAAGAGCTTATTCTAACAGAAAGTCACCCCTTGAATGCTTGCAGGGTTTTTTTGCCTTAAAATGATGGCACTTCCTGCACTCTGATAACTAGAATGCTGGATTAGATCTGAGATTCAGTTTCTGGTGATAATTGTCCAGTGCCAACTGCCTTCAAGTCAGCATCTGCCTTCACACTTAAAAAGCAATTCACACAAACACTGGCTTGCTCACTGGTAGTGAGGAAGCATTTCATGAACTTTGAAAGTAAAGACAAGAGCTTCAGGGTTTCAGTCTGGGTTCAGAATTTATGATGTTTTCTGTGCATCACAGTGCAAGGGTGTGTAAGCCAGTCTTAATGGAAAAGCTTTGGTGGCATTCTAGTTAGCTTTGATTTAAAGCTTAATTTAGGCCCTGAAAAGGGTTAGTGCATCTTTACAGCCATCTTGTAATTCTCCAAGAGTCCTGCCATGAAGTTAGCCAAGCCCACATTTCAACACGGCAGGGTCACTTTCAGATCAAAGAGGTACTCAGACAACTACCAAAACCCACTGAGAAAAGCCTTACACCTTGTCCAAAAACCTACCAAAAAAGAGGTAGGTCATTCACGTTACTATTCAAGTGCATTCAAAGGAGGTGTAATGAAATAACATATGTCGTATATACATACATATATATAGTCAGTCATGATGTTAAATGAAAACCAAAATTCTGGGTTGGAAGGGGATCTAACTAAATATTTAAAACTCAATATTAGAGCTGAGAGAATAATTGGCAGCAAATAATTCACACATGAATTTAGTTTCTTTTTCAGCTTGTGGAGTGTCTGCATACAGATTGCCATTTCCTCAGATTTGATCATTACTTTAAATGAGTCTCAGTTTTATAGTGTAATTCTTTCCCTGTGTAGGTCGATGGAGAGGAGTCTCCAGTGCATTCCTGACACTTTGCATCTGAAGCCTGATCTGCAGATGTATTGCTCTGACCCACAGTTTGATGTGCGTGTCCTGTTTGAAAATCTGAGCATGCCAGTGCAGCACTTCATTTTTACAGGCAGTGGTGTGGGTGAAAGCTGACCACTAAAGTACCAGGAAAAAGCAAATAATAAGCAGAAAGTATGGCAGAAAGGTGCTCACTTTTAAATATTAGCAGACCCTCAACACTGACAGAAAGGGCTGAAGAGGGCTTTTTGCCTCTCCTTACTATAAGTATCTCCAACAACCTCTTAGTTCAAAGTAGAAGATACAATTTACTGGAATCAATATCAAACCCCAAGTATTCCTGCAGCTGGGATGGAAGAAGCCCATGCACCAGTGCATGCTGGGGGCCAAAGGGCTAGAAATGAGTACATTTTTCAGAAAAATTAGCTGAAGGCCTGGTGGACAGCCTACAGAGAGGAATGAATGGTGTTCCTTGCAGCCAAGACAGCTGGTGGCCCACAGGGCTGCACTTGCAGCCAGCTCTGCACTGCCCTGTGTCTGCAGGGATGTAGCCAGCAGGACCAGGGAGGTGATGATTCCCCTCTCAGTCAGCACTGCCAAGGCTGTACCTGGGGTCTGATGTCCAGTCCTGGGTTCCACTGCACTGAAAATAAAGACCCTGACTTACTGGAGCAAGTAAAGTAGAGACCACCAGTATGATTGGAGAGCTGGGAAAATGTAAGGTGAGGAGCAGCTGAAGCAATTGTGTTTGCTGGCTTCAAAGAAGAGAAAGTGAAACAGAGATGTTATTTCTCTACACAACCTAACAAGTTGTACAGAAAAATGGAGTCAGACTTTCCTTGGAACCACACAGCAATGACACAAGGGGCTACGGACATGAGCTACGAGTTGGGAAAACTCCATGGGATGTTGGGAAAAGCTTTGTCACTGTGAAGGTGGAAACCAGAGGAGCAGGTGGTGCAGAGGCACTGTGGAGTGTCCTTGGAGACAGTGAAAACCCCACTGGACACGGCTGTGAGGACCCTGCTCTCACCAGACGTGCTCAGACAGGAGGGGAGACAGTTGGACCTCTGGAGGACCCTTCCTACCTCTGCGCTTCTGTGATTCCCTGATACTCCAATAAATATTTTTCCAGTCCTTGGAGCAAGTCCAAAATATTTTTTACACTCCCAATCTGTATTTCTGTGAGGACGTAAAGATTTTTATAGAGATTTCTGCCTATGAAGAGATTTGGAATATTAAAACCCACCCCTACAGGGATAGATTAGTGGCAAAATGAAGGCAACAAAACCAAAGGTGCAAAATTCCTTAATGGTCGGGTTCTCTGTGAGCATATCTCAGCTCAGCACGACTGACTTACGGTCACCCTGATTTACACCAGCAGAGAGCTCAGCATTGAATCTTAAGGCTGCATAAATGAATGTTTCACAGTTAACATAACCTCACATATAGTGCAGCTGATTTAAAGACATCTAAAAAGTGCTGTCTTTCTCACTGTTGTACCATGGTGGGAACCTATGTGCACCTCCTGTGATCTCTGACTCGCAACATTGTTGTGTCTGACCAGAATTATTAGGTACTGAAATAAACCTCTGCTTTTAATGACTAAAAGTCATGCAAGAGGATGCTGGAGTTGAAAGCCAGCAGAAAAGCCCTAGGCAGTTTGAGAATTCAGATTCAAATTATTTAGTTATCTCTAGTCCTCTTAGATATCTATAAATATCTACACTCCACGGGGTGCTCATGCAATTTCTGATGGTTTACCAGACTGAAGCCACCTCCTCAACTGTAGGTTAGAGTTGTAACTCCTTGATATCGATGAAAAGGCAAGGGACTTAGTTATGAAGGTCATTTTTCAACTGAACAGTTAACTGGAGGGCACCACAGAATGAGTTTAGCTCTCTTTTGTCTCACAAATTTTGCAATCAAATAATATAAACTGGAACAAAGCCATTAAGGAGACCTCTTTTTCCCGGATGCTATGGAAAAAAATTAACTAACTTCATAAGGTAAAAAATTAGAACATTTTCATTAACACAAAATGTTCTTTTTAATTAGGATTTTGCAAGCTAAGTCTCCTAATGAATGAAGGAATGGAACTTCAAAATGATTTGAATTGCTTATTATTTTTTTCTTCTCACTGAGAAGAACAAATGTAACTTTTTGCGAAATACATTCAGTTTCTAACTGGAGACTTTTTGATTAACTATTTCATGGCTGGGGTTTTCACCAGCCTATAAAAATGCATTGCTATGGGATGACTGCTCTCCTGAATAATCCTCAAGAGCTTTGAGTGCTTTAAGAACACAGTGCAAACCATGTTAAGACACATATGGTGGGCAGAGCTACAGGCAACTTACTGCTACAGAAAATGGGTCCAAAACATCTCCGGGGCATATTTTTCCCTTTTTAAGGAAGCAGTTACAGGGCACAGAGGTTAATGAATATCGGGACACATTTACTGGGGACACTCATGGAAACATGGATGCTGCTGTGGCAATGCTGCTCTGCTCTGCTCTGTGTGGCAACAGTGCTGGGCCCACACTCTAGAAGGTGCCAAGAGAGGACAGAGAGATTTTACAGGGATGTGAAGGAGGGCAGCAGCCACAGAGCCAACACAGTCTGACTGTACCACACCATAGAGCCCTGCCTGGTGTTACATGACCAGCAGTAACATGACAAACCATGAGCAAAGATGAAGCAAATTAGCCCAGTTGAACACTTCACACCTGGACACAGCTGGCAGGACTTGGTCAGAGCAGAGGAAGTGTGGGGGGTGCCATCAGAGGTGGTGCCCAACTCTCCAAACGCACAGCAGTGTCTCTGCATGGGAGCCAGGCTGAGCAGACCAAGCCACAGATTCAGCACTGCACCAGCCCACCCTGCAGACACCAGGGAGGTGCTGGGTGCCACCAGCCATCAAGGTGAGGGCAGCACCTTCCCCAGCACTTCCAGCCCCACAGATCTCTGCCCATGACACATCCATACCCAGCAGGCTGATTTCCAAGGAAACACGAGTCAACAGACACTGAGGGGAAACCTCACCCTGAAATGTCAACAGAAAAGCATAAGCTATGAGTTTTCAGAGAAAGGAAAGAAGTTGTCTAAAGCTGGCAGACAGCAGATCATGGTGCAATAGGGATGAGGTGCTGCTTTTGACCTACTGGTCTGGCTTCCTTGCTGTAACAGCTTCAGAAACCTTTTACATGGGCTAATAGAACCACATTACTGCATGCTGTGCCAGAACAGTCTATAAAACCAATTGCCAGACAGCATCATTAATCAGAGAAGTGCACTTGATCCACAGAGATAGGAAGCTTGAGCAGATGGACTAAGACAGAACATTGTGATAGAAAAGACAGGTCAAAGCAAAGTTGTGGGAAAGGGCCTGAACATTTGCAGAACTACTAAAGTCTGGGGTTTTTTTTCTAAAAGAAAACATTAGCAAGAACAATGTGCAATCAATTTAAAATGTGATACATGGGTAGGTGCTTGCTACTGCTCACTGCTCGTGGACTTCAGCCCGACTACACTCTTGTAACACTGTGGTTTTTTCTATTCATTAAAATCTCAACAGTACCCCTCTAGCTCAAGATATGGAGAAACCTGAGGTTTTAAGAGTAGGATGATACTTCCATTAATGTCCATCAAAACAGAAATAAGGTCTGTTAATTCTTTTTGTTCTTAGGTGAGAAATGACCAGGTCTGTTTGCACTAAGCGTGGAAACACACATGTTTGTGTTCAGCAAAGAGGTGTGAGTGTTGAAAAGGCAGTGACCCTTCCTAAATGAGTCATCCTGGGCTCAATATATGAGAGGGAGGGAGAAAAAACCCAAAAGTATTTTAATAAACAGGATATTGGAAAGCAAAGGTATAGTGAAGGCAAAGGTTAAGATAAAACAGAGGTTTTGGTCAGATGTCTTAATCTATTTACACAGCAGGAGGCTTTCAACAAACTGCATTGCAAGATTAGAAAAGAATTAGCACATTCTGAAAACACACATTGACGTTCAGGAACAGAGAGCAAACACCACACACATCATTTGTACCAAGTACCCAGCACTGAAAGCAAAATCTAAACGTTATTTGATGTCATGGTGGCCACACACTAAAATAGGACAGAATAGAATAGTTCCAGTCAGAAGGGACCTAAAATGATCATCTGCTCCCACTACTCCTTTACAGCACAGTAAGATATGAAGCTGTGGGTTGGGAAGACCCATACAAGGTCTATCTGAAATAGAAAACACAGATGTCTTAAGATTGTGTAAAAATTACTGAATAAGCACAAGGCAGCAGATATTAAAGAATGTCAGAAGGTGCTTTAACGGATTGGAGTGAGTTAAGGATATATGGCACATACTAGTATTCAGGTAAGAATACATGCACATGTAAGAGTTCATTAGACAATTAGAAAAGATGTTAAATTTGGAAGATAAAGTCAGATCACATTCAGTGTTTGCAGATATAATCTATTTAACTTAAGAGTTCAATCACTTAAATAAGTGAATGAGGATTCAGATCTGGAAGACAGTGATGCTGAGTGCAGTCACAGAAAGAACAATCACTCTAGTTTCCTGCAGACTAGAAGACTAGACAAATCCTAATGCTAGAATTAAATTCAGAAAAAGTTATCTGCAGGTATTTTTCAGGGTGCTTTTTTGGATATCCACTGTTTTACATGATCAGCTTCAGACTAGAAGCACATGAGACACTATTTCATGTGAGGCACTGTGGATGTGATCATGTTACCCCAGATAAGACTTTATTTTTTCTCTTTTTCTCATGCCATCCTTGGGCCAGGGAGAGATATGCAAGACAGACCTGGGAGAGGTTTTGCCCCATTCTTTCTGCAACACAAAGTTACGTATTTATGAACAGCTGACCTGAGGTGAGGAGAATCTGCCCCACACATGCAGAACTTGGCAGCTCAGGGGTGCTGGAAAGGCAGATGTAGGAAACAAAGCACCAGTCTTACACCATAGGTGCCCCTGGGTGTCAGGGGGTATTTCTCTTTTTTCCTTCTTTCATTCTGTCTTTTGTTTACTTTTGTGCATGTCCTGAAGGCTGGGTGCTTTTCAAAATATACAAACCCCTCTCCCCAGAGAGCACACAACCCGTAGCACAGTGCAGCACAGTGCTGGCTGCAGAACCCTTTTTGTATTCCTTGTGCACTGGGCAGGGAGTTTTTCATTTCATGCATCATCCATAACTTGCCGCAGCAATTCCAAAAATCTCTACCACGCTCACATGAATACGAATAATTTAAATTCACATTTTTGCTTTTGGAAATTTATCATCATAGAAGTCAGGCTCATAAAGCAACTGTATTTCTGGAATTTCTCACAGAACAATCAAGTGATGGCACTGCCCAACTAAACAGCCCCAACTCATTGGCATCATACAGGCACTTTAAGCTATGACTCCATCTCACAAGGTCAGCTGCTGACAGAAATCTGTCGCCAGCATTCGTCTTCACTCTACTAGTTTTTCTTTGATCCTTCTTTACTTAGACTAATTTAATATGCATTTAAAAAAAAAGAGTACAGGTAGGTGTCTTTTCCCTGCCAATGGCCAGTAGCAAATGTTTTGGACACAAAACGTTGCTGTGGACATCTACTAAAGATTTGGCCTTGAGCAGATGTTACTCCTTAGCCCCCATGAGAGTCCTCTGTGTTTTGGCCAAAGGACAAAATATTGCATCTCTTAAGCATGATTGTGAATACAGGTATTTAATCCTCCCTGACACCAGAGAAATTATTGGCTTTCAGAAAAAGCAAAGGAAATTATGACTCTGCCATAAGCAATGAGTCCAAGTTGTTTCTCAATTTTAAATTAATTGGCCTTTGAGAACCAAGCATTTCCTACCATGGGACCACATCAAGGCCCCATACCTGTCCCTGACTCTACAACAGCCTAACAGCACATGGGTTCTGCAAGGAGAATTAGGTCTCAGTTTTGCACTGTAAAATATTTTTTGTGACTAGGAAGGTTCCCTTTCCCATCACCTGTACCTGTATTACATTCATCTGAGTGCTTCCACACCCAACAGTGCTTACAGAAAAATAAAGAGAGAAGCCAGAAGGGAGAAGAAGGGAAAAAATGGATTGCAATGCTTTTTCTGCAGAAAAAGTTGGCAGAGGGCCTGCTTAGGATTCCAGCAGTTGGGCACAGAAACTCCCCAAAAGATGCTAAAGAAGTCTGCCCAAACAGTTAAAGCAATCTCATAATTACACACAGAGTGTTTAAGAGAACCAGCCTAAGCTTTTCATTCAAGCAAAGTCTCGACTGGAAACAAAAGAGATGCACGTCTAAGATTTTCAGGAAGACAGGCAACATTTTTAGGATCTACCCAACTGAAAACTCAAATCAAGTTTGAACCCTGCTATTTCTTTCTTCAATTCTAGAATGAAAAATCTGATGTTTTTCCAGATACCAGCCTGCTGACGGAAGTGGTGGGGTACCCTTGGGAACAATTCCAGCTGCCACGTGGTGTGCCCCAAAGGGGTTTGTCACAAAGCACATTGCAACTCCTGCCAGCCAGGCACCAAGGCTGCCTGCTGCCTCAAGGAGTTTTATCTAAAAATAGAAGCCGCTTAAGAAAAATGACCACCTCTTTAGAAGAACAGTCAGTTTCTCTCTGAATCAATTTAAGCCCGGGCACATCAATACGATAGAGCTTGACCTAAGGAGCTCCACAGAAATCAAGACCTAAGGTAAAGGTGTGCCAGTAATATGGAAGAAGATAAGGAGGCTATGGGCCTGATCCAAAGGCCACTAGGTCAGTGGCAAGCTTTAACATTGATGTAAATGGGCTTTGGAACAGGCCATGCTTGAGGAAAGAGCACTCCTTACTATAAAAATAAGCAGCCATTAGATATGGACTGAAGTTACAGGAAATTCTATGCAGACAAAACTTCCCTCCATTTTTCTCATCACCTCAGCAAGGCATTGGGGCATTTGACTCCATAAATGAGCAGAGACCAGGTTGCCACCTTATCCCAGTGAGCACCCAGGGATCAGAAGCACATGGGTACCGTTTGCCCAAGCTTTTTCTGTAACTAGAACATGGTTGGGCACTGGTACAGCTGTGCTTCGCTGCATCTTTAGGTGCTTCTTCAGCACAGCTGGGCACCCAGTCAGCAGAACTGCCCACTGAAATTGCTGCATACATTGAATTTGCATGAGCAACTGCAGGAATCCATTCCCCATCCACAGGGAGCAGTGATGGCTCGAATAACGAGAGAGGAGCTAGGCAGTGGCAGAAAACACTAAACTTTCAGCCACCCCACCCCATAGCTGCTGCTTGCCAATGGTTACAAAGTGATTTTTGACTCAGGTATAATCCTCACTAAGTGGAGAGAGAATGCAAATGTTTGGCAATAGGCAAAAAATCCACCCGTAATTCTCACCCTCTCTGGCCCGTGCTGAATATTCCTCGCCGAAGCTGTTAAACTGATAAGGTTATTCACTGACAAGATATGAAAGAGCAAATGCTCTGTAATTGAATACCATATGCCTCGCCACAAATAAAAATAACACAGTTCTCAGAGATAAAGAAAGGATGTAGTAAGAGAGTACTGTTAAACTGTGCTAAAACAATGAGGACAGAGGGAATATGCAACTCACCCTGCTGGCTGCACGATAATTGGCTCGTTAGGGAAAAGTGCACACATGGACACATGAAGGGAACAGGAGATCACAAAACACTGTGACCCACAGACCAGCGTGGACTCTGGGCACAGCTCACTGACAGTGCTGCTGAAATGAGGGGGTTGATGATGGGACAGAAAGTACTGAAAACCTTGGAAATGGGAGCACGTAGCTGTACCCAGCTGGCCCCTCCTGACCTCCCTGTGCCAGCCAAGGGACACTGCTCCTCTGTGACCCGGGCAGGAGCCATGGCTGGCTGTGAGAAATCTGTGCTGTGCTCTCTGACTCAGGAGCTGCCAGTTTGCCTTGAAGTATTAGAGAAGCATTATATTGATTACTGCTTGGTATTTGCAGGTCTACAGAATGTCCAAGGAGACAAAGGAAAGTTTAGAGACTTTTAATTTGCTGTACCAAAGCTTTTCTGATGGTCCCAGAAGATTACACATTTATGAACAAGGGCAGCAACTATAAAAGCTTATTGTTTGCACTCAGCCAAACTTCATGGATTTTTTAAGTATGACAAAAGAGAAAATGAGTTACACAGATTTTCAATAACTTGAACACCAATCTCTGCTGTCCAAAGGGAATTACTCCGGAGTTCTTTCTTTGTCTACCTTGGCCTGGCTTTAAGGGTTTATCCTTGTAAACGACATCAGTAGTTACAGTTAACAGGCCCAGATGAAGCTGTGGGGCTGAGATCCCTCTTGTCCTGATGTGCCAGGTGCTCCAGGGAGAAGACTAAAGATAGCAAGAGGAACTTTGTCAAGGTAGGCTCCGTGCAGAAGATAGGAGCAAGCACTGTGCACAGCCCTTCCCTTTGCTTCAATGACACTTCAGAGGTGCCAGGAGGATTCTCTCATCAGAGGGCAACAGCACGAAGTGAGATTAAGGCAGAAACCCATTTTGCTTTTATGTGTTCAGCTAAAGAACAAGGTCAAAGACATAAGGTATTAAAACTTTTAATTAAGTGACAGTAGAATTATTTGCTTGCTCCTGGATTACGTAGATGCAATACAGCCTGAAAGCTGCTGTTTGACATCTCCCTTGATTTCTGCTCCTCTTTGATGGGGTTACACAGTAAATTGTTTTCAGGTACAGACTTGCCATAGCTACTGAGAGGCATGATGCTCCTAAAATCTTCCCCACTTTCTGTTTTACTGAAATGACACAAAGCCACCTAAAGCCATGGAAGAAAAGGAAAAAGGAGAAAAAAGAAAAAAAAAGCATTACTGCAATACAATACAAACTAATGTGGCTGCAGAAAAGAAAGTTGCAAACTGGGGAGAGGGATAAGGCAAGTACAGATATTTTCTTTGAAAAGAACGGGTCACAGAAGGATCCTGAACAGTCCCTATGCAATGGACCACAAGTAGAACCTTTTCTGGCAATATTGATACAGGCACAAGTACATCAGGTAGCTCTGAATGGCTAGATTGGTCCATGGCACACAGCCCTAGGAGCATCCAGCACTCAAATGTATGTGGTGGAGCAGAAGCAGGCTCCACATTCAGGAAACAGAGCATAAAATGCATGGCCATGGTAAGAATCAAACTAAGATGTGATTTGAAAAGAAAAGAAAATTGGAGTAGTGTTTTGCTTTCTGAGCTCTCTGCTTTATTTTTATTTGTTTTTATGCTCCTGTAAGTAAAATCAACAACTTCTTTTTCCCCAATAAACTGAAATTTTGCAGACCATTAATCCATAATATGGACAAAAGGCTTCGGGTGCATGTGAAACAAAATGAAAAATGGTCAGTCTGGTTCTTCCAGGAAAATCTGATACTTCACATGAGCAGTAAAGATTTTCCAACAAGCAGCAGCACACCCGTTTCAGTGCAGACCCACAGTAAGTAGAGGGCAATGGCTGTGAATATCATTTATGCACACTTAACTACCATTTAGTTAATGTTTATGCAGCATTTTGAAAATGTAAAGTGCTGTAAAGATGCCAAATGTTATTATTATTAATAATCCAAGTGATAAATATGACTCCAAATTCTCTACTTTATCCTTGTCCTTCATGTCAAAGGGGTGTTTGCACATATAATAAGCACAGCAATTCAGCAAGACACTCACAGTGTTCGTGTTACTCAGAGTTCATGAGTTTTACAAATGAGGGAATAAAGGACCAACTGGTTTCTCCCCAAGTTTACTGAGTATTACACACACCCGCCCCCAAATTAAGATGGAAGATTATGTTAAAACCCTGCTTTTAAAAATACTGGGTCAGAGCTTTGCTGTAACATTTAAAAGCCTGTTTGGAAAGGGAAAGAGGTCAAAATGTTTTAATAAAATGTGTTTTCCTTTCAATGAATATAAAAGGGGGCACAGGAAAGGACTTAAAGCCAGCAATATGTGGGTATTTGCTGTCTGCCATGGTCCCACTGCACCTCCCACCACAGCAGTATGGACCCCTGCTGGCTATCCAGATTTAGAGCATCCAAGCCCCCTGATCTGTGCCTCCTCAGTTCTTCACTTTGGCCCTCAGAGGAGGCCACCAGCCACAGAGCCTGATGTCACAGAAACAATTATCCCCTCAGTGAATTTCCCATTTCCCTAAACCACTTCTCTTTTATTTGCACCTGCAGCACCATGACAAAATGTCAGCCAGGAGCCACTCCAAAAGCCATGGAGTTTCCAAGACACGGGGCCACCATGAGTGCTTGCCACCACAGTGGATTGCTCTTATTGCACTAGACCTCAGCAGGGAATATAATTCCCGAGCCAGGGCCTTTGGTCTCTCCTTTTATCCTCAGAAATGAACCTACTGGTGCTCTCAGAGAAGTGGCTGTTATTTCAAGGAGGTGATCAGTTTGTGAGGAAGTGATAAGGGAATTTTTGTTCCATATATTTTTTTCAGGTTTGGAACAGCCTTTGTGATTGCAATAGCTTCACCACTGAGGCTAAACATGAAGTTACTCCTCTGAGTGAATCATCTACTATTCCCCTTATTGAAAAGCCAAAAGGACAGGAGAGATTTCTAAAATAAAGTCTTTTAAATATCTTCATTCACTTCAACAAATTGCATTTTCATGAGTTCAGCTCCCATTCCAGTGTTCTGTTACATTGGTTGGATGCTGAACTCTTGGATGCTCGGTCCAGACTTTGTGACTGGGGACACAGGCAGAGAACATGTGGCTCAATACACCCTTTGAAGGCTTTCTCCAAGACTTAAAAAAAACCATCTTAGTTTAGAAAAAGGAAAATGAGGGAAAAAAATCCCACAGAGACAGCCTGATCTTCTACTTTCTCACACTGGTATAAATCAAGAATAACCCCATGGACTTTGTAGGACTTGCACAAGTATAAAACTGCTAGAAATGAAAGGTTCACATTTCCTAACTGCAGCAGTTGGCTAGGTTTTCTTTAAATAGCTTCATTAATAAATACTTTGAAAAAGGAAAAAAAAAAGAAGTGCTCTTCCTCCCCCAATACTAATTGCTAGCGCTCAGATTTAATCTTCAGCATTTATTGTGCTTCACCAAATCCCTAATAATCACCCCAGAAGACTCCTTAACATTGTTGTATAATGGGAAACAAGGGCAGGGTATTACTTTTTCATGTACAAAGATGTTTCATCAGGAGGCCAGATTTCTTCTATGCAGCTAAAGTACATAGAGCCTGACACTTTTAATTTCTTCCGTAATTGTGTCACAAGAGGGGTTTATGTCACTGTGCCTCTTTGCTGAATTCCAAGAGGCTCAATGCTATTCCCATGGTCATTGCCTCCTGCCTCTACTTTAAAATAATGAAGATTTGGGCTGAAATAAATTTGAAGATATCAAATAAGGACCCCTTGAGTTCCAGGGAAAGAAAATAAAGCAGCTTTTATTAAACTTGTTATGAGACCTTTCATGACCACTATTCTCGCTGTTCTCTTTGCTCAAAGCCTTTAGAGAATGGTCTCACTTTAGCCTAAACTCAGCTCTTTCTCAGCTCTCTAAGCCTCTGTAAAATTGAAGGACATTCACTCCAACACACGCCTTTAATAACTCAGTATGATTTAAACTTTCAATCTGCATTCCTGATTTCTGTAATAATTGAAAGGAATGCATTAGCAGCAGAAAAAAACCCCCACTTTTGCTTCATAAACTTTACCTTCATTGCCTCAGATTTTCAGTAGTTCTCAATATGTAAGTTTAATGGCGTGACCCTAACAAGAAACGATCAGCAAATGAAACGAACCAGTGTGTAGCTGCTCCACACGGCTACAAGTGTCAGCTGTGGCCTGCCTGCCATTAATTTTATTGTAACTCATTTCTTCAGGTTGAGTACAGCACGATTTAATGTTCCCATTCTCCCATTCCTGTTCTGCATGACAAATTGTTTTAATAAACATAAACCGGGTAATAATAAAGTAATAATAAGCCTAGCACTCACCTTATATCACTGCAGTTAAATTCTCCCACAAGCCAGCGCTGGTTACAGTGACAATTACAGTTGGGCCAATCCGCAGCCAGGCAAGCACAATGGACAGATTTAATATCGTTTGTAAATATGATTAGTGTGCTGTCATGTTATTGCAGCCTGGTATTTACATTTCTCTCTGGGGTTATTCACTACACCAAATCAACATTAAATAGTGCTCCCTTCTCTTTGCCTTAAATCAAATATACCTTTCTTTGTGCTCCACTCAGAAGTTAATGAAGAAAATGGCATCGATTGTTAATATTCAGGGATCAATCAGTGCTTTACATACCTCTTTTTTTTTTTAAACAGATGTACGTCTGTCTATATAACCCTGGAAGATTTCTTTCGAAATTCATAATCTCCCTGCTACCTCCTCCCCCCTCCATACACAACCTTTAACATCAACGTTCGTCTGCTGACTCTCTTATGAAAAATGTTCAAATAATGAATGGCTGTTGTTTACAGAAGTAATTTCATGCTACATTTCCATTATTGCCTGGATTTGTTTAGCTTCTCAAGCTTCCCCATTTCCCTGCAATGAACTTTTAAGGAAATATAACCAGCTTTCACTGTTTATGCCATTATGTTTATAATAGAAGCCGGTCTCATTTGTGACATATTGCAACACTTCGTAACTGTGTGCAAATAAGCATCCTTAAACTTGTTAAGGTCAATTAATCATCGTACAAAAGCTTTTTTAGCCAGGACTTCCACCAGCATAAATCCAGCCGCGTAGCAGGGTAATGAAAGGGCTCTGGCATGGACTCGGGTCCTACATGGCACAATTGTGTGCTTCAGATGTTAATAAAACTGCCTGCAGACGACACAGGTCTTTTCCTCCAAAGTTATTTGGCTCCTGCGGTCAGGCAGCACAGGTTGAATGCCTGCAGCCCAAATCAAGAGCAGACAAAAATTTATAATGACTTCAACGACCAATTCCCACCAACCCCCCAAAAAAAAGAATTCTAAAGCCACTTTTTCCACAGCCAAAGCAAGGAACCAAGCCATAGGACATCCTGCTGAGTTTGTCCCCACGGCATTTCACTGGACAGGATTGGACACATGAAACACACCTCAACAAGCTCCTATTTCCAGACATCACAGAGGACACCATCAAAGGAGAGCGGCCGCTGTCGGCAGTGCCCAGCCCCAGCTGCTCAGGCACGTGGATGGTGTGCCAGCATGGAGCCCCGGCCTCTCCCCCTGCTGTGCTCACTGCTCTGGGAGGAAGGGGACCGTGGGGGACAGCAGTGACAGCCCCCGTGTCTGAGAGCCGCCTGGCACAGACACTGAGGATGGAAAGAGCTCTTCCTAATTAGCAGCAGCCTTCTCCACGCAGCCATGGCACACACAGGCTCGCCCTTGCCCTTCGCGCAGTTAAGAAAGAGGAAATATTCACGTGGTTTGTATTTATGCTTCCATTTGCAACAAAGAGGTTCTCATCTCCTGCACTTTTGACTGAATTAAGACCTATGTCTGAAATTTAAGACATGCCTTAATCAGGCTCAATAGGTTTCCTGCATGCCCCAGGCTTACCGATGTCATGGTGCCTGGGTGCATGTAAAATAAGCCTGGTCTGTGTCACTGGACTTGGACTGATGTGTAAAAACAATGACAGTAAACCCTCACAACAACCTCATTTAAACTGCAACAGTAAAATTCAGTGAAATATTTACTACTAATGGAGAACTAAAAAATATAGGATACCAGTTTATGAGGGTGGCCATGTGCAGGCACATACTTTATGCATTCACTAGCATTTAACTTGCACTTACTTTTCCATGTAAATTGAAGCATAAAGAGATGCCCCACATTAGAAATCTACCCCAAAGGAAATCCAAAATGCATGACAAAGGCTCAGGTATCTGTAATAATTACAAAGCTGACTCACACTTTGTTGTTTATTGCCAGGTAAATTTCCCATGCTACAAGTCTAAGTTAAGAAGGGACAAGAAAGATTTAAAGAAAGCAATACCAGTCAGAGAGCATAGCTATTTTGTGGGGCATGTAGATAATCTGGAGACCAAGGGTGGACTTTTTTAAAGACCTATCTGTAATTGTTGCTTTATTGAAAATGATAGATTTAAGAATATAGCTCCTGT
This sequence comes from Trochalopteron elliotii, assembly GCA_024734555.1. NCBI lineage: Eukaryota > Metazoa > Chordata > Aves > Passeriformes > Leiothrichidae > Trochalopteron > Trochalopteron elliotii. Next base: position 1,417,800 of record JANPWX010000452.1, on the reverse strand, counting down.
GGTCACCCAGAGGGCATGGATCCGACTTACTGTGACTTGCTGATAGTCTTTATTTAGAAGAGTCAAATGCCACAGCAAAATATTTCTGCTAAAAAGTGTATTTTCTGCATTTTCCTATCAAAGCTCAGCAAGGTGACAGCTGGAGAGGGGTGTCTGTGCATGTGTGGAAAAAAAAAGAGGGGGAAGAGCTGGGGTGTTACTAAACACGAGATCACAGTACTCGAAACATCCTACTGAGATCAGAAGAATTGTGAAGCATACCGAGGTGGTACTCCAGCTATTCATTAACTGCTTCTATCAGCTGGCCTGGAGATTAGAGCTTAATGCAATGGTGAAGTGTCCATATCACAGTAGCCATGGAGGAATAGCGAGATGTAATGAAACTGAATAGCCAGCCATTGAAAGTTGAAAAATATATTGATTTTTCAGTGCTTGATCACCCAGGAGGCTTTATCAGGTATGAATACTTGGGAACCATCTGCTAACTCTGTAATGGTATTTTAGGATTTGTGACAGACTCCAGGAAAAATAAAACTGCGTGTTAGAAAATAACACATAGTGAAAGCCTGCCTCTCTGCAATACATTCCACTGCTCCACATCTGCTTTTCTCATTCCTGCCTTTTAATTGTTCTCGAATTAGCTATAGCTAATGCGTGAGTACAAATTAAAATTGGTTCACGGATTGAATTTCTCCCCACCTTTCACACCAAAGACGGCTCAGACATTTATAGCTGCATTTATCTCTACATCAGCTTGCATTACATGCGTGGTAAAGATTCCTCTCCTCCCCAAAGGAAGTCAGCAGGACCCCGGTTATTGTATTTAGCTATTGAACCTCCTTGTCAACATTTCTTAGCATTCATTTGTGTAAGTCAAAGAACAAAACTGAACAGGAACAGGCTTGGAGGCACAATATCTACATATTGTCTGATGTAAATAACACTCCTAGACATGATTGGCATTCTCCAAACAACAATCATTGTTATTGAAATGTGCCTCTATTCCCCTTGTTTTAATACTGAGAATGATTATGAAATCTCTTTGGGTACGATAAATCAGCTGAAAGATGTAATAACATGTTTCAGCTGTTGGAATGGATGTTTGATTACAGCTCTGAGGGTTTTTTCCTCATCTTGTTGCTAGTTTAATTCTTAAACCATTCTCTGATTTAACAAAAAAATATATTCCATATATCAACAGCAAATACGCATTCTTGTTTACAGTGTGGGTAACTGAGCAGGTATCGAGTTGCATTTTAACAATGCAGGGAAAATATTTTTCTATTACAGTTTTTGTTAAAATAGTAAGTTAAGCTGTCATTTGAAATGATATTTGGTAAACACTTAACACCTAAGTAAAAATAGAAAAGATAAAAAAGGCAGGGGGTGAGATGGACAGAAAGAAAAGGAGACATTGGTCAGGCCATATTTGATTTCCATACATAGAGAAGAAAAATTCCACATCTCCTCTGCCGCCTCCCTCCATGATTCTGCAAGCATCTCTTCAAGTAAGTGGCAGCAGAATTAATTTGCCCCAAAATGGTGAAGTGTAAGTGGAGGAAAATTGTTTCCCCCTGATTTTACACTGTAGTGGCAACACACAAAAGATGAAGGAAGTCAGACCGCACCACACAGCGGCAGCGAGAGCGAGGCAGCTGGACAGAGGCTTTTGAAGGATCTGAGAATCTGTGTGCAGCAAAGGCAGCACAGCTTCTCCAGCTCACTCTCCCAGAAAAGATTCTGGCAAATAATGCCTTTCGCTTGAGTGTATTTTGTGGAGGAGAATAGATGAAGAAAAAAAAAAACAACTATGGGAAACAAAAAGATTAGTACGTGGGTGGTTTCCCTTCCCAATCAACTTTCCTTTCCGTCCTGTGGGGCTGCCCCTGTGCTGATGAGCACACTGTGGAGGCTGCAAGGACATACCTTGATGTTCTCCCAAAGTTTGCAGAGCCAAAGAGGCAACTGCATTCAAGACTGGTGGTGGGAAAATTCGGAGATATTTGGGGCTTCCCAAGGTCTTTAGAACTGCTCAGTGATGTCTTGCCAACATTTTAACAAGAGACTCCTAAGACAATTCCCCTTTGGCCTATGATAAACTCAGTGCCCCAACCATGCCTTTGCCTGCCAAGAGGAGGGGCAAGGGGCAAGAAAACCATTCAAGCATTTTCCTATTTAAATGAAAACACTTTCTCATCATTGTAATCAAGAAAAGAGGCTGTTCTACTGTGAGAGAAACCCTACACCACCCATTTGGGTGGAACTGCACACACTCTATCTCCCTGCAGGAAAGAGAATTGCATTTGTAAGGAGAAATCATGGTCTGGGTAGCAAGTCATCCACCCAGGATGGAGTAAGCAAAGTCTCAAGCATTTCTCCCAGGGTGCCAGAAACACTTGAACCTAGAAAGCAGTCAGGGGTAGCTGTTAAGGACAACTCCAAGGTGACATTCACATGAGCAGAGCTCCCCAGGGTGTGCTACAATCGGACACATGCTGGCAGCTCAGGTCCCGCCCACAGGGAGACAGAGGGAGGATTCCTATTCCCTTTGCCTCCTTGGTTTATTGTGCAGCCTGCCCCTACTCTTGGAATAGGCGGGCTTTTAAATTAGGACACACAACTCACTCCTCCCTAAAGACACCGGTGCCATGAAGAAAATATTTCTAACGTTCAATGGAATTACAGAATACCTTTAAAAATTCACTCATTGCTTAATTCACTCCCCTCTTTCTGACCTTTACTCAAGGGGAGAACTGCCAACTGCACAAAATCCTGCCAACTCCAAGGAGCTTAATTGTACAGATTACGGTCTGTTTGTAACACAGATTATTGAAACACACTTGGACCCTTCACATCCCCACGTTTGATTCAGTAATAGGTTCTGCATTAGATTAAGGAGATTTGTTTTGATCCTCTCCTTGCAGATGCAGAGTGCCCTACACCTTTTGTACTCCAGACTCCATCATCTGTCACCTCTTTGCATAAGTGAAGGAGCCATGATAGGCTGCTCCATACTGCAACTCCCAGATTCCCACTTTTGGGGGTGCAAGAAAGGCAGAAAGAAATATAGTTCATGGTTGATTTGGTAGCCAAAAAAAAAAAAAAAAAAAAAAAAGAAAGCACACCTTATTCTATTAAGAGCACATTTCCCTGAGAGATTCTGGCACTGTGTGGCACAAAAGCTAACCATGGCCATATTTGAAAGCAGAGCACAGAGTATTTTTGAAACAGAAAATACTGAAAATTGCCTTTTGAATTTCAGAAAATGAGGTGAAACACAGGGTCAGAATGGAAAACTTATCCTCAAAATACATGAAGTTAAATAATTTCCTTAGGTTCAATTTTTTTCTCTCTTTCCCAGGCTATAAAATTAATGAGAAAGTAATCTCCTTACCCACCTAAAAAATTTGAAAGACGTTAAAGCATTTTATTTGCCACCTGTTAGAAAAGCACAGAAATCACCTTGAAATTCTACCTATCATATGGTAATTACAAATCAATCCTCCCTGCCTCAGAACCAAGGCCTGCTCCACAGCCAGCCAACATCACTGCAGGGTCTTGGTGGGAAATGTCAGGTTTTTACTTTGCATCTTCATTCCTCAGCTTCCTGTGCTTTGACAGCTGGACTTGATGACCTTAAAGGTCTTTTCCAATTTTAATGTTTCTATGATTCCCAATATCATTATAATTAACAAATAAGGAGTTTTTCTTCAAACACTATCCAATATATATTTAGTGAGGCTACTGCTTACACTTCACTGCCCTTAAAACAGAAGGGGAGGTTAGTGGAAGCACCAGAGGTGTGGCCATTAATGCCAGCCAAGTGTTCAGGACTGAGGGGAGTCACTCGAAGTTCAACCTGCACACAGCGACTCTGCTGTGGCTTCTCTCCTCATTTACTGCCTTATAAAGAAAGTAGGAGGTGGCAACAGCTTTCCCTGGCATTAATGTGCTTTTAGTTGGCTGATAAAAGTATTTTCCTCCCATAATCTCTGCACAGCACCAGACTGAAAGCACAGAGTACACTTTTAATTTGAACACACACTCGTAGCTGTGTGCCAATTCCTTGCTGCTGTACTGTTGATGAGCAGTTGTATGTGGAACAAATTGAAGAAAGCCACACACTAATTTTCTAAATGTACTTTTTTTTTCTCCAATGGCAAGGAAGTGATGAGTTTTAGATGAGAAAAAAACATCTATGTACAGCTCAATGAACTGAAAATGCAGAAAGGAAACTCCTGCAGCCTTCAGAAGTACTGAAGAGTGACATAAAAGTACTAACCTCTACAAATTTTATGATGAAACTAAATGGTGTCAGCAAATTGAGAGGATGACAAGGACAGAGGAACACCAAAACACACCTGAACTACTGTGATAAATGAAAATAACAACTTCTTGTTTTAACAAAATTGTGCTGGTCCTGTGGTATATACCATAAGCTGGCATAGTTCTTTTTTTGTACTTCAGCAAAAAATTTGCATAACTGGCAGCTCCCTACTTGTCCAGTTTTTGGTAGCAGTGCTACCTCTCATATTCAGCACAGTTGTTCTTCTCTTAGTGAAAAATCAAGGGTGCAGCAGAAGCAATTACTTCTCTTACCGCGTTGTACCTTTCTGCTATGAGACACCAACTCACACTGGGTGTGCATTTGAGAAAATTAACTTCTACAAATTTTATTTTCAGTCACAAAGAATGCTACAGTCATCTGAAAGCCCATGAAAGTGTTTCAATAGAACTGGGATTGCCAACATTTCTAAATTAGTTCCAGTGGAAGAAGCTCAGTGCTGTGCAGATGGGTGGAGGAACTCATAAGGTTATCTCACTTCTGGAGCTCTGTAAAACAACTTGATAGTGTTGGTTTAATGCTCAAGTTTTACTGCAGACCTGTAAATGTAGATTTGGGGTAATAAACTGTGTTTGCTGAATGCTCACAGTACCTGGGTGATTTTACAGCTGTGGAGCTGTGCATCCACATACCCTCAGTTAAACACAGATGTAGTTTTCCAGAGGAATTCTCACCTTAGTTCATTGTTTTTAAATTTCATCAGAACCTCATCTTTGCTCCTTTTGGTCAGCAGGTTCCCCTAGAACAGACTGCTTTGCCCACCATGCTGTTAACAGCTTCCTTACAGAATTTTCTTGCTTTTAGCCACCCCTGCTGATCTACAGAACATTTAAGGGAGGTCTGTGCCTAGTGGTGCAGGACATGGAGGACTGGTTTCTCCTTCCTTCTGGCTGATAAGTTACTTCTAAAAGCAGATGCAATGCTTCAGCTCTTTTACTGAGTAGGTAACTGCTGCCTTAGAGTTCTTACACCACTGTAATCTGAAAAAAGGGGCTTCTATGAATATAAATTCAGAGGACAGGATGGGTAAGTTGCATGAAAACAATGGGGTAATACTGTCCTTCAAAAAAGATCCAGTCAAGCTTGTCTGCTAAGTTATCTCTGGACATCAACAATGTGCAGACAAAATGTGCATATTGGTGCCTGTGCTCTCTCAGTGCTGTGTTTAGCCCAATGATGAACCAACTGAGTTTAGGCTTCTACAAAATGTAATGTACCACCCCAATCTACATGGGATTGTAGAACCTGAAATCAGAACCTGAAAGAGAAAGGAATGCCCTTGAAAGGATGAAGCACCCACTATCTCTACATGGCCATGGAAACCCTTTCTGGAGACACACAATCTGATTTGAAAGCACTATGTGTCAAATGGGCACCAGCTAAAAAGATCAGAACTTTTAGGAAATAATTTATTTGTGATATTTGTGAAGAGTGGAGCCTCATCAAGGTCTTGGAGGTCCAACTTTGCTATACACATACTCCTACAAACTCACACTGCTGCAATGTGATTACTAGCAAAATGAGCTGCCATGGGGGGTGAGAAAACATAATAATCATTACACTGTGAAATCAGAATCAAGGATTCTAAAATAAAGTGCCTGGAATTCAAAATCACCATCTGCAATAGAATATTTTCCCAAGTTTTCTTGCAAGGTATCCTAATCTGGTAGGATACTTCAAAAAGCATATTTCAAAGTGGAAGGAGTATGTGTTAATCCCTGCCGATAGCAGAACAGTAATTTTCACTGTGTAGGTGATATGCCAGTAGCAAAAAGGGCTCTTAGAGACAGACTTTCAAGTTGACTCCATATTTCACATGTAAATAAACTTTTTCTTCAAATCTTCAATGGTTATAATTTTGTAAAAATTCTGGGTTAGTTGCCAGTTCATGAGAGCAGTCCAGAATCCCTCCTTTTAAAGAAGCATTTTAAGGATTCAGACATAAGAAAAAATATCTCTTATGTGAAACTAAATGGTCATACAACTCCCACTCAGTCTGATAAAACCAGAAGACTACCAATATTGGGAAATACACAAAAGCATTAGTTTTCTTTTTCGTTATTCCTATGAAATCATTTGGGACCCAATTCTACAAGAGGTTCTGCATTCTTATCCTTATTTATAAGGTTGTGTTTGCCTTACTGCTATGTAAAGAACGGTAAAATACCAAAAATTAGAATGGAAATATTCTATAATAAAAATAGTGGTATTAATAATGAGAAATCAAGCAAAGTTTTTTCTCATTCAGAAATTTTTTTGAGGTTCTGTATTTTTCCAGCCCCAAATCAGCAGAAAAACCACTTTAAAAAGCTTAAAAGTGTTCATAACTGAAAATTAGAAGGCTACTTAATTTGATAATTTTGATCAAATATATTGTTTCAACAACTTTGGAACATTTCACTCCCACTTGACCACAAATTTACGCATTTTCTAATCTGTTTTTGAACCTAAAATCAGAAGATTTTGTACCAAAGTCTACAAACACCTGTTTGATATTTTCAAGAGCTTGAAACCATTTAAGTAGAATAATTTCACAGAAATTAATCTACTCCCCAAAAATCCCACTGACTTGGACAAACCAGTGGAGCTGGGAAAGTATACCAGGTCAGCTATAACAGATCACAGACAGCAACTAAGACCCAGGTTAGATTACCTGAAGCAATTTGTAAATAAATATCCATGTGCTCAGCCTGGGTTCCTCAGTACAAGACAGACACCGAGGTGCTGGAGAGGATCTAAAAAAGAGCAATGGAACTGGGGAAGTGTCTGGAGCAGAAGTTCTGTGAGGAGCATCTGAGGGAGCTGGGAGTGTTTAGCCTGGAGAAAAGGAGGCTCAAAGAGAAACCAAACCATCCTAGCAATGATCATGTTTAAACTCTGTTTACTGCTGACATAGCCCAAAAACAACAATTTCTCAAAAAAACATGATTTGGAAGCTATATTCCAAAACTTAGTGCCTTCCCTCTTCTGATTATTGGCATCCTCATCATCACACTCTTTAAGTGTTTTGCTAACACGAAGAGACTTCTACTGAATAAAACAACCAGACACTATTCTTCATAAATACAAACTAAATAACAAGCTTCTTGCCATACAGGTCAGCTACATGAAATTTATTATGACACCTCAAAAGTTTTCCAGAATGAGAAGAAAGTTATATGAACATTAACTCCCTGAAGTAAACAGCCTATGTAAAACTTGGAGTAGGGTATAAAAGAAATATGCACATACACTTGTATATACTGTGTGATTAGGCTGTCTTCTGATCAATTAGAGATAGTAGTCAGAAGAAAAAATTGCAAAAATTATTCAGTGGTATTTTTTACCACTTGTGACCACTTTTAGTTATATGTAATTCAGAAACAGTAACAAATTTATGTTGGCCCCTGAACTCTTGCATTGGTGTTTCTCACCCTCTTTGTCTGTTTTAAAATTACATCCATTTTTTTTTCATAAAATGCATTTCCTATTTATATGGGAAAAGTCCATCTCCCCCAAGTATCTATGTTATGTAATCTGTGAACAAAGATTTAAATGTCTGAAGGTCTTCAAGAAAATCTATTACTTTACATTTAAAGGTTAGATTTGAAATTTTTCAGCATCTACCTCTTCTTTTGCATTTCTGTTGGAGTTTCTGGATGTATGTGGCAGGCCTGTTAAAACTATTTGCCTACTACCTTTTGGGAAACTAGCTTTCTGATTAATAGAGTTGTTTCACCAGTCTTGCCCATTCAACCAACGTTTTCCTTACTTATGCCTCTCCTTTCCTGTACCTATAACTCAAATGGTTTTGCCCTACCTGAGTCTGAGCCTCAGAATCCTCTGACAAAGATGGCTGCTGTCCCCAGTGACCTATTCATCATGGACTTCATTTGGACAGAAAACCCCCAAATTTTATAATTAGACTATATCTCAATATGAGTGTTCTAGAAGCACTGGAAGATGGGGCTTGTTATATGCATACCCAGCACTTCTCTCTCTTATCCTGGCTTTGCAGTAAGTCACCACAGAGGTGGTTTCAGCTCATTTGGGAGAACCCAGAGCTGCAGTACTGGATGTTATCTTCTTGCATGGCCCAGACCAGCATCAATTCCCTTCCTGATCATTGCTATATCTCACTCAGTAAGGGTAAGGACTTATGAAGGTCTTGTTTCTAAAGGTGACAGCCCCTAACCTAATAGCAGAGAGAAAACTCAGAGATAGAGCAAGTCACTGTGCCCCACTGCAGAGTCCATGGAGGGAAAAGAGAGCAACCCCTTCACCTGCCACATCTACAGCTGCCCAAAGTACTTCTCATTTTGATTAGCCAAGTCCACGCACAACTGAGAAAGTTGGAGTGTTATTGCTCTAATTATTCTGTTCCTTTTCTTTGCCTTTTCCTGCCTCCCTCACCCCTGGGCTCTTTAAAGAAAGACTCCCAGAGCTTCCATTCAAGTGGACTGAAAACAGTGTCAGTGGGGGCTGACTTCTGCAGCACGGGCTGCTGTCACCAGTGACCTATTCATCAGCACCAGCACCAGCCTGGCTTTGTCTTCTGCCCCGCTAAACAAACTGATGGCAGGCTCAGTTCTGCTGCAGAAATATTGTGAATTAAACAAAGCACAAAGGGAGCAGGCAGCAGGGTTGAAACATTTAGTGGAAATAGGGGAGCTGGTCAATAAAAGGGGATGTAGACTGGATCAAAAGAGGATGACTTACAATGGGACATGGACTAAAAAGGGGTGTGCACTATCCTGCAGGTCAAAAATGACAAAACATTGTGGTCCCGAAGCTGTTACCTTCTGCACAGTAGGGAAGGATCCAGGAGCAAGGAGAAATGCAAAGCTAGCAACTCAATATATAAGAAAAGTACAAAAGAAAAAAAAAAACATAAAGGGTCAAATTCTAGGGTGCTTGCAACAAGCTGAGACCACTGATCTGCATGAACAAAACAGAATAAATGTTTAGAGGAGGTACTGGAAAGAAAGAGAAACAAAGGATGATAAAGAAGAGTGAGATTTTGGCTTACGGATTCATCTCAGACTTGGGACAGCTGGCTCCTTTTCAGGACTCTGCCATGTGTTTCCTGTGGGTATTTAATCTCTGCAAGTCAGTCCCCATCAGTGAAGAAACACTTAGGGGAAGGATATGACACATATTTTGTCTGGAGAATCCCCTAAGTTCAGCCATATTCATGTAAAAGCAAAATGGTTTGTTGAAATGGAAAGATGTAAAAAATTCTGTATTTTAAATTTTTCTATTTTGGAGGCATTTAAATGGATCACATTTACTCTTAAATAAGTTTTCAAAGCATTAAACTTCTATTCACACCTTTCTATCATTTTCTACCTTTGAGGTTCTGAATACAAATATCTGACTGGTGCCCAGTGAATACAGAAATATCTGAATGCTAGCCAGAGATTTTCTTCTTCACTCTTTTTCTTTTTTTCCTACTTTACCTTCTGCTCTTGTGTCAGGTTCCAAAATGCCTTCTCTTCTGGAGAAGGTTAGAGGACATGAGAAGGAGTAAAATTGTAATGCCTGTGGCTTTCCAAAAAATAAGTTAAAACATTAATGATATTTGAGAAAAGTAATTTCCTCAGTTTAAAGGGGTTTGGCACATTTTCAGTAAAAAGGGAGACTTTTTTTTCTTCCTTTCTTCCTTCATGTAATTTCATTTAATTTAAATATATTTTCCTCCTTAATGTTTCACAGAAAGAAAGAAGCCCAGAAGAGTAAAATATCTAGAGAAAACAGAATTTCTTTGGATATTAAAAGACCCACATGCATGTCAGCTATGCTTTTTTTCCCCCTTGGAAATCTGAAGTAAAACCCTGGTGTTATACACATGCCATGAGAAAATGCATCTGTTTAAACTCTGGTCTATGTGACCAACCTTGATAATCCTAACAGAGGGTTATGGATCCTGCAAATGGATTCCCATATCCATTGTTGGGGTGACTGCAGCCAGAGGGGAACACATCTTGGCTGCCTTGAGGGAATAAAATGCTTTCCTCTGTCATGGTAAAAAAATTAAGGAAGGTGGGTTCTTAAGTCATGTACCACCAATAGATGTCCTGGATAGTATGGAAAATCTGTCTGTGTCCTCAAAACCTGCGCATGGATGGCACAAAATTCACTGCCCCATGGATGAGCTGACATTTGTCAGACAGAGTTGCCCAAGTGTGCCTAGAAAATGCCTGAGCTGCCCAATCATCAGCTGCTCCTAACAATGGTAGTTCCACAGAAACCAATTTCCAGATCTGTCCTAGGAGTTTAATGCTGGCTACCTGGCTAACAGTCTAGCAAGTAATAAAATAATTCAAACAGGTCAAGTTACCAACTCAGAAACAGTGAGAGGGTTTTTTGCTTCATGCCATGGAGAGGAAAATTTCCAGTCTTCGTTCAGAATTGGCCATCATTATTAAATGCACACATGGATGGGCTTTTTGGCCTGATATAAATGACTTAAAGCTGTGATTCAAATAGGTCTATAAAGTGCTTCTATGATGTTCTTCTCCCTTCTTTTTTCTTTTTTTTTTTTTTGAAACTGTCTCTGCTCCACTGTTCTTTGTAGAGATAAGCCCTTGAAAATCACCCTTCTTAAGGTGTAAACTTGGTGACTGTACATTATAGTAAAACATTTGATTTGTTATAGGCTAGAAAAATAGAGAAGTTGAAATCTCTTCATGGTGTATTAAAGGTCACACAATTATAATAAAATTTTGCTCCAGCAGCTCCAGTCACAGACAAAATCAGTCTCAAATTTCCAGTGAACAATGAAGTCCCCACAGAGTTTCAGCTTCCCCAGGAAATCAGGGTATCTCAGGCTGTGTTGATTTTAAGAGTGTCCTGAATGCCCATCATAAAAAACATGTTACTCAACACAGCCACAGCTCTTTTGGGGTCCTCTGATTGAAAAAAATGCTTTTTATCTGGGGCATGGCACTTTTCTGGTTCCAGGAACCCAAAGAGCAGCAAGCTCTGCTCTGTTCGGGTGAGACGCCACAGGCTTGAATGCAATATCCTAGCATGCCACACATCAAAATAAAATAATAGTAATACAGAACAAAAAACGACATCCTCACAATACAAGCTAATCTTCCTGCTTCCCATCAAGCGAAACATATTGACAACTGACAATAGGCAATTAATAGATTAATGAGTATAGCTCTTATCTGTCTACATTATGAGTTTATCTGGTTGTGACAGGATGAACACAACACGGGCCTGTGCTCACAGGAGTGCTGCCCCAGTAGAAATGAGATCATTGCAGCAAGATATGAATGCAGTATTTTGATTACCAGGTATCACTCAATGGAACAGAACCCCCACACTCACACTTCATTCTATACATTTTAAAATAATTCAAGGGCAAAGAACAGAATATAATTTGCTAGAGAGAGAATTACAGGGAAAGGTTTTACAAAAGCAAGAGAGATTAGGTTCTGATCCAGGGTTAAGACCACTGCCTCTGGCACACACAGGATCTGTCAAGATAGGTGGTGGAATGTAAAAAAAACCTTTCCACCTAAAACTGAGACTAAACTCAGTGATATCTGAAATGCTGAATAATAAAATAAACTTTTAAAATCCTTTGATAACCCAAATAAAAAAATAAAGCACACAAACTAGTTTTTCAACAGTTCTAACTGCAAAGAATGAGGCTGTTCCTGGCAGTGGTAAGTTCACTCACACCATGGATAAATTGATAAATTTGATCTGCAGAAGTACAGAGGTGCACTGGAGGATGCTGTGCTTCACATGAAGCCTGTGGAAAAGCAGATTTTCCAAAGGACCTGGGTAGGATGGCAAACAAAGTATGAATTTGGGGAGCCAGAGAACCATTATCTCGATTGCACTGACATTCTCTTCCTGGAACTCTTGCTAGTTACCTATCTCCCAAGCTCTGTGCTTACTTGTTCCCTATTTCCACCACAAAAGGAAGCCAGATTTACTTCTCTCATGCCCAGAGCCAAGTCCTGCCCGTTCTTCCTTGCATGTGTAATCTAAGTTTTCTCAAGGGGTCCATTTATACAGATAAAGTGAATTTGCCCTTGATAGCACTGTAAAGTTTCAAAGCAAATATTGTGATGGTTTCTGTGGGTTGGCAAACACGAACTGCAATTTGCTGTGTGGAAATTGCTGTCCTGCTCCAGAATTATGCAGGCTTTCATAATGACTAACGGCGCGAGGCAAACGCAGCAGGACTGTTGCATGTTGATCATTCTATACAATTTTGCTCATAGGATGTTTATTTGGTTTCTTTCAGAGCCCAGGGCAGCCACAACAAAAGCAGTGGAGTGAACTTTGGATCAAGCTTGATGTTATTCCATTGCAGTACACTAGACAATAAGAAATGAGAGATTTATTCTGATTTGAACTGAGCCTCCACTTGGAAACAAAGCTGCAGCCCTGATGATGACAGTCCCCTGGGAATGTGGTGTGGAGGATCAAGGTACTGCTGTCCCAGCTACTCACAACCAGCCCTTGCAGAGCAGCCTGTGGCTTTACCCACATCAGGACACAGCATCTGAGGTCAGTGTCTGGCTGCTGGTTGGTAATTCTAGCAGCAGAGCAGGGAATAGCTGCAGGCAGGGGCATTTAAACCACAAAAGCAAAAATCACCACAAGGCATTTCAAGCTTTCTTTACACCTGGACCTCTGCTGTTTTAAACTACTGTCAAGGGAAGAGACTCAAAAGCTACTTCTGCATGTGTCTGTTTGGATGACAAAAAGAGCTATATGAGCCCAGAGAAATACGGAATTGTTATATACTGCATTGAAGAGGGAATTCAGTTTGTGTCTCATTTTTAAGAGCTAATATTCTTTTATCTGATCAAATGGTAAACAGCATTGGTAAATCAAGTTTTGATGGCATATGTATTTGCAAACAAAGCTTTATATTCAACCTTTTCTAAGATGATCCCACAAATCTGTGTTGATATCCTCTGTGGTCATATTTTTTAAGAGCTTGAAAAATAGAACAGCCTCCTATGCACTGCTTTAAACCATGTACATGCACTTCTACATTTCCTAATTGAATGGGACCTTCTAGGCATGCAGTGAAAAGCAGCTTTGGAAAATCAGTGTAGAGAGGGACAGAATGTTTTCCAAATGCTGATTTAATTCTGTACTTGGGTATTCTATTCCACAGGAAAACAAACTAAAACTCCCCCACTGAGAACTGCAATGTGTCATTCAAACACATCCCTCATGCTTCAGGGATGACAGGTTCATGGATGCCTCCCAGAGCACCCTGCTACATTGAGCTGAAGCTCCTGGGCCCTCTGAAAGGAGATGTACAGACAGGATGGCACAAAAACTGTGAGCTACCACACTTCTCTTAAACACTCTCCTTCCATGGGCACTGCCTCCCATTGTTTCAGCTGGATGCCTCGGGACTAGTGTGGTATCACAGCCTTGTCACCTGGCTTTGTCATTCCTCTTCCCAGAGTTTGAGGAACCCTGGAATGCTGGAAGGCACAAACGGTACTATCCCCTGGGAAAACCAAGCTATGAGTGTCTACTACAGCTTGGTACATTTGCTCCTTATCTTAGGGGGTGAAAAGTTCCAGGTGTTTCTTCCCAGCATTTCTGGAAAAACTTCAGTTTTATGGATCAGTCTGGGACCTATCATTCGTGGTTTCTGGGGAGAACTGCTGACAGAAATATCAAGAAACATCCCCAGCCTGCATTACTGGGAGATTCATTGAGATTAGAGGATAGGAAACCATTTTGAGCAGAGTGGTTGTGACTCACTCATTTTTTTTTTGATGCCATGAAATGATGCCAAAGAGGTCACTGAGGAACTTTGGTGCCTATGGAGAAAAAACTCGCACAGAGGAGATCAGCCTTTGGTCACATAAAATTACTTCAGTTCTTTAGGCAGGTGATGCCTACTTGCAAAATTTTCCATACAGAGAACTAAAAAAAAAAAATCTCCTCAGCCTGTGTTTGAATGTGTGGACCCAAACTGCTTCAATAGGGAGCAAGGGAAAGAAAAACAATGGTCAAGAGCCAACACTGCTGACTGCTAATAGACAGCAACTTCTCTTGACATAAAATGGTGCTGCTCCACTGAGGTCAGGGGAAGAAGCAATGTTTTATCTTAGCTAAAGAATATCTGGACATAACTGTTTCTCACTTTTATATTGTAATTAATACTTTAACATAATTAAACATTTTCCTGTGAAGCAGTTAATGAAGCAATGCTTAGATCTTTGGACACATTTACAGCCCATTATTTAAGATATAGGAAAAAGTAAGGTCCTTTAAGAAATTAAGCAACAGGAGCCATTAACCAAAACAAAGAGATCACAAGACATGTTAAGCAGCAATTGAACCAAATGGCTACCTTCCAAATCAGCATTGCAAGGCTGAAACAGGCGGGACCAAAGGATTTAAGACACACTTAGGCTGAGGGAAAAAACAAACCCAAAAATAAGACAGGTGCAGACAAGAATGTTGGCTCAGGGATGCTTAAGATCTGGTAGCAAATACATTTACCATAGAATCTTTCCTATGCTCTGGAAGGCAATGGAACCATGTTCTTTGCAAATAAACAGGATTACACCATGGGTATAACCAAATTTGATATTAATTCCCTCCTTTCACTATTGATCCCTGCTGTTTTCCCCAGTCTGGAAAACCCACTGGCAATTTAGCTCAAAAGGACAGCACAACACAAAAGATTCAGAAGCCATTTGAAGACAACTACACACACATTCTCCTCTCTCCCCATCAAAGCACGGCTCTGTTCTCCCAACCTCTTTGGCCCTCTGTTTTGGTCTGTAAAATGGAAATAAGGTGGCAGATAAGAGTGAGAGTCACAGATCATGAGCCTACTCAGTGAACTCTGGGAGAAGGATCTCCCCTTCTGCCCTTCAGCATTTTTATGTCTGCAGTACCTCCCTTGTGGTAAGAGCTACCTACATGGGAATATCTAGTTTAGTTCTATGCACAGAAGCTACTTCCACTCAAATTATTTGTGGAAAACGACCAGTTTCAGATGTGTGGCTGAGGAACCTCAATCAGATCAGAGGAGGTTTTAACCTCCTTTAAATATAAAGCTCTGTACAAATATCAGACTTTGTGAGATAACTCAGCTGTGAATGTAAAACAACATAGGGATGCGTTTTCCTGCAAAAACAAAAATTTAAAGATCAAATACCTTTCCCTTCAGATTCCCCATACTGATTTCTGAGAATCTAATGAAACAGAAAGTATGTTTGTGAAGGAGAATGTTTGCATATGCTTCATTAATTAGGTTGGCAAGGCCTTCA
Organism: Trochalopteron elliotii; assembly: GCA_024734555.1. Classification (NCBI taxonomy): domain Eukaryota; kingdom Metazoa; phylum Chordata; class Aves; order Passeriformes; family Leiothrichidae; genus Trochalopteron; species Trochalopteron elliotii. The sequence continues at coordinate 1,402,191 of JANPWX010000452.1, read as the reverse complement.
CTACCAAAGTTGCACGTATTTTTACACAGGCTTCAGCAATCTGCCTTGGAGCTTTCAATATTCATGTTTCTGCACTATTTGTGCTCTGTATCATTGCATTATATCTATATAAATGCATATAGATACACTTTTAACAGATCTTGAAATTTGTCATCCTGCTAGGATTTCTAAAATTAGCCTTCCAGAAAAAACTTCCATTGAACTTGACTGGAATAGGAGAGGTGGTGCACACTTTTCCTTTCCTTGGAGCTCCATCTCAGTCCGACAGCAATGCTGTCCATGGAATCTTGGCATCACATTTCACACTAAGCTCACGATGAGCTGAATTTTCAGTAGAGCTGACTGTGAATTTTCAGATGAAACAACTTCTCATTGGAATACAACAGCTTGTTCAAACAGAATGTTTTGGGCTGTGACAACCTCCCAGCTCAACACAAACAGGGATGTCTTATAAAACTGTTCATGGGGATCATAAATCAACATTCTTTGGCAAGGGGATAATGGACTTCCTAAGTTTACTGTGACACCTGAGGAGCTGATTTCTCCCAGTTTGAACAGAAACAGGGATAAGAGACAGTTGTTTTTCTGAAGCCAGTGTTCATGAATTTCCTTTCCATCTCCAATTCCCTTTTTTACATCTCACCCCACACCCAAATGCCCCAACAAAGGTCTTCTGGCAACACAGAAATGTTAAATACCACCTTCTCTGGCCTGGTTACTGAGAGTAGTAAAGGGACTACAGGGAGGAGAGGGGAAGCACTGAGAAAAGTGATGCAGCAGCAGCAGGCTCTAGAGCCTTCACATAGATTCACCTGGCTGCTGAAGCACTGGACTGGCTTGAGAGCTTTTTCCATCTAGGTCCAGCCCAGCTTTCACTTTGGGTTTTATTGCAGGAAAAAGCTATGCAGTGCTATGCAGTGCCAGTCACTTGTGGCAGTACCTCACAAGAATGATCTAGAATATCCAAAAGCAACAGATGGGAAAACCCACATAAATTAGTATGATGCATTAAACTCCCAAAGCAAAGGGCACATCTTCATGCAGAACCTGTCCTGTCTCTCCTCAAATAAGGACACAACATGCTGAAAAATTTTCCTACATTAGAAAAATAAGGAGGAATGGGAAAGATATTGGAAGGGAAATGCAAAATCTAAGAGGGTTGGAGAACTGCCTTCTTTATTTTTACACAATTATTTTCACCTTCCTACAAATATAAGTATGTGCACTCATGTACCTTTGTGTGGCACTTCAGCCCCTAGTGTATCATCAAATACTCATTAAGTGTTTCTGAAGTTAGGAACAACTTTCTCAAGGTTTATGTGTTCCCTCTACGAACTCCACATCCATTCAGTCAAGGCAGAGGCAGGGGCTGGACCACATGCTAGAACATAACATGGTCTACCTCATAAAATGCACTGCACCTCCTGAAAACCAGGTACTCCTCAGCCTCACTCCTGCCCATTGTGCACTGTGTGCAGCCATTAAATAAAGCCCCCAGCCTTTTACTGAGCTTGGGCAATCACACTGGACAACATAACAGGATCAATGCGGGAGATGAGGATAAAGACCAAACAGCCCTGGAGAAGTCCTGGCAAAGAGGAGTAAACAACAGGCCTCCATAGAGAAGGGGGATAGAAAACTCAAATCACACTGAAATTTATCAAAGCTTAAAGCTGTTTACAATAATGGCTAAGGGTGAACGATTCGTTTCAAACCAGGCCAAATTGAGGAAAAGAACCTTGATGCACGCACCAATTTTGTTTCTCAAAGTCAAGAATTGCCTAATCAATAGTAGTGCTAAAAGGAGATGGGCACTCTCAGGGGTACCATTACAAAGAATTGCACTGGATTTTAACCACCTGGCTCCCAATTGCTTTAATAGCTGTCACATGGCTAAAACACAGGCTGAAGCTTTAAAAGTTTACCTCTTGGTCTTCCTGAGCATCCACTGCTGTCAAGGTGGCAAATGCAGGGCAGCAGGAGGGATTTACTCCTGCATTGACCAGTGTTAGAACATGCCCAAGAATTTGCACTGCTGCTGCTGCAAGTGTCACTTACTGGGTGAGGAAGGGCAAAGCAGGAGAGGGTAAAAGGGGTGAATGAGAGAAAGTGAAAGAAACTGCACTTAACCCTTCCCCTGTTGATGTGTTGATAGCAGCCTACACCAGGTACTCACATTGCTGGCCTAATCCAATCAGCCCCCCTCTTCCATTAGCTAAAAATAAACTGGCACTTTTTAGGTAATGCTCTGACTGCTCCCCCCACTCCAAACTGTGCTCCAAATCTTAATGGAAAACCTTCAAGGAGTTGAAGGTTTTAAATCAAATAAAGAAGCAGACACAAGGAGAAAAATCCAATCAAAGCAGAAAGGGTTGGATTAGACAGGAACTGTTTTTCCCCAGTTGTCACCAGCAGTGAACTTCACAAGAGCAGTAGCTGGAAAGACAGAATGAGGCAGACAAAAGAGAAGAGGAAAGAGGGGTTTCTCTCATGCTCCTATTAGACATAATTTTACAGAAGGAAAGGTGGTGTCATGTCAACAGCATCAGGGCTTGACTTGGTTCCTGGGCCTGCTCATGGTCACCTATGGGATGGTGAATACCCCCATTCCTCAGACAGCTTCCACAGCTCCAGAGCCTTCCAGGGATGAGGAGGGAAATGGGAGTTGGCCTTGGCAGCAGCCCCCTCTCAAGACATCACCTTATGGTGAGGGTCTCACAGAACATAGAAATAACCAGCAGGATCAACCACATTTGAAAGGAAGTGGCTAATACTCAGTGAATCCCAACTTGAGGTGGAAGGGACCTTTAGGATGACAAGACCAGGTTACTCAGAGTCCTGTGCAACCTTGGTCATCTCCAGGGATGGGATATCCACAACTTCTCTGGGCAAATTTTTCCAGTGCTTCACTGCTTCGATAGTAAAGAATTTCTTCCTAATATCTAATCTAGACCTACTCTCTCCTAGTTTGAAGCCATTCCCCCTTGTCCTGTCACTTCCTGCCACTGGGAAAAATCCCTTTTCACTCTCTTTGTAAGCCTTCATTTAAGTATTGGAAGGATGCTATAAGGTCACCCCAAATACTGTCATGAAGAACAACAAATCAAAATGTTTCTACGTTGAAGTTGTTGGGCAAATCAAATAAAGAAAATAAGTAAATCAAGGAACATAAAGAACCCAACATAACTGAAAATAGCCCCACCAATAATGGAACAAAAGCTGAGTTTGTAAGTTAGGGTGAGTGAAAAAAAGAATAATAATAATTTAAAAAAAATAGTATTTGTGTACTATCAACACTCCTGCTACCCATTTAGTAGACTGAACAGCTAAAATTTAGAAGGCTAATGGTTAGATACTGGTTAGGAGAGAAGAAAGGAAATGACAAAATGTTTCCCATAATACTAGATAACTGTTACGGGGAACCCAAAATCTAGGATTACATATATAATTATATATATACACATATATTAGTTTGAGCATATTTCATACTATAGTCCCTTTTCATTGACGTCTACATATATTATATGTACTTTAGAACAATTATTTTGAAAAAAAAACCAAACCAAACATAATGTCTTGAGCCAAAGCAAAAGCTAGAAGAAACTGAGAGCACTGGGACTTCTATTGGAACAAAGGACAGAAATCTGATAAGGTGTTGTCACTTGCAGGTCTGATCCAGAAGCCATTAATTTGATAAGCATTGAATCCACCTACATGAGTAGGGTCAGGAGCCCAAGAGCATTGGTTAGTGCTACTGTTACTGTGGATTTTGCAGTATCTCTCTTCATAGACATTAGAGCCAAACCACATCAGTTCCCCTTAGCTGAGCTGGATTGGCACTTTGGAAATCCTAGGGCACAGGAAATGTTTAAATCCTCACATTTGAGGGGTAAGAGCAGCATAGAGCTCAGCTACTGGATAAATATGGCTCAAGAAAAATGAAGGTAGTAGAACTGGCAGGAAAAGAAGAAACAATGAGTAATAAATGAAAAGGGAAACAAAAGAGAAAATAAGGTACTGCAAGGAAGGGAGACTGAGAAAGACTATGGGAAACTGGGGAGGGCAGAAACTAAATTAATCAAAACCAAGAAAGAATTGGGGAAATGGGGACACTGGGAAACACAGGAGAGCACTTGAACTCACAAAGTAAAAACAAGAAAGAGACAACAGAAGGAAATGGTGAGGCAATGAGAGAGAGAAAGAAAAGGAAGGGGAGAAGGTGTGAAAAGCTGAAAATGGCAAGATGTAGGAGAGAAAATGGGAGAGAGGAAAAGGAGGGAAAGAGAAGGAATTGTGCAGGCAAAGGACCAGAAAGAGGAGAACAATCCTAGGGAGCCTGCTGTGGTGGGTCGCAGAGGAGTTCACAAGCCCATGCACTCCAACTATTTCTTTTTGATTCTGTGTCATTGTCAGGCTTCAGACTGCAGCTGCAAATTGTTTGTCTGGCAGTTCAGGTAGGTTTGATTCAATAACTCCTGTAAGAGGGCAGGCAGGATATCAATGCTGCTTTATTGCCTTTTTCTCTGCCTACAATAGCAATCCTCCAGTTATACAGTATTATAAAGTGCCATCACTGGGGGTTGTATCTCAGCATAGTCACATCTCATCTTCCTGGGCTATAATAAGCCGGGAAAGGTAGAAGTCTGAAACTACACGAGCTTTGTGAAAGGATTTACATTGAGGCCCAAAGACTGGCATCAAGGACAGGCACTGAGCAAACAGAACCTCACCCCCCAAGGACCACAAGGGGAGCTGGGGACACCCTGCTGGATCAGCTCCACCAAAATACCCTTGGTAACCGAGGTCAAGCCTCACTCCAGCCACTGGACAAAGCATTAACACTCCAAAAAGTTGTAACCACATCAGGGGAACAGAGAAAATAACATGTGTGGTCCTTGTAGTTGGGTAACTTTTCAAGCCTCTCAACATTCTTGAGCTCTTTAAAAACAACCATGCAGCAACATTTAACATAAGATCAGACTGACTGAGATGGACCTACCATTTTTCCTCCTGGAAGTTTGCTCCTTCAGGCTGTGGGGGGTGTACCTTTGCAGTCTGATACAAAGAAATTTCTCCAGCCTTGAGTGCTCATGACCTGTCAATAAAAGAGGCTTTCAGTTACACAATGTCATCACATAGTACCTTTTACAAACACTAAATTCAGGTTCAAAATGTCACAGCAAAATAGGAAAACCACCACGCAGAAAACTGCCTGTGAGGCATTTTATTTGTATGTCTTGAAAAAAAAACCTCAGAAAAATTCCTGACACATTGTTCTGATTAAAGCCACACGGATCAGAGCACAACCTCCCATTCAGGCCTGGTCATTACAGATACTGGGAGTACCTGAAAAGAAAGAGACCAATTTAATCTGCTTAAATTTTGCCTCTCATATACACACATATAGAAATCCCTGTTTCATTGTAAAAATCTTAGATGGATGTCTTTAAGATTGAGTCTAGAAATCATTGTGATTTTACACTGTAGTTTATTCCATATATTTCCATCCTTTTGAGTCACACTGTTCAGCCTCCTACTTATTCTTAATAGATTAATTTGCAATTGCTCCCTCGACATTTCAGCCTTTCATGATGGAGAGCAATTCCTCTCATTTCACTCATCAAGGCTCCATATAATAATGAAAGTTCCCATAGGTCACCTCTGTCATGCCTTATTTCCTTAACCCCTTTAGCCTTCCACCCTGATAAGCGTTCTTAAACCCAGAGCTGTCTGGGTTAAGGCAAAAATAAAATTTCTCCTGTAAGTGATTCTGCATTGCACTAGTTTTATAGAAAATGTGGCCAATAACCATGTGATTTCAATTCTCCCACTCCTTTACATTGTCATAATATCCTGTTTGTTTTTTCCAAGCAGTTATACACACAAAAACTGCTGGGATTCTTCTCTAATAACCCAGGGTTTCTTTTTTTCTTGGTACTCTGAATAATAAGAATGCTGCTGTGGTTCACTAGCTCTAGACCTACTGTTAGAGCCACTAAAAGATCCAAATCATCCTCATCTGGGTGAGAATTGCTTCTTACTTTTTTTGCTTAATCTTTGCATTAGGCAGAATAATCGATGTCTGCTATTTCAGTTGTTATAACATTTCAGAATGAAACTGACAGGCAAGATTCTGAGATGCCACACATTGGCACGTCCCTAACATCACTTCACTGGTCCAGCTTCACACATTCAATAGATGCTTCAAAAAAAACCTGGAGGGCACACCACCAGTTTGAATTTTCCAGTTGCTCCTTATGACCAATAGCTGTTTTCCAAGTTGTAGCCCTGCTCTGTGATTTACATGCATGTAGGGGAAAGTCGTGACACAGCCTGCAAGCAAACAAGCAGCCTCTGGGTGCAAGTAAGGGGTAGCTGGCAGTGTCCAAAAGTAGCCCTGTCCTCCCAAGAAGTCCACATTAAACCAACGAACCATGGCATTTATTCAAAGAATGATTTCACATTGCATCATATTCCAAGTTGTCCCTTCTTTAGTGCGATCTGTCCATTCCACGGGAGACAAAATATTTCTGACCAGCAATGTGGTGCTAAATAAAGCAGCTGCCATTCCCACACACACAGCCTTGAGGGCTGTGCATCTTTAGGGGGAGGATACAACAGTTAGCTCAAAGCAATTCAGTGCTGATTGGGTTGGGGATAATTTTCTGGCAACTAAGGGTGGAATTGAGACCAAAAAATCATTTCAAATAACTGCGGAGGAGTCACAGGATAGCAACACCTTCCAGTCTCTAGAGACCTGGAATTGATTTGAACTGGTCTACCACTTAAATGGAGAAAAGCTATTATCCCATCACTAATCTCTTGAGCCATTCAGTCCCACTTGAAGCAATTTTTTCTTCAATAAGCTATTTTACATATTTCACTTAGTCCCCAATCTATGGGAGAAGCTTATCACATGATTTGTTTAAAAAGATAAATACCTCTCCCCTTCGCATTTCTGTTTATTCTGGGGTTTGTTGCTAACATGACAGAACTATTAAACATGTTCCTCCTCTTCTCTCCTTATGGAGCCCTGCTTTTCTTCCTACCATTCCCAAAATAAGACAGCTCCTTGTTGGTTTTTGGAAGAAGACCCAGCCTAGAAGCATGTGTTCTAGTTTTTTTTTCCACACAAATGTAAATTTATTGCCCTCAACCATCATAGCAGCCATCATTACAATGCTGATATCTACTCCATACTCAAGAAGGGTAAAATCCAGGATTTGCTGTGCAAAACCATAGAATTGCTAAAGATGCATTTATGCAAAAGCAATCTTAATTTTTTTGGTGCATTCATGGGCAAAAGGTGGACGCAGTGCCCACAAGTATGCAAAGATGCTGTAATTATTAGAATATCTTTAAAATGAGATCTTTGGTGCCTGAAACCAGGGAGACCAGAGCTGCAGTTTGGTAGTAGGGCCACACTGGCCCAACAGGAGAATCCTTTGTGATGAGAAATCAAACACAGGCTCATGTTCAAACCTCTCAGCTTCTCCCACTGTTTTCCCACTATTTTGTGCACTCAGAGGAGCCTGTTTTCTCTACTTCATGCTTTCTCTTCATTAAGCATTTCCTCTGTAGTTTCTCCCAGCGCCGAATTTACTCAGCCCTCCTCCATCACTCCCAGAATTAGAATCTGTGCCTTTGAAAAGCCTTCGTTTTCAGGCAGTTCATTTCAGCTCCTGCTCACCCCACAGGTTACACTGCTGGAGCAGCACTACTTTGATACTGCTCCTCTGGCAGCAATTAGAATCAAATCAGCACCAGGCTGTTTATAAAAAGGGATGTTGCTGTAATGACACTATCAATTCTTCCAAACATTGTAGCTATTTATCAAGTGATTACAGTGGAGTAACTTACTCCAGGTTTACTAGCCTATTTTCCATTGGAACTTAAAAGGTTTTACTGCCCCAAGTATGCCACTTGGACTGCTAATAATTTCAATTTTATTACATTATCATATTTCTTAGATTTATTTCTAGGTTTAGCATAAGATTCAAATTGTTACCCAGTTTATAAAATAATGTGAATTTATCTTGGTCAAAAATCACATTAGGATAATTATCTTGCCCTTTTGGCAGATAATTCTGTTTGTAATATATTGAAAATGCTTATTTTTTGTCTTCCTAGCCCCTCATTCCTGCAGAAGAGGCTATTTTTTTCCTTACACAGGCGACTCCATCTCCCTCTCACTGTCAAGAGCTGTCAGGTCTCCTCCCTTTTCCCCTCTCCATTAGGGGGAAATCAAACACAAGGTGCTTGCTCCTGTCTTCCACCTCCCCAAAGCAGCAGGATGCAGATAACACTCTAACCTGCCAAATTAAAGACAATTTAGTCAGACACCAAATACTTGCTAAAATTCCCCAATTATCAGAAAGATTGCTACTTGTGCAGTATCAGAAGAAAGTTGCAGCAACTAAGGCTGCATTAAGCAAACCACACCTGGCTGTCTAGCCAAGGTCTCTGACCCTGGAACGTCTGAACAGCAACCTATGATCTCCATCATCAGCACTTTGATCAGCTGAAATTAGATTTTTTCTGTTTAGAGGGCATTTTAATACTTAAAAAGCACAAATTCACAATTAGATGAAACATCTACAATTTTTGGGTTTGGTTTGGGATTTTTGGGGTTTTGGTTTTTGGGGTTTTTGGCTTTTTTTTTGTTTTTTTGGGGAGGGGCTTAGGCATTTTTTGTGAAAAATACTTGAAATGCTACTTATTTAGGAGAAAAAAAAAAATCAACTTTGTGAAATACTAAGTGTCAAATCGTATTTATAATGCATAGGATTTCCTATGTACCTATACAGCATTACTATAAAATAAGGATTTATACTGACATGCTTTAAATTCATGTAAGAATTAGTAAAATAAAATAGCCCCTTCTACTTTATTAAGGACATATGCTGCCTAGTACTGATGGAAACAACATGTTTACAAAATAAAGTAAGTGGCATTCTGATGTAGAAAAAGGATAGCTATCTCCTGAGTGCTGAAAAGGTTAAAGGAGGATTTTTCAATACTTCTAATATGATAAATTCTAATGTTCTAATTCTAAATTTCAGTGATTCTAGTTCTATCATATACTCATGACAGAAGTACCTATAAACAAATACTGAGTAATATTCAAAAGGTTTTGAGGTATGATGTTGAAAAATGAACCTTTTTTTGAGCAAAATATATTATGCAGCCTAGGAGCTTTACAAAAGCAATTCTCTCCCTGTGTTTTTCCTTACTTCTTGTCTAAGAGCCCCGGAAGCTACAGGGTGTATCCCATCTTTTTTCTGCTTCAATGTAGGCAGAGAAAAAAGAAGCAATCCAAAATTGGACAACACCTAATTACCAAAACAGAGATGAAACAAACTTTGCTTTAAACATTCGGTCCGCACTCCAGTTTGGTATTAGAGTGAAGATCAGTTTTCACATTTGTCTGCTATTTCTGATGACAATACTATGGAAGGTATGCAGGCAGAAAATCACGCATTTCTGGGGAGAAAACATCCACCTTTGTCCTTCCCTGTTGCTCAGAGCCCAGGTGACATTAAATCCCCCAACAGCACGGGGACAGCACACACACGGCAGCAGCCAGGTACAAGGGAAGCAGCTCGGGCTCCCTGCAGGGAGAACAGGTTCACTTCTGTGGATTTCAGCAGAGTCACAGGGAAATTGCACCAACAATTTGTATAAATCATAATCCAGACGGGTTGGCAAAAAAAAAGTTGGAGTGCTTTGCACAGTCTGTATCTCTGAACATTTTTTTCTCTTGTAATGACACGGTGAAGAAGCTGATGATCATAAATATGGAGTGTATCGCCCTGTCCCTTTAACTCCCTCCTTATTGCTTTTGCAACATACTACGTGCACCTCAAATAAATTAAACATGTGACATATAAATTCAGTTCATGCTTTTTGGGGGTTATCAAAATCCTGAGAAACCAAAATGCTGAAAATCATTTGTCAAAACGTTCTGGGATGAAGTAGTTAAGCTGTCATCAACAGCTTAAACACTGTTTATTTGAATATGTAAAGCAACTTTTTGAAAAAACAAAAGTACAGAGTCTGTTGATCAGAGTTCTTTCTCCACATGTCTTAATTCTGCTTCCCTGATCTCCTGGGGAAAGAAAAAAATACAAAACAAAAACTTCAAATGAAGTGCAAGGGCAGAGACACTCTCAGTGAAGAAAGCACTCTGCTCCACTGACACAACTGATGTGACAAAGTATGGCAATGGTATTTCCATGGCACTACAGGATTATTACTCCACAGTGCCCATTATTTGAAATGGAGTTACTCAGCACTTACCACAAAACAGCAAGCAGCATTTTGCAGTAACACAATAAATAACCCATGTCATCTCTGTATCTACACCTTTTGCAGGAGCAGATACTGAGCCAATCTAAAAACAAATCTAAAAGTGCTATAATAATGCTGGAATGACATGCCTCTTAAGCTGTTTACAGCTGACAGACTAAGTGAAATGGTTTGACAAGGGAGAACACAGTATGTGTTGACAGCCCTGCTTAGTTCATATTTGAAAGGCAAAATTAAAGTCATACTTTTACAAGGTGCAGGGTTCTGCTCACCTGAAGGACATTCTCTTAAGCAAGGCATGGTATTGAGCCTCTGCCATCCTCCTCCTCCTCTCTCCTATTTTTATGTGTAGGCCACTAAGTGGCACACCTCAAAACTAGTCCTGGCTGCCTATCTCAGAAATTGCTTGTGAAAACGTATCATTTAGAAAAGTATGGAGAAAGCAACAGTGAGAACAGCCATAAATGTTCACCCTCCGTAATTTAGGGGAGCACAGCAACATATGAGCAGCATTTGGCTTTTCTTACAGCAGGCAGCACTGTCAAGAAAGAGCAAACAAAGGCTGAGTACAAATCCCCTCTGTCCACAGAGACACCTTTCACTTGATTACAGGATATGAGAGAAAAACATAAAGACACAGTGAGTCCTAAAAAAAAGCAAATAAGAGCTAAGATAGGTCAGAGGAAAGGGCTGGAGACAGGCACTAGGAAAATCAGAGCTGTTTGGCAGGACTTACACAGCTCTAAGGCAGAGGGAAGGCTCAAAGGACAAATGATGGCCAAAAAATGGGCTCTCACTTCCTACCTGGTCCTTGCTGAACCCATTGGCTGACAGCAGCCAGAGGCTGTCAGCAATTCTTGTGGTGGTCAGTGAGAATAATTTGGTGGACTCAGGCCAGCTACTTTTGAAGGGGTTTCTTCACACCAAAAGTTCCTGCTGTTATTTGGCCCCTCACTGTTAGAGGCCATGGGAAGGCAGGAGCATTTTCCTTCCCTGCCTCTCAGAGGCTCTGCTAGCACAGGGCAGGTGGCCACGAGGAGGGAAGAGGCAACACCTGCTATTCCTTTCCTGTGGATAAGCCCAGGGTTCAGTTACTGCAACTCCAGTCAGTCCAGCTCTTTTAATGAGCCCTGTAATTGGCAAAAATGAGCCCAAAGTGGTTAAATGGGGGAACTATCAGGAAAGCATTAGGGAAGTTAGAGGCATTTAGAGGCATAGGATGCCATTGCCTTTACATTGGACTGACCCTGCAAGCTGAGCCAAACAGAATCAAGAAGCCTGGCTGCTGGCAGCACCTGCCTGACAGGTGAGTGCAGAGCTGTACCCAGCTGCAGTCTCAGTCCAGACTTCCTATGAAGTGGTTCCAAACAGTTCCAGTCTCCATGTTTGGAGCCCACTGACAGATCACAAACAAGGACTGCACAAAACTTCTGGTTGAAGCTGCCATTCAGGAACTGGAATGGTGTGGAGTGAAAGTATTTTTTCAAACTAATGGAAGTTTTGCCTACATATTTCTTCCCCCACATGAAGGTCATCAAATGTTTGTGTGCCAAATGTTAGAATTGATGCCATCCTAATGAACTCTGAAAACATTTTCCTGTCAAAGCAAATAGAACAAGTTGACATCACTGATCCCAGCATCGACCAAAGAGGAAAAACAAACAAACCATCAGTTAAAAAACCAGAGGGGTTTTTGTGCTCTAAGTTCAAGGATGTGAGTCCAGCAGTGCAATGACAAAGGGGAGCATGGTGCAGATGACAGAAGGGTTACAGTCACTACAAAGGAAATCGGTCCTGAGAAAAAAATTGCCTCAGCATCAAGGTCAGGAATATCTGGGCTCTTCCTGCTCCTACTGTGTGGCACACGAGATTCCTCGTGTCTGAGCTGTGCTGGGTTATTACCTGTAACATGTGCCACGGGCTAGGACCTGAGTGGAGAGTGAAACCTAGAACTAAGCCCTATCAGAAGTTGCAGAATAATTACTCTTAAAAGCAAGCCAACAGCTCTCAACTTGTCTACCAAGAAACTTTTTCTCTCCTACTTAAGCTGCCTGAACTTGCAGCCTTCTCTTCCTCCACCTCCCAGGGGATCTCCCAAACCATCTATCCAAGTGTAAACCATGGAATGGCAACCCTGCTACAAGTGGATGGAAGTACAAAGGAAGTGTATTTCACAGCTACACTGCTAAATTGGGGGTTGAGAAATCCAAAGACATTTCTTCCTTCTAACATATGATTCCTCTATGTCCCTTGGCAAACTTGTGAAATCATTCCACATGGGAAATAACCATTCTTTCTCCTTTGCCTCTCCTGCTTGTTCAGAAATTTGGGACAGAGCTCATCTTGCTGTGCACTGTTTCTAGCAAAGAAGTGTCACACCACAAGCCTCTGTAGGTGGCTTGGTGTGGTCAGTATACAACTAATTAAAACTAATTTTATCATTCCCACAGCCCAGAGGAAAAAACACAGACTTTCTGCAGAGTGCACAGTGAGTATGCAAGCCTGGTAAAAGCAGGTAGGTGCCAAGAACTGATGAAGTCCCAATATTAATGTTTCTCTTCAGCTTCTCTGGCCATTTTGTGAAGGGGATTTTTCACAGAAATTGCTATAGGATACAGGTCCTGTTGAAAAGTGCAGCATTCGATCTGGGAATAATGACAAAGGAACCAGATCAGAATTGAAAGGACGATACATATTTTGTTGTCCTTACATCAAATACATTTCCATTTTATGTACTGTTTTAATTTCCAGTTCTCCCATGCCCACCCTGTACCGTCACCCATGTGTTTTGAACTGCAAGGCATTATCTCGGCTCCCATTTCTCCAAAAGTCACTTCTAATCTCAGTCACTCTCCAGCCCTGCAGTTTTGCTTCTCCTTGACAAGCCTGACCACTTAAATTTCTATCAGCTCAGACAACATTTGCCCACACCCCTTTCTGTTCCTATCTCATTTCTTCCCCTTCCAGTTTTTGTGATGCCATCATACATCTATGCCAGCACACAGAGCATGCAGCAGTAGACATATAGATCCTGACTGCGTTCAGAAAAGGGGAAAGGTTGAAGTGAATAACATCCCATGTATGAATGATTTCCTTGCTTGCTATACTACAGTGAGCTGTGCTTTCATAGACTGTGATGGATGTGAGTTATGGGTCACTCCCTCACTTGTGAAAATAAATGTACAACACTTGCCAATTGTTATACTGTATATTATAAAATTCTATCATTTAAGATTTATACACTTAGGAGACCAATCACAAAAAACAATACAGGTACAGCACAACAGCTCTACTATCAGGTTTTTTCCCATTGAGACAGACAGACACACAATCAGCGTTAGCCATAAAGTGGTGCTGCATGATCCAGAGGGGGACATTTTATGGACAAAGAGTTTATCATATCCAGAATTTGCCTTGGGTGCAGTAGACTTAGCATGTGTTAAGTAATGCTTAAGTGATTTGCTGAAGTGGCCTTAATAGCACAAAATACTCCTGGCTCTATTTGCTTATAGATACATTTCAAGGCCCTGATTGAAGTCTGTAGTGCCCTAAATGGTCTGGGACCCAGTTATTTAAGAGATATCATCTCTCCTTATAAATTTTATGTGGTAATTGAGAACTACCAGTTGGTTTCTTTTCCTGGGTGGACAATGGGATGTCTTAAATGGGAGATACATGAGCCTGGAACGTGTCCTCATCAGCCTTCAGACACAACAGTGCTCCAGAGGACTATTTCAAGGAGAAATATGAAGCTGGTCTCTTCAGTGAGACATCAGTTCATGTCTTGAGTGATCTTTTGCATCATGTATGTTAGAAAAAGAGCCTGGCTGAGACTGGCCACATGTTCAGAAAAACTGTTCCAGAAACCTTTTTCTCCTGAAACCACAGAACCAGTGTAAAAGTACAAAATTTGCACTCTTGCATGCACATGTGCCATGAGGTCGGAGCTGTCCTTGCATCCAGGTAACGTCACCAAAAGGACAGGAATGCCTTGCTGATCTCACCTCCTGAAGGCTCCCTTAAAATCCTCACAGTGCCACTGGCACCCCTTAGCTAATGAGAGTGTCCTGACCACTTGTATTTTATTTCCAACCATGGGTTCCATTTCAGGTTCACTGTCACTGGCAGGAGCTGCTGAAGCACTGGATGCCCTTATCTGCTTTCTTCAGGGAAAGAGACACATAAAATACATAAGATAGCAGGGTTTAGGATTAAATGCTACAAACACAGATTAAATTACATGCCCTTCATTCCTTTAAGGAACTCTTTTCTCATGGCATTCTAATCCAAGTTTCCAAAATGATTCCTACTTGCATTCACACTTAGAAACATTTAAAACACAGCAAAGAGGGGATGCATTAGCGGACTAATGGCCACGTGGAGTTCAGGCTTGCCCCCAGCCATTCCTGAACCTCAGCTGAGCCCACCCAGGGCAGGGCTGTGCAGGCCTCTCCAGGGGAAAGCCAGAGGGGCCCCAAAAAGTGGGGAAAGCTGATCGTGCCACAACCTCTTCTCGAAACCAAAATACTGACACTTAGGATATCAAGAATGAAAGCACTGCCTTCATCTCTGTTTCCGTGATGCCGGCAGAGACTGTCTGGTCACCTTCTTGAGGGGAAGCTTGATACAGGAAGGTTGCCCTGATGAAAAGGAACCAAGAAAGGCAAAAAGCCACCCACAAGCTAACAGCCTCAGTAGGTTGTTTTGCTGTTTGCTTTAGTTCACTGGCTTAAAAGGGTCAGCAACCCTCATCCTGAGGACCCTGTTAGTGAAGTAGCTTTTAGCAAAACATAAAATTAACCTTTGGAACTCACTGTACCACGATATCATTGAGGAAGCATACGAGAAAGATTTTAGGTTTTTTAAAAAGGAATGTATGTAGGCAGCTCTAAGGACACAAATATCAGTGTTTACTACAGAGAATTCACTGGTTACAGCCACCAAACTTCTGGGAATCAAGAATAAACAAAACCATGAACTAATAACAAATTCTTCGCTTACTAAATGGTAGGTGAATAAAATGGGCAAAACCAGTAAGAAGAACCCAGACTGCTCAGAGTCTTCAGAAAGCGCCACTCACATAGGCAGGAATATAAACTACAGTTGGTGAATGGATACTTGACCTATTCCATCATGTCAAATTTTGTGTCCAGCTCTTTCCTTCACATTCACTTACATTCTAGCTCACATGTGATGGCGTTGCACAACCTTAGAACTATTAACCAAACGTACATAAAACCAGACTGACCGCAAAGATCTAACAGGCAACTTGAAAGAAATGTACATCCAGAGAAGATTTTTAAAAAATCAGGAACCAACTGAAAACATTTTGTTTTACTGTTCAGGAGACTCATGTGGCTTCTGCTAAGAAGGACCCAACTGATAACCCTGCCTGAGAATGGCATCCTTCAAGTGACTTCTCTCAGAAAAACTGTAAAATCCCTGGGTTAGAGGGAAGGGCAGCAGACAGGAGACATGAGATACTTGGAATGCACTGACATTTGGAGCACTTTGAAGCAGTAAGACTCATGACTCTCCCTCAGCACAGGGAAGGCCTGAAATGTGCAGTGCATGCTGAACCATCAGCATTCTGGCAGCAAGAGCACGTGGAAAGGATCTGTGCAGACAGGATGCCACAAATTCTCCCCTTTTGTCATCATTAGTATAAGAATAATCAAGAAAGCACATCTTTAGCACTAGTGAGTGAACTTATCAGAGAGGTAGAGATTGTACATTGTTAGAAAACTAGTGTTATGTAACAGACTACCTAGCATTCACAGGGCTCTCTCCTCATCCTGGATCCCTTCACATTCATCAATCTCTTCCAGCTTTGAACAGGTAAGCCTTTAGATTTGATCCGAAGGATGTTCACAAGCTAAAAAAAAAAATAAATTGTACTTTTGAGTTTAACTCTGCTCAATTCAAAGCCAAAATATCGTTGTGTGTAGTGGTGTGGAAAAAACCCAAACCTTAACAAAAGCCCCTACAGCCCCATGAAACACAGAAAGGGAAACTATGCTGTGAGTTCTGACATTAATAAAAACACAAATGGATTGATTCTAGAGAATTTATTGAATAAAATTTAGTTAGGGTCCTTTTGTTTTGACGATTGCACACCACTTAATTTTTATGAGCTTGATTATGCCTTTAAGGCACATTCCAGCAGAGGGTTGAGGTGAAAAAGCCTCTCCAGGGAGGATGCAGCAGAAGGAAAAGCCTCTGGGATGTGCAGGAGTTCAGTTAATCCTTTCTAGGCATGTGTTCAGCATTACGTACTTGCAGCTTTTGCACTTCCCAGTGGAAAAGCAAATCTGTGGGCCAATGGCTAGGAAATTTCTGCCTCCTTCAGCTCATTGTGCCCAGGTATGAGAGGGGGCTGATTTAAATCCCCTGTCAAGCCTAACATCTTCTGGCTTTTTTGTGAACAAGTTATTCTACTAGGGACCCAGTCCCATCACCAAACCCTGGAACTTCTCAGGAAGGATGGAGATTATGTACCTCCTGTACTGCATGGCAGTCAATGTGGCAAGTTCATAAAAACTCTACATTTCTCACTCTAGAGAATGTATTAGGACTTAAAACATTGAATATATTTAACTCAGACCTATGAATGAACTGGTCCTTTCACTCAGACCAAAGAATGAACTGGTCCTCTCACATGCCCAGGAGACTGAGCTGTAACTAACACTGAGGGTCCAAAGCTCTTCGACCCCAAGGCCACTGTATCTCAATCTCTCAGTGAGCAGGTGCTGCTCCTTCCACTTCACTTGCCAACTAAGAGGCCTGATCACTTCCTCAGCACAACAAGCTTTTAGCAACTGGAAAGAAAACCCACTAGAAATGGCATAAAGCATTTTTCATAGTGTTTGAGATCCTTGAAACAACTTCAAAGCAAATTCCACCAGATGCTAAAACAATTCCAGTTCCTCAAATGCAGCTTCCTTCTCTTTGGTGCTCTTGCATATTGAAATGTACATGCATGTTTCCAGCAATTCAAGTGGTTGCTTTAATCCATGAATGCAAAAACATTTCCTTCAGACTCACTTTGAGAAAGAATTCTGGAGTCCTAAAATGCAGTGTGCACCACTTTCCCTTCCCAGAGTCTGCCATCATTGTCCCTGCAGCAAACAACCAGCCCGGGGGCTGTGCAACAGCTATCATGCCAGCCCTTCTGGGGAGAGGTGCTAGTCCTGCTTCCTGAGAGGTGCCACAAGCCACAGCCACTTTCTGGAATGGTTCAGGTGTCAGCTTAGCTCCTCCAGAGCAGCTCCCTTCAGCTGCTGAAGGCTGCCTGACTCTCCAGTTAGGGCTCAGTTCCTTGAATCAGCGACTTGAGGTGACCTGTACTGCAAGGCTGTGTTCCTGGGCTGCCCCAGACCCTCCCCTGCCTCTTGCCTGTGTATATAGGAGTTGTGTGTGTTGGGCATTCAGTCCATGTTTTCCTTCCTTTTGCCCCCATCTTCCCTGTACTTTGTGTCCCAGCCAAACACTGTATTACGAGGAATGTTCAGAAAGGCAAAAAAAGTCAACCTGGGCAGGTCAGCGGGGAAATTCAAGCTGAATTTAGAAACAGACTCAGAATGAATGAGAAATGCCCACATTTACTGTTGATCCCTACAAATGCCTTCCTGTCCTGCTGGCAGGGATGGGCAGCACCCTGTGTCCCAGCGCCCTGCTGGGAATCTGTCCCGATGGTCCCCAGCAGAGCCGTGTGCAGTCTCACAGCACTGCCACCCAGGAGGGCTCCTCCAAGGTGAGGGATAAAGGAACAGCAGGACTGATACTGTGGCTAATGTGGCACAAGGTTCCCTCGGCACAACGTGCCCCAGCTAATGAACGCGCTGCCCCAAGTGCAAACAAGCCAGGAAAGGTTCTGTTTTCAAAGCAAATGTATTGCACTTCAATGGAGATTTTTTCCCCCCTAAAAAGTTTTAATATACACACTAAATTAAGCTTGAGAAAAGGGGACATTTCATCTTTAATCTATTTACTTCTGAATATTTAACATACAATTCTGGCACCAATCACCAGATTTAACTGGAAAATTACTCACTAATCTGTTTGCTTATTTGGAATAATTGGGTAGGCTGCCAGGGAAGAGGATTTCCTACCCTGTTTAATATCTCAGTTAGTAGTCCAATTTCAGCTTGGCGGCATAATTACTCTGACAGAGCTGTAGCCACAGGGCCTGTGAGTGGGGCTGCTTTTTAAACCGTAAATTATGGAGGATTAGCATTTATGAATTTTAAATCAGGGCTGTGGTAGGAGACACTAAAGCTGCTTAGAGCTTGCAAACCACTACATTCAATCACCAGTCATTAACACATTCCTTCCCAGGACTTTCTGCAATCACATTTAATAAAAAGGTATTTTTCTAATTTGCTTTAAAATATCATGACTCTGTGTCTCCAGTGTAGCACCAGGAATAGGGAGATGCACTTTGCAGGCAGAAAAGCACCACAATTTAATTTGACCCTGGTTTACTCCCACATAAGATATTAAAGGGGCTACCTCCTCTGCTTGAGCCCTACCATTTCTTCTACCAGATGGATAAGACGTGGTTTGATCCCCACTAAAATAATTTAAAAAATTAAAAACTGCCGAAAATCAGAGCAGCAATTGATTGGCAGAGATCTGAACTCTGCCGTCTCCGTAGCCCAGGAGCTTTGGCTTGTGAGCTCTCCACTGTTGTGTTTGCCTGTCAGGCTCACGATGAATCATTATGGGGTAAATCCTCCCTTTGATGTAGGCATGTAACTTCTTTTAAGGCCAATGAGAGTTATGTACATGCACTGAGGGCAGAATATTTCATGCCCTGAAGAAGTCTTAGGGAAAAAACCTGCCAAAAATCACACCGCTTTGAACTTCGAAGTTGCTCCACTTGGGAGTCTAAAGAGCTCTGAAGCCCTAAGACATGCATCCAAATGCAAATGCTGAGCCCTTCTTCCTCCTAAACATGTGCATCTCTCCCTCTGTGAGCCTACAGTTCAGCAAGGGGTTTGAGTTAGTCCTTCACATGACCCTTTCCAAGACCAAAGGCAAGCACAGGAAACCTACGATTTTTACACAGAGAGTTTTCATACATTAAATTATATCTCTGTATCCTAATAAAAAATCATAGATATGGAGAGCCTCCTGCCACAAAACAGACGACATGAAAGTTATACGCAACAAAATAAGAAAAGGGGAGAAAAGATGGCAAATTGGACAGAGCGAAACTTGATCCAGCACTTGTCACTAAAATCTGATGAAAACACAGTTTAAAAGGAAGCTTAAGTGAACTCCTCCCACAGTATCCCTGTGCAATTAGCCCAGAAACTCAGAAGAACTCTGTGCTCTCAAAGCCACCTCTGGAAAGGGGTAGACGGAATTCCCTGGATTATTCAACCCTGGGGATTTGTTCACCCTCCTCAGAGTCACTCAGCACTGACCTCTGACACAAGCAGGATACCAGCTGATGATGCATTACGCTGCAATCAACAGTGCTATTCACTGAGGCAACCAGATGATTTAAGATTTCCAAACCTCATTGAATGTCCCTGGAAATTAGGCACTTTGAAAAGTCGACACTTTTGAAAATGCCTTTTAATCTCCTAAATTACTCATGCTTTTGAAAACTTTCCTCATGCTAAGTACTTTGGGGGCCTCAGTCAGTGAAAGCTAAACTGAAAGGCGCTAAGGAAGGACCATTAACACAGAGCCCTGCTCGGCCCTTATCTCCCTTCTATCCTCCTGGCAACAATAGACAGAAGGAAAACGGAGCTCTTGTCAACACCAGCCCTGTGCCAAGAATTAGTCTGACAGAGTGGCAGGTCCCCAGACCCTATTAAGGCTACTCAGACAGATGGATTTTTTTTCCTACTGCACCCTGAGTAGGCTTTTTCTAGCTGACCTCCTTCCTCTGAAGGCTAAGTGGTACCATCGCTTCTCCCCAAAATGCAAAAAAGACGCAGCTTTGCTGCCACAGGAAGAACAATTTGATCACTCCTTGAACAGTACAAACTGTCCATGTCTCTGGAACCCTCTCCATGCTTTGCCCCTCCTTCTAACCTCTCTTTGCCTCCACAGAGCTGGAAAGCATTTCCTAGTTCTGCTTTCTGATTGCACCACAGCATTCTCACTGATTATTTTGTGTGCTCTCTGTGTGTATACATACAACACGGGGGCAAATGCTCCAAGAGCAGGGGAGAAGCAGCAGCATCTGTTTAGCCTGAGAGGTGCTTCTGGGTAATTTCTGCCCCTTTGAGGAGCAGTTAAGGGCAAGGAATGAGCACGCACAGGTGACCAGAATGAAATCCTCCCCGGATTAAATACCTGAGACTTATTAAGTGCTGCTTGTCTAGACCATGAATTGAGATTTCAGGAGGTGGCAAGACCTTGATATGGAGCTGTGTCTGAGCCTGGTGTGTGTCAGGATTCACCTGGTCCCTAACAAACCAGAGCAGTGCCCAGCCTCCAACTATGAGGGCTATTCTTTGCCTGAGCCCAGAGTTCAGTGACCCACCCACACCTTATCTAAAACACCTCTTCAAACACGCTCATCCGTGTCATCTATCACACTGTGGGAGGGGACAAAGGCACATTACAAGGAACGGGAAAAAAAGCCATTTCAGTTGCTGTGCATTGTTTGGAAAAGCACCAAACAGTAGGACATTCCCCAAAGGGCTGTTCGAATTGGCTTTGGGAGCGTTGCTGTGATCTCTGCAGAGACAACATAAGGGCTGCAATGGAGGCTAGATTCAAAACCCTGACAATCAAAGTCTGAAAGGAAAAAACCCAAACGATTTAGACTCAACTCCTACACAGCATCTCTAAGAAGCTTCAATCCCTCAGCACCTGGGCAAAGAGATAGAGCACTTTCTTACTCCCCTCTGTACTGTGCAGCTGCCTCAAAATGTTTGCTGCAGCCAGAAGTTACATTTTAGTCCCCATAAATCAAAGGAAGTGGAATATCCTCTACACTTAATGTCTACATTTCATATCCCACAAGGTTTTTCTCTATGGCCCTGAAAGTACCTTAAAACTTGCAAAAGGAGAAAAACTTCTTCTCCCAAGGCAAGGGGCAGGGGGAGAAGTTGCACCATACATGTATATACACACACACAAGTGACTGATAAAACTTTGACTTGGAACTCTCTCTTCAGTAGGCTTAATATGCTTCCTCTGCCTGAGAAATGTATAATGTATAAAGCAATCCTGCCTGCCTCCTTCCCAAAGCCACCTGAACAATCTCCTTTCGTTGGCCATGGGGCTTTACATGCAACTCCTCTGCACAACCAGGTGGCTCAGCATATGGCCTCACTTTTCTGCCACTGCAGATAGAAATGCTTTAGACCTTTTATAACTTCACCTCTAAAAGTCTGGTTGCTGGCAGCCAGACCCACCCCCATTTCCTCTGACACAGGAGAGGATCCTGTAGAGGATCACAATTGTTCGAGTTCCTTTCAATACTGAAACAAGACTAGATCCTTCTTACCTTGATTGGGAAAATGGCCAGTCAGATGCTGTGGACAAGAAAGCCCCTAAAATAATTAAAAGCTACATTTGCTCTTAGCTGGTTTTACTGAGTATGGTATCAGCAGAAAAACTGCAAAAAATCCTCCAGCATGCATTGTTTAGTTGTGAAGGGAAAGATGGACAGTAAATAATTTGGTGATTGCCACTAGCAATTCCATGTTCTTTTTCCTGAAGGAAAAATAAAAGGCTGCAGCATGAAGACTGGTAGCTATGAGCTACATGAAGTACAATACTTCACAGGCTCAGAATCTGCACCGTTTCTCAGTTTTGCAAACTGTAGCCTTTTGGCACTAGCAAGAAAGGAGATAAGTTCTCATGGTGCTTCTCTAAATGAGGAAGAGTCAGTTTAGGTCATCCCACCCATCCAGAGCAGCAGGCCTTGGTGGCTGTGGAAGACAGGTCATATCCTTCTGCAGAGTTCCAAACACAGAATCATCCAGAGCACTTTATTGCCAGCAACTCTACAGGCCACAGTGCACTGGCCCCTCAAGTCCTGCTTCATGATGCTGTGAAACCAAGGGTTTCCCATTGGTTTTTATCACACTTTTGGTCTCATGGCACATGGTGAAATTGCTGTCTCAAAATGATGCAGCTTGCTCAATTCTTTGCCGTAACCTTTCAGTTCATGTGTGAATTTCCCTTACTTCTATGAAGCCATGAACCTGATGAAGGCCAGCTGAGACTATTTTCATTATTGTTAAGGGGATAGCAAAGGAGTCAAAGCACATAAGCCATTTCTCATGTATGGCTTGATATACCTGTGTACTGTAAGAGGGCATAATCCCATAAAGCCCAGGTTTCAAAATAATTCCCTCATTGGAAAACACATGGGACTCATCACTGAGAAATATACCAGTCAGGATTGTAGATCTGCAGGAATTCTGTGAGACAGGAGATCAATGAGCATGCCACCTAATCACACCCTGGGCAGCAAAAGCCTCAGCACTGTCCTACAAGACTGGAGTCACAGGAGAAGTTTTACAATGGTTTGGCTGTGCCTGTTGCATGACAGAAAAGGAAGGATAAAGTTGGTGTGAATCCTGGGAGGACAACCAAGCAAGGACAGAACAAGACAATCCAGATACCACTGCACAGGGTCACATCTCAGATGCATCTTATTGAAATGTTGAAACTCTTCAGGACCCCTTGGTATTGCTGTAAGTGGTTTAGTGCCTCCCTCTGCTTCCTGGTTTAACCTGGGGAAAACATACTGAGGCAGGGACAAGGGGCATCAGCTCAGAAAATCTCACACAGAGAGATGCTGCAGTAAAAGTCTTTGAGATACATTTTCTATAATGGGCTTAGTTCATATATTTAGGACATTGGACTCTGCAAGAAATTCACAAGTTTTTACCATGCTCAGATGGAAAAAACACTTCAGCTGCAAAAACAATATCTCCCTCATGTACCTCCTTGTATATAACAGACAATTTCTCCCACAGGCAAGCTGAGAGAACTATAAGGTCTTTTTTCCCTTGCCAATGTCTGCCAGATGGTACCAACCCAGACAATCCTAGGCTCTGGAAATACACTACTGAAGGAACTGTTCCTATGGGAAGGGGAGTGTGGAGTATGCAAATAAGGTCCTCTGGAGGGGTCCCACTCCAGCATCACTCCCTGAGCATCACAAGAAGGCAGGACACTCTTTCTGCTCTTCATAAATATTCTGCTGTTAGTAAGAAAATCTACATTGTAAAATTCCAAAAATCCTCCCTTAGTCTTCCAACCTTCAAAACACATAAAATTTTAAGAGTGAAACTTCTAGATTGCAGATTAAAACTGATTTATCACACCAAAAGGATCCTGAGTCAGATCCACAGTCGGAATGGCTGACTTCAATGCAGTAGACTGATTTCTACTGCCTGAGGATCTGCTCTTCCACAGTTAGTGACATCTCAATTTCCTTTTTAATAAGCAACAGGCCCTGTTATAATGGGATATATGGAAGGAGAGATGTAAAAGCTTATAATGTGAAAATTGATTATCATGTACTTCAGACTATTTCCTGCTGTGCCCTTTGTTTTGGTATGCGTGTTTCATTTCATTACTCTGAGCTGTTCACTGTCTCTGAACTACACTATGAAATATGTTCATTATCTCATTATCTTTGGGGCAAAACCTTCAGTCCTTCTTAAAAACCATATTCACTCAAAACCTCCTTTGGGTTCATTAGGGATTCTGAGTGTGATGGGAGAGGACAGGACCGCAGATACATCACAGCACACACCAGATAAGGTTTTGGTTCTGTTTGTGTTTCTGTCACTTAAAATTAAAAACAAAACCAAAATCATGGCTCAGTATAGGTTTGCCTTTTGTTTAAAAAGGTTCAAAATAAAATTGCTCTCAAGTTCCCAACTCATATGGCAGTGTGAACCCATAAGAACTTTTCAAGGCGTAGTAATAAACTTCCAAAATAGAGAGGAGAAGGGAAATGACAGGTAACTTTACTAATAGCCCTACCACAAGGTGCCACAGAAATATGGCAATGTCAGCATCCTGAATTAGCCACTATATCAGATAAAAATAATATAATGCTTTTATTTTCATAAATAAATCTTAATTAAGAAAATGTCTTCTCAAAGCATAAAGTAGAGGAAGGTAGAAAAAAAATCTCCACAAAAACCTGTGTCACACACTCTCACACTTTGAATTTAGGATCGGGTTGGGGTCATTTTGTAAAGAAAATAATGTTCCAGACCCATCACAATTTGTGAAAGTCAGGTTAGAGTAAAAGCAAAATTCCCCATCGTCCTCACAAGATTTCTCGCCCTGTTCTTTTGTGAATACGCTAGAATGGGTGATAGATGGGAGGCTGCCCCTTTCTAGAGTCCTTGCTGTGTTTTGTGATAACTCATTATATTTCTTTCTTTACAAATAGCCCCATTAACGCTCCAGAATTGAAGAGAATCATAAAGCTTGAAACATCCCGCTCCCATTCCGGTGGAGCTGGAGGTATTGTTTCATGAATTACAGAGCTGCCAAAACCTGATTTATCCAAGCGAAGCCTTCAAAGCCGCGTCACAGATATTTATTTATTTATTTGGGATTGTAAAAGAAAATACTTTTTACTGAGATAAGGGTGATATAACCTAGCTACAGCTTTATTTAAATTGAATTATGTCTCTTTTATATTTCTCCAGCAATATGGTTGATGGAAATGTTTTAGTCCTTGTTTTTTGGTGGTTGAACTAAAAACCATATTAAACCATTTATAGAAAATTTACAAAACATAAGAGAATCAAGCTCTTTCAAAGTCTCTGTGGCCTCAAAACCTTATATATTCTGAGATTAGATGTCACTCTTAGTCAGATGATTCTAAACAAGACTACTATAATCCTCTCTGTTATGGAGATATTTATTTTTGTCTGAAAAACTTCAAAGCAGGCCGTGACAGATAATCAAAATCAAAATTTGCATTCCAATGAGAATTTCTTTTTAATAAAGAAGAACAATTCTCACAGTTCCTCTGTGAAGAACTGAGCTCACTTACTTCAAGTTTGGGGGGTTTGGGGCCTGGGGTTTTGTTGGTTTTTTTTTAACATCTCCCATTTGTCATTATTCAGTAAAGTTTTTGCAACTTTTGGGAAGAAATGCTGCACCAAGTCAAGAAATACAGCAACGAAACCCAAGCACTGCATTTTTCTGCAGAACTTTTCCTCAGAACAAACTAAACCACCAGGGATCACCATCAAGACATAGTCCTACAGCTGCCTTACAGGGTGAATGCTCTACAAGGTTTTCTGCAGGGAGCTGAAGCCAGCTTTCAATGGAAGCTGAGGATGCCTGGTAAGGGAATGAACCTGCTTTTCCTTGTGTGCATGCTTTTTTGAATATCTTTCTAGGTTTCCTTTTTGTGTTGGTGATGGCAATGGGGAGCTCTGTCTGTGGAGCAGGATCTCAGCATGGCAAACCCTGCCTTGCACCAAAATATCTGATTCTTTAAAGACATTTGGAGCATCTCCTCAAGGGCACCTGAAGACATCTTGCATCCTTACAGGCTGGATGTGCTCAGCCAGGGCTGGCAGCTCACCTGGGGGTGCTACAACAGTGATATTGCCCTACTATCCTGTTCCCTCTGGTAAACTTTTGGCAAAGAGAGACATTTGGCAGCAAATGCAGTGCAATCCCTGAGAGCCAAGACCACTGCTGGCTGGCTTTTTATAGGGGCTGTGCACAATTAAGGGAAGGGACTTTTCCATTTCCAAGTAAAGCACCAGCCTGGCCTGAAACTTGCTGTAGCACAGATCTCTTTGTCCTTTCAAAGTACTGCTGTTTCCTTCCTTTCAATATTATTAACAAAAAATGAAATACCCAGAATCAATGATACACTTAAATCTGTTCATAAACTATACTGGAGCTTCCAGATTCCCAGCTTCTACCAAAAATGTTGAAATGGTGGTACTACTCCCTTTTCTTTCCTTCTAATGCCACTTCAGGAGTCCTTCTCTCCTCCCAGGGACACATTCAGATAAAAACGTCTGAATGTCTCACAGGTAGGACTGTTGAGATTTTGTCTACCTGTGAAATAGCTCACAGGAATACACAATTTGCAGACCCCAAATCATCGGTTTCTTCAGTTGCTTATTTACACCACAAGTTAGCTCTTCTTTACAAAGAGTTTCCTGTGTGGAAATCAAGGCCAGCTGCAGCAGGAAGAGTGAAAAGCAGCACAGTAAGCAAGGGTGGTCCAGCAAACCTACAACACTATTGCCAAGAGCTCCGGAAAGGGCCGCACAGAAACACCCCTCAATGGAAATAACCTCAGGCTCCCACTTACTGTCACTGGGGCTTTGTATCAGAGGAATCCACTTCATCCCCTGGGAAAAGAAAGGCAGAGCAGGACAAGGTGCCAAGAAACTAGGTTCTGTCTGGTGGGACTTTCTGAAGAAGCAGAACAGCTATTTACATTTGTTTGGTGTAAGGCAAAAAAGGCAACGGGCATCTGAGAACAGCATCTTGCCAGCCCAAAGTGGCCATGCAACACCTCTGTCAGACGCAGCCTTTCCTGGCTGCTGTCACAGGGGCCTGGAGAGCAATCTTTGCTCTCAATACCTCTCCCCATCGCCGGCTTGTGTAGTCCCCTGGATGCAAAGCTGATTTTGTACCTCTTTTGTTATGTAAATGAGGTGCTAAAACACTTCTCAGATCTCTAAGGCAAAAGGGCTGCCTGTAAACTGCAAAATCTCACTTCTGTGTGTAGGGCTGGTCAGCTGCTCCGTGCAATCCCTTTCCAATTTGCTGGGATTTATTTTTATATTTCCTTTTCAGGCGATGCATCCTGGCCCACATAGGTTTTCATTCACTGGTGCACAATTGCTTTGTTCACACCTCTATTTATTTATTACTTGTTTTATCAGTGGTCATTCCAGAACAGCACTGTGTTGAAAGACGTATGAAGGAAACCTCAAAAAAACACACAAAAAAATTTGTGACTTCACATTACATGGACTGCTTTGATATTCTGATCTCACCTCATTTAAGTACAGTTCTTGAAAGTGAAGGAGAGTGGTAGGAGTCTATCTCAGTTAAATGCTAGCTTTGCTCATTTAACGATGCAATGGACACACTTGGCTGTGTTCACTAAAATCTTGCTTGATACCAATTAAGCCTTAAAAAAATCCATTAATAGTCTGAAAGTCCCTCAAGCTCACTTTTCAATTTATTTTGAAAAGACTCAAAGTTGGATAAAACTGAAAAAATCTACTAAAGATTCAGTGAAAAGGGGCTGATTTGGAAAAAATGGTAGTTTTAGTAATGATAAACCTCTGCATACCTTTAAAGTATGGCTCTAAATCTGTCTCTATCCTCTTTACATCTTTAACTTTATCCTACGTAATGCACTAAGCACAATTTCTTCTTGGAACTCTCTCTTATAATTGAAACTTTTTTAAAGGGCTACTGAGGAAGAACAGCCAAGATTCCAAAATGTGAATTCTTTTTCCTTGGATACACCATCGCCATTCCAGATCTTCCATCTGGGGCCCATTCAGTGTCAGCCTTCATTTTGATAGGAATGCATAGCCAAGGTATTTGGAAGAGCAGAAAAAGAAAGAATATTTCCTCTTCCACCTTGCAATCACACTACCTCATAGATCATCCAGCTTTTATTCCATGCCTTGCTGAGACATAATTTTTGAGGCCATTTACTCCTTTGGTAGGAAGACTTGCTTTCACTTTTGTCTTTTTACGACAAAACAAAAAGATTGCAATAACGAGACTTAACGCCTGCAGCCTGCCTTGGTTTATTTTAAGTTTTTGGGTTTTGTTTCTGAAATTCCCACAGGTCCTAATTCCTGCTGAATAAGAACGTGCTTACATCTCACCTGCAAAAGTACACCACAAGACTGGCTTGAAAAAAACAACCTAGGCTAAAGCAGAGAGTATTTTTGCTGAGGGCTGACAGAGCACACCCTTGGGACAGCAGGACCCTGGTGACCAACGTGACAGACATCGAGCAGAACAACAACCACTTTTGGGGAGCTGCCCTGACAAAGCTTCAAGTGGCACCAGGGTACCTATTATGGCTGCTCCTCTATTTCTAAGCAAAATTATATCAAACACACAGAAAAGACAGCCAATAATGAGAAACTTGCAGCTGTTCTCGAAGAAAGACTTTTTTTTATTGTACCCCAATCCAAAATACTTTAAACCAGTTTTATCAATAGCGATAAATCAGTACGATGATATGATGTCTCTTTAATCTTTTCTAAAACAAAATTTTTTGAACTTTTGAGCATGGCCTTCCCAAATGGGTTAGGTCTTCTAAGACAGCATCAAACCTTCTTTTCCTTGCTTCCCATGTCAGCCCGAATCCCAATAGTTATGAAGCATAAAAAAAGTTCAAAGTAAAATATAAATTACCATCCCCTTCAAACACAAGTAGAAGTCTTATTAAGTCTCTAGTGCTTGAATCACGTCCCATGTCTGTTCTTTAGACCTTTCTTCCTTTGTGAGGCATAAATGGACACATCTTATTGATTTTCTTTCAACCTGGATCACCTCGATTGCTGTGAATATGGCAGACAAATCCAACTCATTCTCCCGCAGGGAACGAGGAAGAATGCAGACGAGAAGCTGGGGAAAGTCTTCTCACAGTGGGATACCAGGAGTCATTACGCAAAAAAACCAAGTCTAACTGCTTGTAATTCCAAGACCTTTTTCTTTTCAGCTCCTTCAAAAAAATTTCTTTTTTTTTTTTAATGCTGAGAGCTCTTTCTTAAATTTTTTATGAATATCATTTTGGCTACCGTATCAATTTCTGAGGGTGTTTTTGTTTAAAAAGAGGAGTATCAAATAGGCCAGCAGTGGCTGCAAACCCTGATAAATACGTATAGTTAATGATGAGTGGCTGTAAACAGACACTGGTCAGAAAGAGAAAGTCAGAATCAGAGAAAGCATTGTTTGAAGCTTGACAAAAAAGCTAGTTAAAACTTTTTCCTTCTAACTTGGCTCCACTTTGTATTTTTTTTTTTTATCATTTATAGACTTACTTTTCTAAGGACAATTGTATGAAATGAAAGGAAGTGTAAAAGTAGAAAGATTTCTGTGCCTTACACCAAACCACTTACTGTACATGAAAAAGGGATTTACTGAATCAATTTAGTTGTGTAGGGTTTTTTAAATCAAGTGAATGATTTCAGTGGAGTGGAAAAAGGTGGCAAGAATGTGCAGCAACCCAAGCTTTGCTCCTAAAAGCAACAAAAAAGACACAATTGAAATGCAGTGGGACCTCTGCGGATGAATTAGACAGACTGTGTACAGACACTTTGCAGTGACAATCTGCTTCTGAAAGGGATATATTAAGTGCTAACTGCACTGAGGACGTAAATTGAAGACACGATATCCAAGGACTAATTTCAAAGCACTTCTCCTTGTTAAATGAATTGCTGAAAGAGCAGGGTTTAAAAGACTTTGTTTTGTGTTAAAGGATTTGAGCTGCACCTATCAGCAGAGAGCACCAGCAAACCAATGCTAACATAATAAACCTACCATCGTCTGATTACCATCCCCTCCTAATACCATCACAGCTGTAATGAGTCCAATTTCTCCAGTGGTTCTCAACACCCCCTGCAAAGCACTCTGCCCCAGCCTTCAGCCTCCACCACATAAAATTCATGTCACTTTTATGGTGTAGTGGAAAGTTCTAGGTCATTAGTTTAACCACATAAAATTTTAGAAAACAAGTTCGTCAGCAGCAGGCTCTTAATGCTTTTTAATGGCACGTTTAGGCATCAGTAACTATATTTTCAGTAATTTAAAATGATTTTTGAACAACGTAAAATGGAAGACGAAGAAATTGAAACTTTCTTGACATAGAGATTTTATATTGGCCTCAAATTACATCATTTCACAAAGCAATTCTGATACCCGTATGGATAGAGCTTGGGGGATATCTCACAACAATATTTCCCACAAATATCCAAACAAGTACAGGATGCTGTTAGTCAGAACTCTCCCAGCCAGGCTAGCACTAAGCCCTGCATCACCTGCATGCTCTCCCTTTCTGTGAACACTCAATGCAGACACTGATCAGGTGGTCCACAGGAACGCTGAGGGCAGACAAAACACTGCAAACAGCATGTATAAATATTTCTGTGACAGACACCACGCTGCTCATGGCATAGAGCTTAAAAAAAGAGCCAGAAGATAGGTATGAAGGACAGGAAAGGTGTAGTTAGGCAGGAAGCCACATCTTCTGGATTCACAAAAATACCAAAAGGAATCTCAAGAACCAAAATTATGATTCCCTAAGAGCCAAATGACCAGAGTCTGAGGTCAAAATAGTATTTTTAGCAGGAAGTTGGCATCCTTTCTAATAGCCCAGTAGACAGTGCACTGCTCAGACATGTGTAGAGGCATAGTCAGGCTTTCTTTCACCTCAGACTTCTTGTATAACCTTGAACACATCCTTTATCTCCTCAGTACATCATTTCCTCTAAGTACACATGAATATTGTAGGGCGTTATTCAAATATAGCAGTAGTGGGAATTATACAATAATCTAATAGAGTAATTTCAAGATTGGCTGTTCAGAAGAATTTAGGCATATTTCCCCCTGTTTTAATTTTTAATAGAGACAGTAAAAGCAATGCATACAACTTGTAAGATCCAGCTATAGCACCTGGTAAAAGAATCCAGATGTTCTCACTTCCAACAGCATCATTAAGCACGAGGCTGATGTGAAATATTTATAATGAAGGTGAATCATAGCCCACAGAGGAGGAATCTAGGGCTGTATCTTCTACCAGCATCAAGCACAAAAATGCAAATACACTGAACACATACTGCATTAACTTTCAAATCACACGTTCTATGTCTTACAAAGTAAGACACAATTTAGTCCTCATGCAGGTGACAGATGGTAGCAGGAGACCACCAGGTTTGGAGCAAAGTGTAAAAAATTGGATTTTGAAGGAAGCACACCCAACAGCCCTGGATGTAGGAGCTCATGGCTGTGAGTAACCCCCTGGGCCAGGGGGTACCCTTTTCCCTGTCACAGCAAAGGACATGATGTGCCCTTTCTCAAATTTACCAGTTTCATCCTGAAATTGCTTCAGTTATTTGTGGCAATCACTCTCACTAAGGCTGTTCTGAGGATTAAAAATCATCTTATTTACAGGACATTTTATTCATGCTTAATTCATTCCTGTGCCAGCACTGACCTCTAACTTACACTGTTCTCATCAGCTCCCAGCTTTTGTCCTACAACAAAACAAGACAAGGTATATGGTCTCTTTTTAAAGATTAAGCTCTCCCCGTGTTACTCCCAAACCCAGCTAATCCTTAAACATAGGAAGACACAACTGTTTCACTGTTCCACGTCTTATAAGATTATTCAATACTTCCTTAATCTCTATTGGCAAGACTTCCCCTTATGCTACAAAGAGCCATTTCAACCACTTCCACTGCCCCTATCATGTTGACAGTTCTTAACCATTGACATATCTGTCTCTCATTTCCAGTCCATGAGCTGACAGCAGAAATATTATGAGCATAATGATAAGAAATCTTATTCTCAGTGCAGGTAGCACAGCAAGGCAGAGAACACAGAGGTGCTGACTGCCTCCCAATACTGCATTTTGCTGACTTATTTCACTTCCTAAACCATTCGACAAGCTGAAATACCATCGTATCCACATTATCCAAGTCCTTCAACTTCTCTTGAAAAACAGCAATCCAGAGTTTCTGCTGCCCCAGTGAAGCATAACCCTCTCAGAAGCAGTTAACACTGTACATGATTCATAAACGTTCCCTAAATTAAAAATAAGAGACCAATGTCTTTACTCTTCATGGGTAGATCTGAGAAGCACATCAGTCCAAGAATAGAAGTCTATCTAAAAGACTGAGTTATTTATCATGGTTTCATCATCCATACTTCAAAAACACTAGTTTAGAAGATGGACTTCTATAAACACATATCGTAAACCATGTGACCTCAGAAGGAAGAAAATCCATAAAGCCACCCACGAACCCAGCAGCACATTCATGAAAATGAAACAGAAGAAGGTCATCTAAAAGCTCTGAAAGATGTTTAAGGCAGTCTTCATCCTAAAGAATTCTTAAGAAGTGGGACTAGACTTTAGCATAAGTTCAAAGTTTGATATCCTCAATTTTAAAAAAGTGTCTACAACCAAGCATGATGGCACTCATGGAATCACAGTATCATTAAGGCTTGAAAAGATCTCTAAGACCATCAAGTCCAACCACTAGCCTAACTCTGCCAAATCCACCACTAAACCATATCTACAATTAAACCATGTCCCTAAGCTCCATATCTACCTGTGTTTTTTTGAAGACTTTCAGGGATGGTGTCTGTACCACCTCCCTGGGTACCTGCTTCACTGCTTGACCATCCTTTCAGTGAATAAATTTTTTCTAATATCCAGTCTCAACTTTCCCTGGCACAACATAAGGCTCTTTCCTCTTGTCTACTGCTTGTTATGAGGAGGAAAAGACCAAACCCACCTGTGTACAATCTCCTTTCAGGCAGTTGTAGAGAGCTGTAAGGTCTCCCCCAACCCTCTTTTTCTCAAGACTAAATAACCCCAGGTCCCTCAGCTGCTCCTTATAAAACTTGTGCTTCAGACTCTCCACCCTTAAATTACTCTATTAATGGCAAATACATATTCAGCTGCTTTGTTAAATGAACAGTAAGTCTGAATAACAGAGGAACTTCAGCTTCCTCTTTTAGTGCTAGCTGTAATTTAAGAACTTAAAATGGACACTGGAGTGAAAATCTAGAAACTGTTAAAAGCATCCTATCAGACATACTTGCTTAATTTCTTTAAACAACCCACATTTTAAAAACTTGTGCACTTGGTCAGCTGCAAAGTAGAAGTGTTGTTTAGCATGGAGGCTGGTATTGAAGAAATCTAGGAGACCAAGAAGATTGGATAGGTAGAGATCTAGAATCCAGGAATTTTTGTCATAACAGAGATGCACTGTGAGCAGAAATATAGCTCTGCTCCTCTTTGGCATCACTTTTGATATCTCTTTTTGGACCTTTTTGCTGCTATCTTTTTAGTGACTGTTCATTTACTTTTATTGGTACGTCTGCTTCTCCTGCTCTCAAATCTGAGTTTTTATCTCTGCTAATATTGTTTATTTTTCCTCTCATGCTTGACCTGAAACATGATCATTGAAACTGATGTAAAGACACCAGTCAGCTTCAGTTGAATTACACAACAGAAACTTGACCTTTGATGGGAAAGAGAATAACAGAACAGGTTGGAAGCTGCCTCTAGAGACTGTCTAGTCTGCTCCTGCTTTGCTCACAGCAGAATCAACTAGAGCACATTACTCAGGGCTGTTTCCAGCTGGGGTTTGAGCATCTCCAAGGATGGAAACTCAGCAACCTGTCTGGGCAACCTGTGCCAGAGTTTGACCATCCTCACAGTAAAAGTTTTCTTTTGATGTGAAAATGGATTTTCTTGTATTTATATTCATACACACTGGTTTTTGTCCTATCGTTTGGCTCCATGAGAAGACTGTGTCTCTGCCATCTTTACACCCTCTCATCAGGTATTTTCACGCATTGGGAAAATCCCCTTGAGCCTTCCCTTCTTTAGGTTAGGCAATCCCAGCTCTCCCTCACATCAGATGCACTGATCACTTAATCATCCATTTGGCCCTTTGCTGTGCAAACTACTGTATCTGTTGACTACTAATCACTGTCTGTACTTGAAGTTAAGTTTATTATAAAATCATTTGAATTATAATCAAACCTAACATATCAGTGCCTTATATAAATGGATCTGAAAATTGAACGAGTAGCAACTGAAATTTTGTCTCCATTCACTTCTTCATTAAGCTATCCTAGACTAGCTCAGACTATGCCAATTCAGAAACTGAAGAATTTTGTAAGTTGTCAGCTGGCCCAGTCATTAAAAACTAACAATTATCACCACACACATCTTCAGGATTTCAAGCACCTGTCTTGTCTCCAGTAACAAACTGCTTATCTGCTTGGCACAACAGTGGTCCTGAAGAGCTGATACTCACTGAAGTGGAGAAGCAAGTGGTGCATTAGACTGTACTCCAACTTCTTTCTCCCTGGCACTGATAAAAGTTCTGCTGGGTATTATTAGTTCCCACACACCTCTGTGATACCCTACACACTGAAGGACAGTGAAGATCTACAGTCAATAATAACAATTTACCCTGGCCCAGCCCTTAACCCTACAAAAATCCATTCTAGGACTCTGCTCCCATTCCTTGGTGCATCTCACTGACATAAAACACCAGTTAAGTACTTTCTGCTTCCAATAAGAAACTTGCTGCTCAGTTCAGAGGAGTACTGTCAGAATCAACCTAAGCTTACTTGGAGAACCTGGATAAACTTATTAATGTAAGAACAGCTCAAGCAGGACTTTTCCAGCAGGAGCAGAGATATGGAGTCTTGCTTATGTACTCTTGCAAACCCCAGACTATCATCACTAAGCCTGTGAAGTAGATACTTATGTAAAAAATGGAGAAGAAAGGCAGGTTTTGGTGATTAACTGAGTAACCATGGCATGAACTAAGCACTGCGTTGCTCATGAGAGAGAGCAAATAAGACCTGGCTGGAAAATATTGATAAAAAATTGTCTGAATTTTCTGATTTGTCACCACAGTACTATTTCACAAAATGGCATAATTTCAACAAACTTCTAGTTTCAAGTAGTAGCAAGAGCTACTACTTTTTTTCCCAGCTGGAAACCAGGTCTTTGGAATGCAGAGCACTGCAGGGATGCATGAAAACCTTGCAGGTGCTGTTTGATATGGATGCTTTTTAAGGGGTGCCATTGCTCCTCATGCCTGTCAGGAAAGTATTTTGTTCCAAAAGCGTCAGTGTTCCATCTTTCAAAAAACAATCACAGCATGGTTTAAGCCAATCCTTCTGCTTAGTTTTGGGGAGCTCTGTTTGGCTTCCTTTCTACTGAATCAGCATAAAAAATTAGCTCTGGAAAATTAAACAACTCTTGCAGAAGTAAGAGTATACTTAGGGTCCAGCTGCATGGCAAGTATAGTTCTAGTAATCAATATATCATTCCAAAACAGAATATGGATGATTGGGATTCTATACAGGTAAGCACACAGCAAAGGAGGTGAAACAGGTATAGCAATCCCTTTTGTCTCTAGGTTTTTGGGTTTTTTAAAAAATTGTGGAAGCTCTAACATTCTTATTCTTGATTTTGAGATCGTTTCACTTATTGTTTTGCTTCCCTACCATGTCTCCTCTTCTTTTGATCCTCCTAAAACAAAGAACTGCTCTTTCAAAATCCACTTTTTAGCCTAATGAACATTCTCCAAACTGCTCTGTACTGCAACCACTAATTACTGGGCCCTTGTTCAAAGCAAGGCATGATATTTTGTCATGATGTGCAGTAAAGATCAGGTGGTTTTTCACCTATAAATGCCACAACCAATTTGGGCATGCACATCATGGGTAGTTAAAGGGAGAAAAAGGTGTATAATGTGACTTTTCAGGCATAGAATTCACCTCCTTTGAAGTCTCCTGCCACTTTCCTCTGGCCTCCTGCTATCCCAAATCTTCCTGATTCCATGATGCATCCAAGCTATTTATCTGTAAGCTCTCTTTTTAAAGAATTGCATTATCAAAATACTGGGTAAAAAAGTCCACCACTCTACTATTCCAGTGAAGTCACCCAACTCTCCATCTCAGCAGGAACTGAATGATGTCCTTCAGATTTCTACAGGTATTTATATGCACATGCAGATACATGCACCCTCCTGCCCAAGGATAGTGTTGCAGTGAAGAGGGCAGTACCAATTAACTTCTGTTTCATTTTGGCTGAAAACACTTGGCTGGAGTTTACTCTTGTGTCTGGATGGCTGTTGGATCTTAACTCTCCAGGAAGAGCAGATTGTGTTACTGACCTCAACATTAATTAGGTGCTCTGTGCACTGATAGACTAGGAAAGGCAAATAAGATTTCCAGCTTCTTATGTTTTCACTAGAGGGTGAAGGCAACCAGAATACAAAGGACAGAGTACACAGCTAATTTGAATCCTGATGTCAATTTGGTGTATGCCTTTTCCTACCTATGGCTAAACAAAAATACCTTTTTAGTAGAGTAAGAGCAATTATAATTGCAATTAAAAGTGTAATCACAACAGCATAAAATATTTTTTGGAATTCATATTGTGGCAGTTTTTTTACGAGTTGCAAAATGAAATAAAATTTCCCCCACATGCTTTGTTATTTCCCCTGTTCTAAAAAATCTTTATTAATTACGTTGATTAGCTAATCAATACTAATTATATTCCTATTAGGAATAGAAGTCTTATATCCACAGGAGAAAATGAGTTAGAGTGACTTAGATGCTACTAGATAAAGAAACATCAATGTTCTTTGTGCTTGAGTCAAAGTGAGAGGTCCTGCTGCCAGCCTCCTGCTCAGACTGCAAGGCCAGGCATGACTATATCTCTGTGGAACATGTTATACCAGAAAACATAATTTTTCTTTATCCTTCTACATATCTCTTACTGACCAATTCCATCTTGGGTTTCTAGAACTTCATCTAATTGCTACATTTAATTACTTTTCTTTTATCCACTTAACTTCATATTATTTCCCCCTTGCAAATTAGGAATAGAAATCCCTAGATATACACACACACACACACACAAAATAGGATCTGTGAAGTTTTAAACTGTAAAACATGTTCCAAACCTAAACAATAGGTTAAAAATAATTTTCAAAATAAGCTATCTTACAATAAATGATAAAAATGTTTTCTACAGAATCTGAAAGAATGGGCTGTATAAATTATTTGTGTGAAAACAGCGGCATTTCCAAATGTAGGGCTTAAAGCCCTGTGAAAGAATTCTAAAAATTAAACAAAGGAAACCATTTTTTAAAAGAGATAGGGCTCAGTGGGATTTATTAATGCACATCTTTCAGAGATATTCTTACTTATACAATGCAAGCAGTAGGTTAGCATGGACTTCCAAATTATATTTAATTGGACAATTATTCAAAGTGAAAAACCCAACACAGTAAACTAAGGAGGTCTTTAATAAACACCTTGTCTCTTCAAGAAAAAAACAGGGAAGTCATTTACTGACCCAAGAGGCACAATTTTGTCTTTGGTAAATTTATTTTAAAGTAATTGCCAACTTCAGGAGTAACAATTTTTTAAAGAGGAACATGGTGCTCTCAGGCAGAATAATAAATTGATCTGTGCCCTGTATGACGGCCTAATCACATTAGAAAGATGTACATGTGGTTGTCTGAGGCAAATAGAGGATGTACATCACCAGGTCTGTGAACCCACTAAGACTCCTTTAATGACATATCACTTTCCCTCTCACCAGATCAGGACTGAATTAGAGGGAAAAGACAAATGATAACTTATGCAGGGGCTTTACAGCTCTGCCTTTCTGTCCCTACATTCCTGTCCAACAGGAATGGGTGTTCCCCTACAGAAGTCCTCTGCAGTCCCCATATTTTCAATAACCTGCCTTCTGCCAACCAATATTCCAACACCAGGAATGAGGTACATGTTAATGGCATCATCTTTGAAGAGCCACGGCCTCCTCATGAAACCCAAGTGCTCTGAAACCCACTGTGATTAATAGCAAATTAAAAGCACAAATCAATATTTAAAATGTAATGTTCCCTCAACTCAGCTGGAGAACAGTTCTGCTAGAACTACAACCCTGTCCTCCCTCTGGCAGGATACACTTTCCAGATTCAATGGCCTTAGATGCCTGGACTTAAAGGCTGAGCAATGCTCAGGTCAAGGGCAGACCACACCTCTGCAGGCACAGTTTGCACATCTTCAGTACAGGCAGAGGAAGAGCCCTGAGGAAACAGCTCCAAGAATCATCCCTGAAACTCCACAGTGAGAGTAATACTTCCTTGCATGCATTATTTTGCCAGGAAATTTCCACCTCCAAAGTCTTTTCTCTCTGTCAAGGTCATTCTGGGCACTGGGACAGCATTGCTAAATAGTGTGCCTCAGTGAATTCCTCCCAGTTTCTGACTAGAAGGCTGGGACTCCTGCAGTGCAGATCCTGATAAAAGATTTATTTGTGGGGAGTGGAAGATGGTGCCGTTAGAGAAGTTAATAAGTTGCTTTCATTTTAGATGCTTTCATTACAAACACTGATAAATCTTAAGGCTAAGAGAGTATGTAAGAGTAATGAGTTGAAGGGCTCCTCAGCTCTTTGGTGATTATCTCTCCCTTTTAGCACATTACCATGGGACATCTGGCTTCCAAATTTGTCCCTCTCTTTCACAGATCTGAGGACCAGCCTACCAATTATACATTCGCATAGGTTGTAATAAATCAACAGCAGCCAAACTCTGACAAGGTGATGGCTGTTGACAGATAAAAACGATACACATTGTCGTGCTGTTCTCCAAAAACAAACACATGCTTTTATCAGATTTTTTTCTTTTAATCAAAAAATTGCCTCTTTCAACACAGAGTCACCTAATTTCACAGAGGACTTGCACTACACCAGGTTCCCCTGTCTAAACCTGAGCTGCATGTAAAGCCAGGTTTTCAAGCAGGCGCTGAATTCACCTCCCACTGCAGTCGAGGAAAAAAACTGCTGCTCTGATCCTGGAACAGCCCAGACCCAAAGATCATTAACCTTTTACTCTGAGAATAGCAGAGTTCTGTGCAGAATAAAGGACCGAGACAAAAAAAACCAACAAAAACCCAAGGATATATAAGTCTTGGATTTATTCATAAGCCAAGTAGAGTCTGGATAGTGAATTTTCTTCAATAAAGGAGAGATATATCAAGGTTATATCCAGCAAGTACATCTGTGTGGTGGGTGCTCCCTGGCCCTCACCCTATGGGTCTCCAAGGAATCACCTGCAAGTGACAGACTCTTCTTGCCTGACTCCAACCTTCTGAAAACTGGGTGTCTAATTCAACCTAATTTTCTGGAGAGCACAAAAAGTAATTCTTCTTAATAGCAGTACTTTTACAGGCAATATGAATGCTCCATTCCATGTATCTTGTGGTCTACAGTGACATCAGGAGACCTCAAGTTGGTTGCTTCCACAAACACCCCAAATTAGGTGGGAAGAATTCCAGTGCCAATTCCAGTTGTAAAACTGATCACCGCCTTACCAAATCCAGAGCAAAGTTGTTGTACACTCCAGATCTGAAAATGCTATGAAAATCTGAAAATCAGGTGATATTAAAAATGTGGCTTAAGTAATGAACATTTTAGAACAGGCCTTTTCGAATGCTCATAAGCTACATGAACTGGTAAAGATTTGATCACCCAAGAAAAAGGTAGGAAGCAAAGGGCTGTAATAATCCTTTTGGAATTCCTGTTAGCAATTCTCATTTGGGGAATAAGGCTTTATCCCAAAGCTTCTTAGCACATGGTGGCAATTTATCCACTGTCTTATCCTCCCTTAAAGAGACCAGGACTATTTTCACACCAAATGATGTGGAATCTCCTGAAATGTCAAAGACAGAGACCATCAAATTCTGCCAAATTCCTCTTCTTAATGAGAAGAATGCAGCATAATCTAGTTAACTAAAAGTATTTTAGTTCCTTCAGAATTTCTTGAACATCATGGAAAACAGCATCTCTCTGATGTCTCTGCAGAGCTTTGAATCAAATACAGTCTTTTCTACCGAACTGACTGGACAGAAAGGTAGCATGTTACCTTCCAGCTCAGTTTTATTCTTTGACAATGTTATCTGCAAGAAAGAACTCATCAGACATGTTTTGAACACTTTCTTATTGCTTTAATCTCTTCCTTTTACCTTTTTACCTTCCTTTTCCATTCCATTCCTACTAGTTAGGGCTCTGCTTTAACCCTAGAACTGGCAAGTCCCACAGCAATAAAACAGAGATATGCAAACTTACAGGTTGGGCATCTGTTCCCTTTCTGTTAAGGGAATACGATTCCCTTGACATACACACTTCTTATTCTCATTTGTAAGGTTGAAGAATCATTAATTGGGGAAAAACCTGACAGAAATTTAGTCTGCTTTATGATAAGTAGCATTCACCTTTATTTGACCAATTTACAGAATCAGGCTCTGAAACTTCAAAATATGTCCTTTGTCTCAGTTCTTGTCTTCTCTCATTTAAAGTTCAATGCTCTGGAAATTGCAGCTGCTGTAGGATGTGTAACTGTTATGTAAGCCACTGTGTTCTAGCTTCTTAATATTCAGACTTACTTTTTAAAAAAATTACACAACCTAATCCAGGTATGAGTTGTGTTTACAAATGACTCTGTAAGTGAATATTCTTGTAATTAATGTGATTCCAGGAGTTTATTTATTGCACATTTTTAGCTCTGAAAACACACGCAGTAGTACGAATAATATTAGAATAACAATCTGAGATTCTCAAACAAGTCTGAGGAAATTATTCATCCAACTCACATTGTAATTCTACAAGAATTAGGCTACTAATTCCCTCAGGTTTTATCAAATTTTGAAAAATGTAAGCTGAAAAACAAACAGCAGCTGAATTCAGTGAGATGGGGTACAAGAGGTCCCCCTGGGGAGCTGTACCATCAGTAAGTACTCAGGCTGCCTTCACTGACTCCAGGACACAAATTAGTACTCCTGACATGAACAGTAGAGCAGAATATGAGACAAAACCAAAAGGCTCATTCAGCTACTGCTGGTAAATTGGAGAACCTTGGAAGAGAGAAAAACTCTTGAAAACTCTTAAAGCAGTGTTAGAATTCAAGATCATTATTCAAGCCACTAAAAAACAAGACACTGGAAAATAAAAAGTGCTGAAATATGAATTCCTTAAATTAAGGTAAAATTGTTTATGGCACTAGGATGCAGAAATGAATGGCTTCTCTTGGGATGCTGCGTTAAGGTTCCAGTAGCAGCAGCAAACTCATATAACTGCTTTGCAACTTTTAAAATTGGCTCATTGTTTGCCACTACCATCTTACCAAGGAAAATCTTTGGGCAAGATATTCAAAAAACATGCTCATCTAATTGCTTTTTTTCATTTGGGTCCACATTTACTTACGGCCGCTTCTATTACTAATTATTTTTCTGCCTCCTTTATTTTAGTCACTAAAATCTATATGGGGATTTTTTTTTTTGCTACACTAAGTAAATCAGATTTTCCTCCAAGAAAGCTTTTCCATTCTCTTGAGAAAAAAATCAGGTTCCTCATTGCATCTCTACATTTTGTTTTTAACACGAATGCCCAGAATTATACTTGGGACTCATAAAATTACTCGCAGACTTTCTTATCATCACTAGATCAGCTTGGTTTTTACGTGATAATTTCACCGTGTGAAATCTCTATGTGCTTCTTTTTTCTTTGGTGGTGCCACTTAATGAGCCTAATAGGAAAAAAAAATTACATTTGTCCTTGTGTACTTCATACAAATTAACACCTATTTCCAGTTCTCCAGTCCTAAAGATGGTGCAGCCCCTTCTGTATGATATTTCTGTATGAAATCCATTTCCTGCAGCACAGCTGAAGATGCACAGGACCATCCACAGGATACACCTCACCCTCATAGCAAACCTGGCAATGACCAGCCATGGATTGTTCCCTTGGCTCTACTCAGTGACACATGACACTAAAATCCCAAGAACACACATGGAATTACAAAGTCTAAGGCACTATTTTTAAGAGTGGGACATGAACCCCACCACCCTGTCTTCCTACAGGGGGAAGCATAATACCCAGTGGCCACTACTTTTCTTGTCCTCCACTTGTGAGTTGTTGGTGCCCCATATTCTTGTCCTAGAGCACTCTTTGTAAAATGCTTTCAGAGCATTCAGGATGTAAGGCCCTAGGTAAGTATGTACCTGTCACTGATTTACTGGCAATTAATTAACAGCAGGAGAAAAGATTACTCTAAACTCAGCATTCTGTGTCCTAGCCAGAGGAACATAGTGAATGCTCTTCCTCACTGCAATGGAAAAAAGTAAAGGTATCCATGATGAACCCTGTGAGTTCTTTGCCATTATCTTATGAACAGAGTATCATTTCTCTAAGGAAAACAAAATCTACAAAACCCTACCTCTATGAAAAAAAAAAAAATCTTCAAAAACTGCTATGAAACATGTAACACATTCAGCAGTATTTCTAGCCCATGAATTAAAAGAAGGATCACCCTAAGGATGATCATGACAGCTATAAAAGGTAAATGTCAAGAACCCCAGTGTAGGGTAAAGCTTACCCCAAGTAGGGTAAAAACCTAAGGCATCTGCAGTCTCACCTATAGGGTAATTTAAGCACTCTGGCCACATATACGTGGTGCCTGTCAGAGCTGCAGCACCAAGTGAGTCCACTTGTTTGGAACCACCTCAGATATCCCTACACAGGAGATGTTCCCAGCACAGAAATTACACAGGAGAACAGCTCCCGTAAATGCCTTCTAGTCAGGATCACATGTGGACCTGGACCTGTGACCAAGGAAATTCTGCTAGTTGATTCCAGATGAGTAAACAGGCTTAGAAAAAACCTGCAGGACCTCAGAGGTTGAGCTCACTTAATAAAATAAGTGAGTGATATAAAGTGAGTGGTTAAATGTTGAGGCAGTAGAGGAGATGATGTTTAAAAAATGAACAGAAGGACACAGGGGAAAGGGATCTGAGAGGAGATAAAATAAGTTCATGACACCAGTTACAAGGAAAAATCAGTATTACCAAGGCTGGTAAGGGAATGAAGAAGGAAAAAGTGAGAAACTTAAGGATTAGGGATTGAAGAAGTGGAAGAAATGAGGTGAGAAAGCTAAAAACTGGAAAGGGAAGGAGCTGAAAAAAGCCTCAAAGATCAAAGACTATAGACCTAGATTTTCAACATGTTCTCAGGTA
Source organism: Trochalopteron elliotii (assembly GCA_024734555.1). Taxonomy (NCBI): domain Eukaryota; kingdom Metazoa; phylum Chordata; class Aves; order Passeriformes; family Leiothrichidae; genus Trochalopteron; species Trochalopteron elliotii. The sequence goes on along the minus strand of JANPWX010000452.1, from coordinate 1,359,078 downwards.
TCCAAAGAGTTTCACAAGAGTGAGGACATTGTACTACTGTTTTAGGACAGTGATGAATTGCTTGAACTGAAGTATAACAGTTCATAAGAATTCTGAAGAAAATAAAGCAACACAACAGGTCTGGGGATCAAAAAAAAATGGGGGGGGGGGGGGGAAGGGGGGAAAGCAAAGTACAGATGATGTGTCATTAGGCCATTATATTTGGCCTTTCCAAGAACGTGATCAACTCCCTGCTCTGTCACAGATCCTTGGCCTGACCTTCTTGGGTAATTTACTTATTCTTATCTCTGCATCATGTCCATTTTCCATCTGCCTTTCTTTCTTTTCTTTTAAGGGCAAAAGATTGTCAGAGGAAAACTCTGTCCCTAATTATGTGTGTGTACAACTCCCAAAACAATGGGGTGCTCATCTCAGATACCAGCAATGAAGTCACTTGCCAAACCAAAGAAATATTGTGGTAAAAGATCTTCCCTTAGGGACAGCAGCTATTTAGATGGCCTGTTATATATGAGTGAGTCAGGGGCATAATGATGGTGGCCAAAAGAAAGCAGCAACACATTCTCTGTCAAGCATAACCTGTTAAAAAGTCATGCACAAGAGGGGAGAGTCAATGAGATGAGTCATGCCTGGCCTTGCCCACCACGTTATCCAAGGTTGTGCTGCACTGAGGGTGAGGAATGGAGGGAATCCTTGGATCTGCAGTCAAATGGAACAGCTCTGTCTCCTGCTGCAAGCTCTGAGGGCTCCTCTGTAGGTGTCACTCCAGCTGCTGATGGCCATAGATAATAACAAGTTAGGGTACAGACTAACCAGGAAATGATACCACCTGCTACCCAACATAAATTACCAACTCCTCTGGGTATAATTACTCTTGTCAAAGTGTCACATGGCTATTATAGTCACTCATGCAGCAATGCAGAGCAGTGGCAGATTCTACAGAAAAAATGGGGTTTGTGGCATTTCTGTGAATTCACCAGGAAAAAAACCCAAACACACAAACCAAACCAACAAACAACAACAACAACAAAAAAAAAAACCCAATTAATTTGTTCCTGAGATGGAAAAGAAATGGGAAAAATCCTGTGACACACACGGCAGAATTAGTCCCTCTGCTGCACAACTGGTGATAGAGGGAAAACACAGAGAAACGAAGGGCAGCCTCCAGCAGGTTTCTTTGCCAGCTCCCTCAAAGCATGGGTCTCTTCTCATTTTCACAGACAACAGGCTCCCAAGTTGCAATTCCCAAGAGACAAAATGTGCACATTATTACTTGACACTACAACAGTCTATGAAAAGTCAGTAGACTTTTGCTCAGTCTGCAAGTGAAGTGACTTTCACAGCAGTTTTAGACACCTGTTTGTGAAACAAGCAGCTGTATCAGAAAGAGCTGAAGCATGAAAGTTCAGTGTCATTGCTGAAACAGCGCAGGTGTCTCTGAACTACCCCATGTTGCCTCTAGACTAGTGCTACACTTCTTGAGCAGGATTGCGTGCTATGCTGTCAGCAATTCAGTCACTGCCCTTCTATTGTAAGTGCTTTAAAACAGTGTCTGACCCTAGAGATGCTCAGAGAGACTCAAATGGTGAAGAAACTGAGCCAGTCTTTTCATGTGCTTCTGCTTAACTGGCTGTGGCTGAGCAACTGGCCACTGGTGACAGTGCCCTTCTAGGCACACTGACCATGAAACAATCAGATTTTCTCCAAGTCCTAGGACTCTGTGTAAGGCTGGCACCACTGTTTGCGTTGGTGAGAAAAGTCTGATTTCTCCAGCCACTCTTGAGCAGAGGCTGCACCAGAACCATTAGGCTATTTCCCTAACAGGTCTGATTGCACAATGAGGAAAGCCCATGATTTTATTCAAGTTCATATATATACACTTGAGATGATTTGCCTTAAGTTTGAATTCACCCTATTTCTGTGTAAAGCAACACATAAGGCATAGAAACCACATCAGAACCAGAAAAAGGCTATTTACTGAACGATATGAAAAGTACAATACGCCTGCACCTGCCAAGGGTCTTTCTCCATGATTGCTTATGATTATAAAGGTAAATTATTTGCTTGTGTAAAATAATAATTAGAAAAAGTAAAGGTCATTCATCCAGCTATAAACCTGGCTGCAAAAAATCATCAGCATACAGAGTTAGCAGGCATATTCATTGCTTTATAAACAGCAGGCCAGGATAACATTGTATAGTTTGCAATCTGTATTTGTTCTATGTGAATCATAGCTTTGCATAATTTTATCACATTCCTGCCAGGCAAAAGCAAACATCAAAAGAAATATTAGAAGCCAAGCAGTTAAATATCCTAGAAGAAGAAAAAACCCTGCAACTTCCTCCACATTGTAATGACCAATAAGTGTTATTTTATCAGCTTTATTTGGCAGCTTGTGAGTATTTTTCTTGCCATATCACTTTAAAATAATTTCTAATATGCAATTGGTTTATTTTGATTGGTCTAAAATTGTTACATTTTCCTAAAGCACTGATACAACTGTGTGGATTTTTTATATATGACATGATTGATTAGGTGAAGATAAGAAAGAAAATATTACTTCAAGAGACCTGACCTTCAGTGAATCATCTGAGATGAAGAGAATTTAAATACTGCATGACTTGGAGTCAGCACCAGAAAATGTTACAGAAAAAGAAAATATGGAAAAAAAAAACACTTAGTGAAAATTTCTGCTATGACTAAGAACATTTTCCATTAAGATTCTTTTTCCCCTTTTTCACTGCTGGAAACACTCCTCATCCCTAAGCTCTCCAGAGATAGCAAACAAAAGCCACACAAGGCTCCACCAGACCTGCAGAGATGATCTCCACCTTTACATCCCTCCTGCAATAGTCTTGGCTCTTTCCTGACACTTCAGGACTCTCAGCTATGGAAGGGGATTTCTCCTCCTGCCCCAGCCTGGCAGTGAGTGTTCAGCGTGGGCACAGCAAGCACTGCCCCAGCCTTGGGCAACACTCTGGTGTCCCCCTGATCCTGGGGACAGTGACTGCACAGAGCAGTGGCTGCACAGAGCACTGGTGGAGCAGGAGTGACCTTCTGAGGTGCTCTGTCCCTGCTCCCTGCCTGCCTCCTGCAGCTCACAGAGCCCAGCCCTTGGGGTGCCCCAGCCACCGGGGAGCTCTGTGGTCAAAGGAAGCCCCCACAAGGCCCCACCACAGCTGGGTGCTGCCATCCCTTCCCAGTCACACACTCTGTAGGGCTCATCTCCACCATCCCATCACCCAAAGGATGGCATGAGGGAAGAAATTAGAGTTGCAGTCGTGTGGGGTTTACTCAGCTCCACGGGTTTCTTTTGCCACTAGCTGTCTCCCACATACTGAAAAATCCCAAACTCCCACTCAAGCCTCTATAATATCCATGAGAGAGAAACTGGGCATGGAGATGGGAGCAAGGAGCTTAGACATATTTCCTCACACCCACTCCTTTGCTCTAAATATACAGGAATTTAAGCCTGTCCCCAGTAAAAAAAATATTCATCCTAGGAAATGGCTCCTCAACTCTCCCCCAGTTTAATCCCTGTTATATTTTCCTTTTAAAAGAAAAAAAGTAAGAGGGAAAAAAGAACTATATAGAGCTAAACATTTGGCAAAAGTAGTTTGCTACTGTAAAGAATTTTCCTCTGAACTATTTATCTTAAAGCAAGTCAGAGCAGGCATCAAAGGCAGCCGTGGCATCAGCAGAGTGCACACTGTGCACACTGTCACTTACTGTGATTGAAAGGACAGTATGTTTTCAAACAACTGCACTTGTGTGAAGTATCATCAGATCTGACTGCTTAATCCCGATTAAAAAAGGAAAAAAAAAAAAACAAAACAGAAAGGGAAAAACGGCTGCTCCATTCAGAGGTGAGACTACACTGATGACATTGTCCAGGAGTAATTTTGTAGGGAGTGGATAATCACAGCAGCAACGAGTGACTAGATTAGTGGCAGGGTGCATCTGGGACTCATCACCATATTGAACGTTTGGTGTGCGGCGCAGTACAAGGCGAGGATGAAAACCAAGGAGAGGTGGTTCAGAAGTTCCATCTAGCAACAAGCAACATTCACCAGGAAAATTTGTACTTTGCAGATTGCCTTCCCTTTCCCATGGGATGCTACAGAAATTCAAGGTTCAGCACTGTCAGAGGAACCCGAATCAAAGGGGAGATGGAGCTCTACAAAGCAGCTTTAAAATTTTTTCTTGTCCTTCAGAAGAACCCTACTAAATTCCAGTTAAAAAAAGCAAACTCCAAAGAAAAAAAAAAGAAGTCGTGCAAACTGTTGCTTGGGAAATTTAGAGTGATGCAGGAAAAAAGTTAGGATATGTACAGCAAGGAATAATTTCAGGTTGGCAAAGGAGTGAATTATAACATTAGATGACCTATTTTTCTGTTTATGATTTAAATCTGAGGCAGTAACTACTTTTACTAATTAGGACCAAAGTACTGATCACTGCACAAAGTCACTTAAAAGTAACATCAGGCTCTCAGTAACACCATGAAAACAGCGTTCTGCCTATGTGTGATAAGAAGGCATTTAAATTTGCTCATTTACAAAAGTTCATCTGTTTGGGACCTAACCGGGAAGCGTACGGCATCTTGATAATTCCTCACGTTAAGGAGAGTGTGACTCCAGCAGACTTTGTTCTATTCCACTGTGTGTTATCTCCCTGCACATTCCCAGGGCTATGCTGTAAGAGATTGCAAGGTGACAGAATATGTTCATACAGCCTCCAAGTGCTACTTTGCAGGATGCATTGTAGTCTGTTACCCCGAGGCACTAAAGTGTTTAATGATGTTGCTGTATGTCATTAGTTAGTATTCTCTTAGTGGTTCTTATAGGAAAGCATTCTAAATTATAAATTGGGAAGTTAACTTAATATTAGTGAACAGAAAACTTTAGGAGATAGAGGTTGCTTTTGTGGGTGGGTACAGTTTCAAAACCTGACAGAACACCTCATGCCAGCAATCAAGACTGTAATGCCTAAAATGATCCAGCCCTGACCAATATAAATTGACAAAATTGGGAGAGCATCTTGTTTGCTGGTGTTTGCCTTCTGCTTTCACCCGTAGAAGTATTGAAATGGGCAAAAAGAAGCTCAGCTACCTTTTTTTAACTCATTTTCTTTCCAAGACTTCATATAAATGAGATGTCACGCATCATAACTATTCAGTTAACCAGCATTTTTATTAAATACCTATTAATTTGTATCAATGCCATGTTCTCTAATGATCACAGTAATTTCCTTGCTTCCAGCTATTATTTGTCAGACGCTTCTTTGTATGCACATGTGTGTGTGTGTGTGTTACAGAGTGAGAGAGGGAGACATGGGAGAAACAGAGAGGAGGAAGGAGGCTGGAAAGTGGGGGTCACTGAATAAAAGTGGAAATGGAGCTGCAGAATTACAGGCATAGCTCACAGTGACACCTAGAGTCAATCCTAATACTTCCCCCATTGTAAATCCTTGCTCTTGGGCTCTCTCTTCCTCCCCATTCTCTAAAAACTTTGTTTATAGTTGCAACCGAGGTTTCTGTGCTCCAGCTCTACCTCTGGCTTAATTAAAAAACAAAAAACCAAACACACAGAACTAAAGACATCCCACTTCAGCAAAAATGTCACAGCTGTTTTCAATAAAGCTAGAAAAATCTAGAGAGGTTGCCAGGACAAATCACTTTTTTTAAAACAAAATGAAACATTTTTTAAGATTTGGAGAAAAAACGTGGGAACTCAGCATAGAGATAACACTGAAGCAGTTGGACATTTGCTAATTTCCTCATTAGAAAATCCTGTTAATTTAGCCATATGTGACATTTTTTACAAGTGCCATGTGCCTGTGGTAAACAGGAGTCCTTGAGAGTCGGGTTGCTCCATTCTGGCGGCCTCCATGAGCTCTGTGTGAGCTGGGAGACCCATGGGGCTGAACTCTGAACAACACACAAAGGGGGCAGTGCCCCCTCTCTGAGCCCAGAGGATCCTCAGGGTCCTCAACCCCTGCCCTCCTTAGTGCTGGTTCCTATCTGAGATACCTAAAAATTGGGTTGTGGGGATGTCATCTTGGTTCTTGCGATTTACCCGTCTTTGGAGGTCAGATTGCAAACCAACCACTCCTTAAATGCATTCGTGTGCAGATGGCCATGGTGCCAAATTCTTGCATGGCAACAAGCCTGGAAATACAGCTGTTAGGAATTACAGAATCATAGAAAGGTTTGCATTGGAAGGGACCTTAAAGATCATCCAATTCCAGCTCTCTTGTCCTGGAAAGGGAGACCTCCCATTAAACAAGGTTGTTCAAAGCCCTGTCCAACCTGGCCCTGAACAGGGATGGGACATCCACAGTTTCTCTGGGCAGCCTCTTCCAGTGCCTCACCACCCTCACAGCAAAGAATTTCTTCCATAGACCTAACCTAAATTTCCCTTCTTTCAGTGTGAACCCATTATTCCTTGCCCTATGACTACAATTCCTGATGAGGAGTATTTTTGATTCTGTCTTATTAAAAAATTGAAACAGTGATTTCCAACTTAACAAAAAAAAAAAAAAAAGAATACAATAAAATATAAACATGAATAGCAGCAAGTAATTTGATCAACTCTTCTGACCACTAAGCCATTATTCAGGATTTAGTGACTAAAAAAGGCTGTGTCTTTTGTCCCTTTGACTTTGAATGTCTGATTAAGTGAAAGAATTCATCTAATTAAGACATCCAGAGGATCATATTCAGCTTTTTTTGATTTATTGCAGAATTTTAAAAGTTAACTTTGTTTTAGTGTGACTTTTATATATTAAAATTCAGGACCATCTGCACAGACTTTATCCATGCATATTTCAAACTCTGGAAGAGCTCAAGTTTGAATTAGTGCTGATGTGTGGACATTGCTCATCATTAACACACTGTACGTGTGCCCAAAAGAAAGGTCAAGGGATCCTGAAAGATAAAAAACCTCCCAACTGACACCTGCTACAGAATAATGATATTGGGCCTTGCCAGGTTTATAAACCTGTTTGTGAAATGGGCAGCTAGAGGGAAGTGGGGGCTTACATGAGAGGACAACTTTGTACAATGCAATTTCCATCCCAAAGTTGGTTGAATTTTTGAAAGCTATGCCAAATAGCACAGTTACAACTTGAAAATGACCAAACGTGTTGGGTACAAACATGAACAAGAAATAAGTAAAGGAATATCCAGCATCTGTTATTGTGTAACACCTCAGGTTTTGCCTGAATAATCTGAATGAGGAGCAAAGGAGAAGGGACTATAAATCTGAGTAGAAAATTAGAATTTTTTAAATTAACATGTTTTTTCCTATAAATGAGTGATAGTCAAAATTTATTCCTGTGGCACATACTCAAAAAAAGTACATTACTGCTTTTAGCCTGAACAATGATTAACAGTATTAAGTATTCTATTTTCTACCGTAGCACTAATTTTCTGATTATCTAGCTGTATCTCCTTTGGGTTTTTTTCCAAAAGGAAAGCAAATGGGTCCTATCGAAACACAAATGTTTTTAAAAGCAGATATTTATTTACACATGAACAGTGTCACAAATACCAGCCCAAATCAGTCCCCTGATGAAAACAGAGTGTTCAAAAGTCCTTGCACCTTACCTTCCCAGTCAAGTTGAAAGGTATTGAACTATCAATCTCTGGTCAGATAAACAGTGACAATGTTCTTATTACTTGCACATGGCACTGAGGTCCCCAAACACTGCTATCTATTGTGACACAGCCCAAGATATTGAGTTTGGTTCAAGGAAAGAAAAAAGTAAAAATGAATAGAGTTTTTGGGTCCCTGTACAAATTTGAGCTGTATGGCCATTATACACATCTGCAACAGCAACAGGGCATCTCCCTTTCTGTGAGCTGCACACCCTGTATGCTGACACAAATATTTCATGAGCTGAAATGAAGACAGGCCAATGCAACTGCACAGTACTGCCTCAGTCACGATGCCACCACTGGCAAAAATTCCTGCTGCATTCCCTCTCAGTTGACAGGACCAGCAAAGGCAGCAGGACAGTGGGGCAGAGCTCGCTGTTCCTTCAAACCTCAGCAAGGATCCGATTCCCTTCTGCTCACTTTAGACTGGACAGCCCAAGTGAGTAGGAAAGAGAGGAGACCAAAGAGGAAAGAGTTTGGAACTTCTGTCCTCAATTACACCAACTTCATTTCACCCAGGGATCCACAAATAGGATTTTTTTAAAAAAGATGTCACTTAAAGCAAACTGTCCAAAGCAAAGTGATAGCAAACAAACCTTAATTTTCCATTCAGATTCATACCAGCTCTGGTTTTGGTCTTCTTTCAAACATTTCCCAGCTTCTGTCTCTGAGCATTTCCCTCAATAATGTCCACATAAACAAAAAAAACAGAGGAAGTAGCCAGGGACCACTGCCCACAGATATGTGTGTAACAAGGAACACGACCAGTCCTCCTGGACTGGTCATGAAAAAGAAAGCATTGAGTGTCATGTAGATCCTGCCACTGAAGTTTGAAATATTTGTATGTTTACTGTGGAAAAGTCTGACATGCTGATAGCATTCTCGGTGGCTGAATGAGGATCTGAGTACTTGGGTCAATGTTACAGACTGTGAAAAGGTACAGACTAGCCCATTATTTTCACTTCTTATAATACAGCATCTACTAGGCCCACAAATAGGGCTATAAAACTGTCTCTCTTCCATCTCAACTTCATGTTCACAAGCTCCGAACATTTGGGGTTAACATTTCCAGCCTGGGAAGTTCATTGAAACATCTTTGCCATTTTTGTGCAACAGTGAAATGTCAGGAAAGGTGGAGCATCAAACACTGCCCCCAATCTCTGACCCTGTTATAAGGTCAAGTTCAACTGGACACCCTTTGATTTTTGACCAATTAAATTGTAAACCTGCAGGAATTCAAAATGCGTGCAACTGCCAGATGTGGGATCTAGGGAGAGCATGCTGCTCAGGTGAACACTCTGACCACAGGTTTACTTCTTTCCCTTTGAAGTAGGCTGTCATCCATTTGGATAGAAAATGAAGTGTGAAATATAGAGGCTTTACAACATGTAATGACTGCGACAATTTAGTTAAAGCTGATTTTCAGAAGCCAAGAGCTGGGTTTCAAATTAAATTCCTTATCAGTGGTCACCATGACAGAGTGTATGTTTAGGAAATTATTTATTCCAACATGATATAATTAATTGTAATATTAAATGTTCTTTAAGTTCTGTGTGGCATTAGAGGCACTGAACAAATAACAGCTGGAACACAAACCCTATGTAAGCCTATTATCCATGCACGTTGTTCTGGGTGTTCACTTAGCAGGTTCTCGAAGAGAGAAGACCAAATACACTTGATCAAATGTTTTAAATTTTCTGAATTTTGGTAAAAAGTAAGTTTTTGCTCTTTGACTTGTTCAGGGAGCAACAGAATTGTCTTTTTTCTAAGTCTGTTTCCTCCTAAAATAAAACTACATTATTGCAATCCCTGACCAGTTCTGCTCCTTGGTTGCAGTCCATTACATGCTGGCTTTTTTACACCCTTGCTAAAGCTCTGTGCTCTTGCTAAAGAAACAATGAATTGTGTGCATGTGTATCTACACAGACACATTAATACTGCCCTCTGCTTCCTGCCCAGAGAGACTGAGAACTTACAAGAATTTACTTGAAAAGGAAAATGTCTTTAGCTCCACTTATCGAGTATTGCACCTTTGAAGCTGAAAGGCAGGGCTGGAAAGACCCAATTCTGCCTGAGATAACCAGCAGGTAATTGCTCATGTGAGTTTCAAAGAGAAACCAGAATTTCTGTAGCAATTGTGTCATGACTGGTGGCACCAGAACGAGGTGCCCCTGCTCTCCTCATCAGCACAGCCGTGAGTAGCTGAGGAAGGGCTGGAATCCTTCTGCACAAGCACCAGGTCTTGCAGCTTTGTTAGACTGAATGAAGGCTGACTCACAAATCTGCTGCACATCAGGATGGCAGGGTAAATGCCAGTTGCATGAGAGTTTCTCCAGCTCAGCTACAGCATCCATGCTCATCCAAAATTCCAGCTAATCTTGAAAGTGATGAGATATAACCTGAAGCTTTTTGGCCATGAACCCTCAATTTGGGTTGAGCTGGAGAACCCTCTTGCAGCAAGGGGACAGGTTCTGCACAGTGACAACATTCCCTGTGTGCCATGCTGCTTTACCTTCCCCAAAGGATCCCACAGGACTCTGCTCCTGGGAGAGAATTGTAAAAAATGTTTCTATTATAGCCAGACGGAAAACTTTTCCTTTCTGACGCAGAGCACTCAATTCAGCTGGAATTGCCGAGTACAAGTCACCCGTGTCAGGATATTACAAGGACACCCAAGCTCAGCCTCTAAAAAGCAGTTATATAAATATAAAAATTCCACATGGTAGAGAAGCTTCTTTCTCTCTCACCACCCATCTAAAAGATTAATCAGATCAATCATGGCACATTTCTTTACAGAATTCTATGACTTAAGTGCTACAGACATTAGCAACATTTCAATCTCCTGTCTCTGATCCTGAAAACATCATCTGTTAGGTTTTTGGCAATGCTATAGGAAAATTGAGCTGCTTTAAAAAAAACAGGGAACATTTCAGGAGATACCAGTGTCAATCTTTCACTTGCTCTCTCTACCTCTCTGCAAAAATTTACATAGAGTGAAAAATATGGAAAACTGGCATGGTTGGTGGCACTTTATAAAACCTCATTCAATACTAAAAAGCAAGCAGGGAAAGAAGGCTACTGAGCATGATGCTGATAAACTTATCTCCTGCTTTCAGTAAAGATACATGAAGAAGCTACATGTTAAACTGCTACTGTACTACCATGGAATATGCATATGGAAATGAAGGGGAGAAGAAAAGCCACAATTTTATTAAAAAGTGCAAAGACAGTGGCCTCACCCTACTATGAGCACTAGTGGTTCTGAAAAAAAAGCCTCTTTAAATTCAGATTATTTCTGATTTGCATTTGCCATTACTGGGATTTTTCCTATAAGGTCCAATTAAGAAAAATATTTCTTTTCTACAAGGCAAATTTATCAAAAATTCAAATAAACTCTTTGATGCATTTTCTGCATAAACTAATCATGAATAAACATAATTCTCTTGCTCCAAGAACAGATGCCATCCTGTAACTCCCTGCCCCCGACAGCTCTGCTCTCCAATCATAAAGAAGAAGGAAATTGTTTGGCCAAGTTTACAGAATGAACCATAAATCAGAAGCATCTTTGCCAAAGCAAACTCATGTTTCTTTTATGAAACAATTTCTCCTAAAAGAATTTATATTCATTTTTATATATGCATTTTTTATAAAATACATAAGGAAAGTAGAACATACTGTTCTGTTTCTCCTTTAGAAATGCTTAGTATTTTTCAGTTCTGGTTGAGAAAGCAAACATTTGCATTTTCACGTGGCTTTCTGAAGCTAGTTGCATGGACCTAGCTGCAGTACTTTGATGGATATAGGGAATATTAAAATTGCTTTGGAATATTTGAGTCACCATTATTCACAGAAGTCCAATTTGTAACTAGAAAACCTTAGGGGACTTTTGTTGAAGTCAGATGATGGAAACATGAAGGAGGACTTGCGCTTCTTCATAATCAGGAAAAATTTCAAGACTGGATCCTTTCTCAGATGTTTAAAAAAAAATAAAAAAAAATCCCTACTGTACAAAGAACATAAAGGCAGCCCATCCATTCCAGGAACATACATGCAGGAATGTCATTCTGACAGGCTGGGGCATCTCCCTCTCTTCCCAGACACCATTCCAGCTTTCAGAGAAAAATCTGACCAGAAAGGATTGTCAGGAGCCAGAGCTACTCAAAGAAAGGTGCAGGCAGCATGGCAGAGCCCAGGAAGCTGAGCATGGAGGGGACACTGCAGCAGGAGAAGGCTCCAGCTCTGTCTGCACTGCTCCCTCTCATCTCCCACTCACCCAGCAGGGCACACTCAGCTTCTTTGAGCAGCAGCTCGAGGAAACTCTGCACTGTCCTCAGGCTTTGAGTACAGGGGGAAGAGCGCTTATCTGAAGAGGCAGCCTATCATCCCTGCTCTGTGTGACAGTCAGTCACTTCAGTGCAGCTTTCCAGCCTTCCACACAAGCACAAGTGCTCGGCAGTGCTCTGGCTACATTACTCACATCTAGAACATGCCATTCAGGCTGTCTCAGCTCATAGAAGGCTGAGTGCCTAGTTATATCCATGGCTCTTGAGTGTGATCATCCCTCAAGGGCCCACTAGAGCACTCTTGTAGGGTATATTGAAAGGTTCAGGCCTGTCACAATGCTTTATTTCCTTTAGGGATGCCTTTGTGACACAACGCCTCTGCTTTTACTCTGAAAGGACTTCTTGTCATTACTGTCTGATCTGATCTGTGGCTCTAGTTACTGGGATGGACACTGAGATGTATTAAGTGGGACAAGACCCTGCTCCTTCATGTCCACTACTCTCATGTCAAAAGACTGGGCCTTTTGTAAAAGAATCACAGAATATCTTGAGTTGGAAGGGCCACACAAGGATTGTCAAAGTCCAGCTCCTGGCCCTACACTGGACCATCCCCAAGAGACACACCATGTGCCTGAGTGAACCCTCTAAACACTCTGGAACTCTGTCATCCTTGGTGCTGTGAGCATTGCCCTGGGGAGCTGTTCCAGTGCCCAACCACCCTCTGGGAGAAGAACCTTTTCCTGATATCCAAACTAAACCTCCCATGGCACAACTTCAGGCCATTCCCATGGGTTCTGTCTCTGGTTACCAGAGAGAAGAGGTCAGTGCCTGCCCCTCTGTTTCCCTTCACAAGGAAACTGTAGATTTCAATAAGATCTCCCCTCCACTTCCTCTCTCTAGCACAGAGCTGATCTTAACTTTCCACTCCCCACTTTCTGTCCAACACAATTTTGAAGATTAAGGCTTTTTCCCAACTGCAAGAAGTTCAAAATTCATCCTCACATCACCTCTTTTCTGAGACTTGCTTTGTTTCCCTTGCCTGCACCTTATCTTTGTTTCCCTCTAATGGGTTCCTTTATTTTCCTACCTCATCACGCTTGTCACTCTTTCATCCTTCTCTGTTTCTTTCTTTTTTATGTAACCAACACAGCTCAACCCAAAATAGGAGCCCCAGTGTGCTGAGTGCTCTGCCACCACTGCAAAAAAGCCCTGTGTGTTGTGAGGAGTACAATGCTTTTTCCTTGGTTATCCTTACCCTTTATATCCTATGCTGCAACACATCGTTGCAGCTATCTGCCACTTCCCATTCATTTGGGTTAAAACTCTACAGAAAGGACACATTTCAGTTTCAGCAGGTATTAAAACCAAGTGCCCACCAAAGGCTGTGTCCTTTCTGCAAAAAAATTAAAATTTACAACAATGACAACACAAGACCCTAATGCCAGAGACCTGAGGTTTCTCTATTTTGCCTTGCCCTTGTTTAGCACACCTCAAATGAAACTCACTGTTTATTACACTTTTATGCTTAATTGATCTCTTCAGATGAGACAACAACCACTGGAAATGACAGGCTGGAAAAAGTCATATTACTTTCTGATAACACAGCATATAATGTGTGTCATTCAAAGGATGAACAATTTCTTCCATTCAGAGTTTTCATCTGCTTGCTTGTTGTACAAAGCATATGCATTACCCGATTAAATAACTCATGGCCCCATAAATGGTTAACCATGTGTACAGTACATAATTCAGCGATCTGCAAACTGTGTTACAATACACTATTTCAAAGCTTTTCTCAAGTTAAAAAAAAAAAAAACTAAAACCCAACCAACGAACCCACAAACAACAACAACAAAAAAAACCCTGCAAAGCTTTGTTCACCAAACACTGTGCCGGTGACCTTTCTCTCTAGTTTCCCTTGCATGTTTGTTCAGTTAAACTGCTCAAAACATTTGAATGCTACATTCAACCCCTGCAAAGTCAAACCGACGCATGACAATCCATCAAAATCAGCCAGATAGCAGAAAGCACATTCCAATTCCAGAATTATTGTTGTCTGATTCTAAATGACAGGGTACGAAACAAAAAGAACACAGAGCCTGATTTGCCACAGCAAAATTAAGCCCAAAGAATTATAAGGGAAAAAATCCTTTAGATGAGATCCTACAGAAATTATATGAAATTGAAGAGGATGGGAATGCATGCAACAAGATAATTGCATTGTCACACACACAAACTTTGATCAAATAAAAAGGTGGCTAAATGTGTGTATAACTGAAGACTCACTAAAACAGAAATTATGAAACTGTTTTCTGACAATTAAAACAAGGATGTGTTTATGCCATTAGGTCTAGATGTAAACTCTTTTCCCAGGGTCCATCTCAAATCTAAGGATTAAATATGTAACAATGAAATGTTTCAATTATCTTAATTCAGAACAGTTATTAATAATTAAGATATATAACTCAGAAGAAACAAAAATCACATTACAAGACAGCTTGCTTTATGTAAAAAGCTTTGTTATCATTTTTAGCCAGCAAAGCTATTAGTAAAAGAAGCAACTCGAAACAGGTACTGGAATGTTAAAAAGCAGAAACCCCCCATAAGTTCTTTGAAACGAGTGAAATAGAAGTATTGCCATTTAGGAATATCTCTCTCATTGCATTTTGCTAACTCAGGTAGGGAGGCACAATAACAACACATCCATATCTCTCTCTACCTTCCTTCCTCCAACAAGAAGCAGAGTGGCACTTTGCTGAGCCATCCTGTGGAGGGCCAGTGCTAGCCCAGACAAGGGTTCTGCAAGTTCTGCAAGTCACCAGCCCCCCCACTAAAGCTTTTGCCTCCTCCAGTCAAAGGCTCCCTATCTGATTCATGTCTCCTTGAGACAGTGCAGAATGAAAGATCCCCCTCACTCACACAGGAAACACGTTCCCAAAGCCGCCAACACGTGTCAACAGAAAGGTTTAAAAGCCTTGGCAGGGAGTTTGAACCATATTCTGTCTTTAACAAGGCATGAGTCAGTGGTGAGTAATGCAGTAAGAAATGTCCCAGCTGCTGGTTTCTGAACACCTGGGATCCTTTACATAAATCCCCTATCCTGGACGTGAGGCTTTCTTCCTCAGAAAAATCCAGGATAGCACAGCCTGTGGGCACATGTGATCAAGAACTTAACTCAGCAGGACTGGGTACAATATCTTTGACAAGCATAGACTAAAAGAAGTAGTTGCTCACACTGGGATCCTTGGAGTGCCTGGACTCAAGTAGGGATGGGATCAACTTTGAAATAGAATGTTTTTGGGGAGTCAGGCAAAGCAATTCTCTTGTGAGGTAAGGACAAGGTAACATTCACCAAATAAAAAATGTTGAAAAAGCAGTAGGACATGGGAGAAAACGTTCTTTAAAAAAAGAAGCAAGCATGGTGAGAAATGGTGATTTCAGCAGCTGTGTCTTGATGGGTGAATGTTTCAAAATTAAAGACATCAAAAGATACTTGATTCTGAACAATCTTGCCACCATGCTCATGAGGACTTGACATGTACACAAATGTTCTACAGTTTAAGTTATGTTGGAAACAGTACAATACAAGGACCCATTCTCTGGTTTCTTTTATGATTTAAGCTGGAAAAGGAGTTGCAGGAGATGCACTATTTTCCAAACCATTTCCTGTAACTTTAGAAAAAGAAAAACAATTGGTTCCATCTACCCTCAGTGGTCAAAACACTAACTTAGCTGCTCACTTGTCACTTCAGACATGTCAACTCTCTTCCACCCAGACACATTCCTTCCTACTTGGCTTTTCCATTACCCCTACAACAAAGTTCAAGCAGCTCCTCTTCAGCGTCATGGAAATTTTAAACACTTCTCCTGTTTGTCTGACCTCTTGCCTTACAGCACTACCTGTGGCATTTTCTCTCTGCCAACACTAGCAGTATTGAAGTCTCTCTATTTACCTCATCTTCTCCCTCTCCTTCTCCACACTCTCTTCAGGATCCTGTCCTGCCACAAGGGCTTTAAGGAATTATCTATCTCTTGCTGGATAAACACACTGGGGAATGTGGAATGGTAAAACTCCTATCTAGCCAGAGATATGCAACAGAAACTCACATTGGCTTCAGCAGCAGCTTTGAGGTGAAAGCACTAAGTGCACCTGTAATAGAATCCAGCCTTTGTGAAATACAAGCAAATAATAATATAATTGACAAAATCACTCAGAATTTGGAAGTGCTACTCCATGAGGGCCCGTTTGAATGCCTAGACCCCAATGGACTCTGCATTGTAGCAAATTTCCTACAGGCAGTGCTGTGTTGCCTGCTAAACTAGACATCATCTTCCCGCTGAAAAGGGCTAAAGCAGCATTCCTCCTGGCAGTGGAATTAGCTAACGCCCAAGGCAGGGCTGGCACCCTCAGAGCTTTTGTCCAGTATTGAAATGCTACTGTGTTTCTACCCATAGGAAAATCTGTCCTGTGCAGAAACCTTAACACATTTTGACTACAGAAGTCAGCATCTTAATGCAGAGCGTATTCTGTAAAGGGAAGTAAAGGGAAATTGACATGAAATGCCCAGTTCTCACATTTGTTCCTGAGGCTAAACAGTAAATTTTGTTTTCAGAAATATCTACTTTCTCCTTACTTTAGAGTTATAGCACTTATCCAAAGTAATAAAGGAAAACACACCACAATAAAAAGTCTGCAAACTGCTCCTACACGCAGATCTTACTCCACTGCCTCTTTTTCAGGCTTTATACTCTCCTAAAATTGTATAAACTAAACGCTCTATTTTTAAACTAAATGATAAACCAGTCAGGCAATATTATATACATTCACAGAGAGATTTAAATCGCCGAGGGAAATTATCGCAGCACCTGGGCACGTTTTACATAATGCACCTCTGATGGCAATCACCAAAGAAGCTGCTCCCTGCCCCTCCCAGCTATTGAGGCAGCTATAGAAGGACCCTGAAAAGGGTAGCCAGGATACCGACTGCCGAGCGAAATTCCTGTGCCTGCCGTTGGTGGAAGCCTGGAACAAAGAGGCGCATTTAACGCCGCTTCCTAAACTTGGCCGGCTTCAGGCTCAGACAGATTTCTGGCAGGAGCGGGGTGCGGAGCCAGGAGCCCGTCGCTGAGAATGACCTGCCCCCTGGTTCCCACGAGCTCCTCCCTTGGGACAGACGCCGGGGACGTGAAAACCCGGGCATTAATGGGGGAGCAGAGCGTGGGGTGAGAGCAACCCTCACGCTCAGGGCCAACAACAAACCGGGTTCTTTGCACTCAGCAACAAACTTGGTGGAAAATCCTACAGGATTTAAAGAGCGACGCCACAAATTGGGTTCCACACAATGCAGTCATCTTCGACAGAATGACTCCTAAGACCGGTGCAGTTTAGTAAAGGAGGGTGACCTTTCTCTGGGAATTTTTTGTCCTGTCCTGTGGAGCTCTAACAGACATGCAGCACTGGTTTACATCTTTTAGGAGGATTTCCGAAACTTATACAAAAGCTATCACTGTTTTTCTCAACAGTCTCGAAGTTACTAGTCGGTAACTTTGCCAGGGAAATTTTGTCTCATTTTATGCAGTCAATACAAAAAAAGAAAATTCTATTGGAAAACGAATGTTGCTTGTTCTCAGAAAGGATAAGGTGGAGCTGACCCTTTAAGTGGGTGGCCCACAGATTTGGTGAGTTACCTGCAGGAACTCTGGTGGGTCAAACCTGATATTTATATTTTCAGCTTCAGTTTACAAGTGTCATTCTTCCAACACGAGTTAAAAACTAGAAAACACATGCTTTCCTTCCCTTCTTATCAATTCAGTACCCTGTTTCAATGCATTTCCAGCTCTGAATCTGCACATCCTGCTCCCCCTGGATAACTTTCTGTGCACTAGTTACATTGAAATACAAGGAAAATCCAGTTTTATTCTGATTTCTCAGAAATATTTGAATTCCTGAAATTTCAGCCACAGACTGATATAAAATCATTGCAGGAAAGAAAGAAAACCCCAGACTGAATAAAGCAATGCTTGATCCATAGAAGTCACATATCCTGTAGCAGATGGACTCTGTAAGGCAGAGTACATTGTACACACTTTGTGTGGATATATATTTCATATTTGCATCCACATTAAAAAAAAAAAAAATAAAAGGAGGATGCATTAAATGACACTGAATATGTGTGGTTCAAATATTAGTCATAGTGGTATTCCAGAACTTGGAGCCAATGCACGTTCCACTGCTATTAAAACACCAAACATTCTGGTGGGCATTGTCCAGTGATAAATTTTTTAAAAGATCTCTAAGGAAAAAAGATGGTATATTTTAATTTTTAATTAACATGCAAAATGTTTAGATATAACACCATTAGTTCTAATTTCTGAATAAAATTGGAAAATGTCCATTTTATACCACGGAACTTCAATATCAATGATTAATAGTGTGTGAAATTTCTGACAACATATTTTGCAGTGAGGTTTATTTTTTTTCTTTTAAACAAAAAAAAATCTGAACAAAGACAGAAAAAAAAAATCACTATGGTATATCTTGAAATAGAAATGTTTCTTCTGCAAACCTAACCAGAACTGACATGTAATACAACAGATTTATACAGGAGGATATTCCTACCTGGCACTTTGACTCTATTTACAGAGGAACAAAAATTAGAGTAAAATCTTCTAATCCACAGGATGACAGGAGTACTATGTGGCACAACTAAAATTTCACTAGGGGGGTAAGTAATGATGCTGTGGCTTGTCTGTGATCATCCTAACAGGTGAGGGTGGCAGATCATGGATGTGGTGTGACTGCAGATGGAACATTACCTGTCCTGATGTGGCTGCAGCCAGTCTCTGATGTGACATTATTGCCGTAGCTGTGGCACTGCCAGGGTGTCACTCCCTGCCTTGTTTTGACATTTGTAGATACATGCAGTGTGAAGGAAGAGTGCCAGGGTTTAAGGGGTCCTGGTGAATTCTAGAGGCTTGGCAAACCTGTGAAACTATTACATCCCTCTCATTCTGTAAATATTTTACAAAGCACTTTCAAGGATGTTGTAGGAAATTAATATGGCTAAAAGGGCTGGGTTTTGTCACCCAGATTTTTACAGGTATTTAAATGTGCAAAAATGCTACTAAACGTGGTTATCTTTTAAAATACAAAAAAAAAAAAAAAAAAAACCAAAACAAACCAACCAAACAAAAAAATCTATACAAATAAAACAAATAAAACAAACAAACAAAAAAAACCCTGCAAACTGTGGACACTAAAACACATTTACAGTCCAGTTTAGGGTGTGTTCTGTTAGAATGCAGATTGTCACAGTCACAGCTTAGGGGACTGGTATTTTAAAAGCAGGTTAGATCACCTGAAAATTATGAGATCTATTAAAACACAGTATTTTTAAAAATATGACAACATTTAATTTACTTCAGTTCTAGCATTTGGAGGGGAGGGATGGAAGATGACCAAAACTTTAAGCATTTAATAATATAGCTTCAAAAAAACAGTCTTCATACTTCTGCATAACTATGTCATCTCTAGATGTTAAAATTTATTCTTGTGGTTTCTTCTGCAGGATTTTCAAGTTCTGTAAGGTTTTCCATTTTTTACTGCCAAAATCCCATGAAACTAGAGGTCAGAAGTGACTTTACTGAATATAAAAACATTTTTGGCATTAATCTTCAGGAAGCAATTATTCACTTTCACAAAAATGGAAGACAGACTTCTTAGAAAAGACACAAGTTTTGTCAATGAAAAATTTCCAACTGGCATAGCAGAAAACATGACAAGAGATAAGATAAGCTAAACTAGCTGGTTTGTGTATCTAGATAAACAAAAATTACACAAATTTGTCTTGTAGATATTATGATTCTCAATTGTAGTGTAGCACAAGAAACATGCTGGCAATTGTAAACTCGAGAAGCTTCAGTACATTACATATAATGCAATTTTATAAATTATAATTTATATGCAATTATATAAATTATATTACATAATATAAACACTCTGAGGTCACATTTATAGTTAATGTAAACTTGCACACATATAAAACCACAATATGCTGAACACTATGTGTACATAAAACATGAATAAAATAAATCATGCCAATGTACAAAGCCTGAAATCTGTTCCTTGAACTTCATGCATATTCCATAAAATACAGATTACATCCAATTTTTTTTAAAAAAATTGCATTTTACTTTAGACCTTAAAAAGCAATGCAGAGAAAGCATTGGCAAGCTTAGCTCTCCTACAGCCTACTGGACTCCTCCCAAAGCAGGTCTGAAGGACACCCTCATCACGAGATGCCAAACCTGAGCTGGCTGCCATCAGCCCAGCTCTCAGCCCTTCACATGTGCTTCATCCCAAACAGCCCCCAACCAAACTCTGTCATGCTCTCTTTCAATACTGAACTAATATGCTATTTTAAAAAAATTCCTTCATGCCTGCTGTAAATTAAATTCTACCAAAAAAAACCCCAAACAAATAAAGAAAAAACTCCACTACAACACATCTCATTTTGCAAGAATTAACTGTGAAAACTATTCTGCCATAATTTTGTAATGAAATCCCAGTTCAAACCACATTAAACCCCTCCATTCAGAAGTAGGGAGCCGTGAAGACACTGCCTTGCTACACACAAAACCTCTGCTTAGAGCTGGATCTTACAATCAGGTATTTGGGAAGCAGACAGAACCAGTCTACTAGCAGAATTGGGAAGTTAAGGAACATGCAGAACTTGTCAAATGTAGCACATGCACCCCTAGAAGCACATAGAAAATTTCTTATTTACTGCAATGAGAGACAGTATTTCTGGGGTGTTACAGAGCTGTCTTAGTGGAGACCCATTGCCAATTCCTCACTGCCTTTTACTGAAAATGTCTGCTTGTTAAAACCCAGAATGAAATGTCCAGAAGCACCAGCACAGCAGGCTGGTGATGAGAGCACTCCACTTGCAGGTGTGTATCCTGCTCCAAGCCACCCAGAGGAAGTGGTTTGGGAAACCTCCCCTACAGGAGAGGCTTCCTCCTCCAAGGTAATCTCCCAGGCTGGCAGGTTTTGGCTGCACAAGCACAGCTATCTTTGCTGTCCAGACAAGAGACCAATATTGGGACAGTCTGGTTTTGCCACAACACAGAAAGGAAAAAGAGCTCAGTCCCTGAAAACTGCAGGCTTGGAAAAGGTTTCCTCCAGAAACCATACAACTACATGAAAAACTGCAGCTTGTTATACCGAAGGGAAAGGCAAGCTTGCCTCACCCTTTCTTTTGATATTATTATCCCACATCAAAGAAAATATTTTGGCATAACCAGTTTACATATTTACAATTCTGAAATAAAACATCTGCTCAGCACACTATTCCAACTCTATTGGGGACAAATTCTACTTTCATGCATACCCACACAACTGTGGAGAACTTAGTGATTAGAAATGTTAGAAAAATTGGACACACTTCCCAGGATTATTTTTCTGAGCTGGTTCTCCTCTGTTTTCTTACTCCCTCAGATGCTTTCCTCTCTACCCCTCCCCTTATATATAACTGTGTCCCAATTTAAAAATCCATTTCCTGCATTTATCAAGACAGTTTTTCCTTTTGATAAAAGGTGTCAACTGGCTTTGCTTAGAGATTTATTGGTCTGTATGAAAGCCTGGTCATTCACCTTTCTTTGCAGGCTTGTCTGGGTTTTGGGTGCAGTATGCACGAGTTTGTTGGATTTGCAGTAATGAATCTGCTGCACTCACAGTTCTGTGCCTATGACTGTATAATGGTACTTTTCCTTACCTGGGATAACAACTCTACTAAATGTGTTTCATTTTTTATCAAACTTGGGCTTTTTTAATAAGAGATATAAAACATTGATATTCCTATTACATCCCACGAGGGAAAAGAAACACCATTTGCTATAACCAGGGGAAATGTTTTATTGCCTAAGACATGCATTTATCTCCCTCACAAACAGAAGTCATAAAAAGAACATACAACTGGTTAAATGTTACTTGATGTACCTTAGGTCCCAACTGGTTTGCTTTAGGTCCTGCAGTGTCTTGTGGAATTAAATCCAGGCATGAACACAGGTTAATGCTTTTTCTTTCCTTTTAGCAGAACTCTGTCAGTCTGGCCCACACCCCAAGAGCTTTCACTTCAGACTAACCTGCAAGCAGCACTGTGGGTCTCTCCTTTACTTCTCCTTCCCAATGCTCCACCGATTCACCGCTGACTAATTAATTATAAACCTCTGTTCTTAAAGCTCTTATATAAATCTCTGTCCTTGTTGCCATCCTGCAGATCTATTCAGTGATCACACTCTTACTTAAATCACGTAAGAAAGACTGGCCTGTCCCTTTTATCTGAAAGGCTGTTAAGGAGGCCCAAATTCTAAAGCTTTTTGTAATGAACTGTTCTTTCTTGAAGACAGTTTACCATCAAGCATCCTTCCAGGTCTCATGAAGGGCTACACTGCACAAACTGAGATGACAGTTGTCAGAAGGGAAAGCCAGTCCTTTCCTGAATAGAAAGAAGAATAGTTGTCTTTTCGCTTCTGTCCTTTCTCCATTGTACTTTCAAGGCACAACTGGAGCTCCTACAGCAACTGGTATTTTTCTTTGCTAAGATTCATTGTTGGACGCTCACTGGTATTCTGAGTTCCTAATTCTAAACCCACTTCTCTCTTTTATAAACCTGCACGTTATTTGTATCTAAAGGACATTCTTTGTAAAGGCAGCAGTTTTCAGAAACTTGATTCCACTTTCTTCCAGGGCCTTCTATCTTCCTCTCCTCCTCCTCTCTGCCACAATGGTCTCTTAAAGAAATCTCTTATGTGTGCTGCTATTCAAAAATAAAATCAGGCATTTGATCTTTTCTGTCCAGACTTCCTTCTCATTCTCCGTTTTCCTGGATTCTGTCACATGTTGTACTGTTAGCTTAACAGCCACTGTTTAACAGCATATATTGAAAATACCAGAACAAATAAACGCATTCAGCACTGTTTCATTTTTATGTTTGACATAGAATCATAAGCAACTGGGGAAAGAGAATAATTTCAAGTTTTTCAAGTCCAACTTTCTTGGAATTCCATATTGAAAAATATGGACTGCAATCTGAATGACAAAATTTGCTAAAAGGCTCAGAATCGAAAATTAAAAAAGGCTCTTCTACAGCAGCCATTTCGTATCAGTCAGAAATTGTAGGTTTCCAGTCTCAGATTTTAATTTTGTGCCCTGTGCCACACACTGTCTTTTAGAGATTTAATTTTAGGTATTGATGCTTCTCCCTTTGAAGGTAAGAGTTCATGTCCTCCTTAGCTAAAATCAAGCTAAAAGATCAGAGTTTTCCATGCTCAAATCTATGACTCAAACTTTACTACAACTCACCTAATATCCAGGCTTGAACTACATAAGCCCTAGCTCATCAAGGATTGTTCCAGTCAGTGTGATAGATGGAAACACAAAATAATTTTCATCTTGGTCACAAAACTCAAGGAAGCAAGTTTGCATGAAAATATTGTTTGGAATATATGGTGTAATAAATTGATGTTTTCTTAGCTGACCAAAAAAAGAGATATATCACTATTTTTTTAAAGATCTCCCGAACATAGGGGGCTTTTATTTTTTGGGGTTGGGAGAATTTTTTTAAAGGAGAACTTTACTGAAATTTTTGGGTATCTCAGCTTCTTCTCAGATGCAGCTTAGTGTTCTGGATTTCCAATTGCCAATCCATTCCATAGATTTATGAGTTCTCTAATGCACTTTCATCATTACTATATCCTTAGGCCTGTGACATTTTGGATGAGTGGGAATGCCAATTCCACAAAAATTCAGACAAAAAATAACAGTTGACATTTTCAGTCATATGTGATCAGTTTTAACTATGACTTAAGGTTGAAATTCAGCAAATCATCACACTTCATTACTTTCTCCATTTTTTGGTGTGAGGCTATTTATGGTGTGGTGGTATTATTTTTTTGGGGTGGGTTGTTTTTTTTTTTAATTATAGATCTGCATTTAAAGTTTAACTGAAGAGTATCAAGATGAATCTTTGGGTAGCTGGACTTAGGAGCATCCATCATCAGCTCCATCGTAGCTACAGAAAGCTTGTGTACAGTTTTTGGATCACATTTCTACTTCTCCAATTCCAGGGCAAAATCATGATAGAGACCAAAATGTGGTAAAGGGACAAGTTAGCCAGTATAAAGAGACAGTTTGGAAAAAGATTTTTTTTTTCTTTTAATTTTTAAGTATTATTCATTTCTCTCTGACTGTGCAAGATATTGGCCTGCAGAGAGTTGCTGAGCAATGTCCTCTAAAAAACACTTCTTGCCAAGCACCCTTTAGCTTTGTAACATCTAATCTCTATTCACCTGTTATCATTTCACCAAGGTTTCTGTTCTGGGGCAGTACTGACAACATTTACGTCACCTACTGAAGTACTGACACTTCAACAGCATTCACATGTCATTTGAACAACACTAAAATGTATTTGCACAAGCATACCAAGAGTTTAAGGCAAGTGGAAAAGTTACCAAGTTATTTCCTACCTCTGCCTTTGAAAATTCTGTTTCTGGGAAGGACACTTAGAAAAAAAATAGCTACAGCTTCTATCCCCTGCCCTCCCAATTAGGAGTACAAGCAAGATTCCACGGCTCTGTAGCATGCTGTCTGTGCTTCCTGTGCTCTAGATCCATTAGTTGTTTGCTGGGGGAAGTGAAATTAGAAATGTTTTATTATGATTTCCAAATTACTGTGTAACAAATGCTCCAATAATCCTCATGGCACAAAAAAAGAGAAAAGGTCTGTTTTGCCCAACAAGCAACTGACAGCTTTCTAATGCAGCTCCATTAAAGCTCTTTCCCGAGTGTGAGAGGCACTTTTTAACTAGCTCCTCAGGGCATTGTTAGATATCATTGCTTACAGCCACTGCGAGCCACTGTGCCATGGCAGTGCTTCCCACTTCCTCCTGATCACTCAAACACAAGAGGTGACTTTAAGCACAAGAAAAAGTCTCCACCAGCTGAGGTAGCAGCTGTAAGAATGTCTCCTTATGTACAACACGAGCCCAGAATGAAATCACAGCCTTCTGGAGAGAGGCAGCACTTGGGATGACGGCTGGAAATAAAGAACAACTTCTATGGGTGTCTTTTTGCAGGTTAGTAAATTGCAGGTGTTTGGGGAGTCATTTTAGAGTGGGAAAATAATAGCTTCTTATTCTATGCTTTAAGCATACAGTAGTTTACTAAATGAGTAAATCTGAAGTAAATCTCAAAGTCACCTTTCTCTACAGGAATTGATCCATTTAATCTAAATATGAAAAATTAGGATTAGACAGGCAACAGAATGCATATTTTTGAAGCAGAGATTACTAAAAATACTTGATTATGTGTTTATTTAAGAAGATAACTGTCATGAATTTTACAGCTCTTACAAGTCAGAGTTTGCAGAGATCAGATTCAGAAGGTATTAATTTACCTTCTACAGTCAAAGGCACACAAACAGTTCTTGTTGAATAAATCCTTGATAGCTATCAAAAACTGCATCCAAAGTTCAGATGCTTATTTGCAACAAATCATCTTGACACTGTCAGATCTTATTGCCCAGCTGTACTGGGAGACTGTTAATAAAGCAAACATGAAATCTCTGCCAGTATCAGACTGTCTTCAGGACAGATGGGAGATGTACAGCTTTCCAGGCCCAGGTAAAACATGAAATTAATTAACCAAAACCATTCCAAAGCCATGTGACTACCAGTGCATCATTTCAGAAATGGATTGAGGGGATAAGTCACCCTGTTCCTCTCGAACCGCACCTGGAGTTTCCTATCCCGTGTGTCCCCTCCTGCTGGGGAGGGGACCAGCTGAGAAACTCTGGGCAGCCTCTCAGCAAGTGCTATTTGATTCCTAAGCCTGAAGGCCACTTTATTTCACAGTGACACAAGGGGTTAATGCTCTCGATCTTGTTTCTGTCTGCTGCATTTGGGTTTTTTGGGTTCGTGGCTTTAATTCCTCAAAGTCACCAGAAGTGGTCTAAGGCAAAATTACAGAAATTAATATGAACTCTTCCTCAACACTCATAAGAATACAGGACAAGAGAAGATATTGCAGATATCAACCAGAGCTAGTGGAACATGTGGTAGCAGAAAAGTAAAATATCAGGCACTTTTGGAGAATAAGACTGATAAGGTTACAGTGTGATTGAGTTCTCCACAATGGAGATAGATGACCATTTACTTTCTTCATTTATCTGCTCACATCTGCACTTTACATTTCAAGAAGCTGAAACTCTTGCATCATTCCATTTATCTAAGGGACTAAAGGCAGCACACAATCCACGTGGAAAAAAAACAACATGGCCCTGGGATATATGTTGAGCAGTTTTTCAGTAAATCTTATTTATTTCCTCTGTGTCCTCAATATCTAAAGCTTTTATGTATTCATTATCAGCAACATGTCGAGTAATGTGATAACTTGACAAGCTTCTATTGAAGCAGCTTAGTGGGACATACAGTACTTATGCTGCCTGATAAGAAAACATTCAGAAAGGTCATATCCTCTGTTGTATTCCCTATCTCTCTGGGCAGCAGCAGTTTGGGTTTTCTGAAAACTAAAGTTTGAAAATATACTCCTGGTTAAACTGAGTGAAAAGCAGTCTGGCTGCATTAGCACAATGAAAATCAGCTGCTACTAATATTCATGTTACTTTTCAAAACTGGGTATTAAAACAAAAAACCTCACCAGAAAGTTAACCATGTTGACTGGGTGTGATTATGACACAAGTAGGTGGTCAGCTCAGCACAGCTGTTAGACCTGGGATATCATGGCAATATCTCACTAGCTGGCTCCTGGAACAGCAGCACAGATCCCATCCCACCTTGCCTGTTCTCTTGCTAAGTAATGTAGGAAGCCAAATCAGATTTAGAACACAGCAGAGCAGAACACACACCGTGGCTGTGCCTGACTTGCACTTACACGAGTAGCAAGGAGTAACTCTGGAAAGTCTTGTGATGTTGGAGACCTGCAGAGGTCGTTCTGTGCCACCAATGGGCAGAACAAGGACAGGAATGAGGCAAAGGGTGTGGTCAGGCTTCCCCGAGATCCAGAACACATCCACTGCCTGAACAGATACTGCTTGGGGCCACCTCAGGACACAACAGATGCTCAAGCCCCTAATATGCCTCACAACTGGAGCTTCACAAAAAGATATTCTGGAGCTGTATTTGCCAGACATTCTCCTGAGCTGCAGTTCCTGTGACTCCAAGGTAAGCTTGGCCAAACAAAGAAATTCCTGCTATTCAGGTAAAAGAACACAAAATGACAGCCCAGCAACCTCTGTTATAACAACACCACCTGTCACAAATAAGCTATTTCAGAGCTATTACTCTATTTTGGGCACACACTGTCTATATGATGTACTGCCTGATATTATTTGGGATATGGAGACACATTCAGTTCGATGTGTAACAGCACATATGTGTTTTGTCACAAAATCTTTCTATATAGTCCCACTACAAATATTAAAAGTAATTTTGAAAGGCATTTTCTCTAAGCAGTAATTTACAGTAGTTAAAAGGTTATTTTCCAACATGTCTTACTGGTTATGTCACTGAACATATTCAGGTCATTTTTGTCATTTCTTTCCTCTGTCACTCATTTCACCTGGTGCATGCAGCCCAATTTCAAGTAGGTTTTACATACAGAAAAATACAAACATCATTATTGGACTTCATTAAATACAAATTTAATGAATTTTAGTAAAAACATTGTGAGGCTATAAACCTGGATCACGCTGGATGTCACAAGCAAAATAGTGAAATGAGTAATGAGGTGGAAGGGAAAAAACCCAACACTATTGGAGAAATTAAAGAATTATCATTTACATAAACACCTGATCATACTTAAATTCTGTGAAAGATAATAATTCCAAATCCTAGTAAATACTGCAGCTCAGTTTGTCAAGGGTCAAGCACACTTGTTTTTCTCTCTTTACTCAGAATGCTGTTGGGATCAGGATCAGCAGAATAAAGAGTTTGTGTCAGCTGTTCTGCCTGAGGGAGGGTTTTCATTGTGATGAGATGAGGGGCTGCACTTGAAAACATGAGGTAAGGGGAGAGATGAACACCTGTAACAGTCATTTCTCTAATTCTGACTGAAAGTCAGCCTGACCATCAGTTCTTGGTGCACTTTTATTTAAGTCTCACTTGATGATAGAAGCCTAATTATTCTTCCCATTGACAACTCCTATTGATGCCTTAAGTTTTAGCTTTCGTGTTTTTCAGATTCTGTGCTGCCTAGGGATGTAGTTCTGAGCCTCATATTAAGTGTTAGTGAGCTCTCTTCACAGACTAGGGAGACAAAACAAATCCTTTTCCTGCTGCACACCAAGGACAACTTTCAGGCCCAAAAGCACAAACAATGTTGGACTGAAGGGAGGAACAAGAAGGATGGGACCTCACAACCTGAGGCTGTAATTGGACAATTAAACCCCAATATGCAAATGGTCCAAAACTTATACAAGTGTGAGATCTCATGATCAGTCATCCATTTGGTGACCATTTTAAGTCTACCTTGGGTGTAGCCCTGGTCAGGCTCTTGTGCTGCCCAAGGTGTGCCCTTAAAGAAAGGCCTTTTTATAAATACCTGCTTTATTCTCTAGCTCTGTCCAGTATCTGTTCCAGGTCAGCCTTCCCAAGGCATCACTATGAGTAAAACTAAAGTTTAATTCTGGGATGCAATCAGCAAATAGCAGCAGATCCAAGATGGAGAGTGAAACACTGCCCTTAATTTGTGATGTCAGGCCCTTTATGGCCACAGCTACCAGCCAGTCAGTCAGAGGTATCATCTCGGGTAACACAGCAGCTTCTGCTTGCAATCAAATCTTCTCTCACACCGAGGTACAGCTCCACATGAGCTTTAGCTGAAGACAGAGTGCCTCTGTGCACAGCAGGGGTGGGGGAGCAGGTAGCAGAGTTGTCCCATATTTTATTGGCAAATAATGATTTTATCAGATCAGAGGACAAATTTTAGCTCAAGGTGAAGCTGACATCATGCTACTTTTGAAGATGAAAGGAAATCAATCTGATTTTGACTTGTGCCTGGCTCTCTTTACAGCATCTCACCAGAATGCCTGGGACTATAAGAATATGTAGATTCTCACTAGGCATAAATCTTGTGCTAGGGCTCATCACTGATCCTCAGACTTAAACTCTCTGGCTTTTCAATAACTTCATCTGTGGTCTTGTTGTGATAGTTATCTACTGCCTTTTTTTTTTTTAAGACACTAGTAACAAAAGCTTCATAACAAGGGTCTTACAAGAATAGACATAGTTCTTATTCAGTTAATAATCTCTGTATGTTCCAATGTCCACACTGGGGAAAAGGAACAAAAAGGCAAACTTTTTTATTGATAACATAATTTTATCATTTGCTGAATCTTTACATGCAATACAAGAGAGATTTTTTTTCCTAACAAAAAAAGGAGGGGTCAGAGACCAATGTCCAAATTTATAGTGGCAAAATGTTAATCTGGGATCAAAACTGTTAATAAACCATATCAAAGACAGTTTTAATCACATGAGGACTTCTAATTAAATTAAATTAATTAAATTTTCACAGGGAGTGTCTTTGACCTGTTTGTTCATATTTAAGACCAGTGACTGAAATCTCACTGTAGGGATTCTGGGACTGGAAAGCTTTGGGATTCCCCTCTGGCCACCTCTGGTTCTTATTGGATTCCCTACCTCATGCGAAAACATCAGAGGGAGATCTCCAGGTACTTGTCCTGAGCACTACCCAGTTTGGATACACTTTGAGATGCAACAGTAGGGCACTGAAAGCCAAACTGGAAAGGAGCTTCTGTGAAGGGGAAAGGAGATGACTGTAACCTTAAGTCTGCTGCACATAGTAATTTCTTGAAGCAGAAATATGTACTTGGCTCCGTTTTCCAAAAGGTTGTCAGAAAACCCAGTATTTGCTTTACCCTGTAAGTTTGCCCTCACCCCACACCTCATAATGTTTTAAACATCCAGCAGGCTTCAGCTATGTAGAAGAATCTTTCTGAATTTGTACAGCTCAGAAAAAGAGATACATTCACATAAATAGATTCAATTTCACTTCAAGAAATTCACAGTGTAAATACCTGCAAGATCCTCAAGATTTTTACTGTTTTAAACAATTAAATCTAAATTTGAGAGTCTCAAATTTAGCAGAGTTCTTAAGCAGAGTCGTCAGCAGGTGTAAATCAGACTTGCTTCACCAATCTCAGCAAATGCACTGGAACTTGACTTTGGGGACAGAAACCCTAAAGCACAGTGAGCCATCATCTTAGGAGTTACAGCTCCTTCTCTGGAGAGTGACTGTCAAAATATGTTTGTACAGCAGGCAGCATGCCCAGGATGTGACCTTGGCTAGGATCCCTACCCCATTAGAAATAAAAATTACCTTAGGAGACAGTGGAAATAACATTATTGTACTTCAGGTTAGGCATAATTTAACTTCCTAGAAATGAGTTCAGATATGCAATCCTTGGACAGGGGAGCAGAGAGAAGCCAGGCACGAGAGTCAGGCATGCACTGTAAAACCTGCTGTAGGTAAAACCTGTCTCCCTTGAGTTCCAGCAGAAGAATCTACAGAGAGAGGAGAGCGCCTACACACAAAAGTTGGTGTTGCAAAGCAAACCTCACTCAGTCATTCTCAGTGATAAGCTCAGACAGATGGGGTGCAAGCAGGGGGCCTTTAATGTGCATTCCTGTGTGTATCTGAGGTTTTGTAGGGCGTACCTCAAGGAATACAAAACATGAAGTTTTCTGAGCATGTGAATTAAGAACCTCAGGGAGCAGAAGAAATATTGATTAGACACAGTATGCTGCTCAGTACAGAAAAGTACAGGAGATAATCACCAAGGGTGATTTCAAACCTTTCAAACCTGAAATGCCAGGGTAGGATTTTCAACCCCTCTTGGCAAAGCTTGCCAGGCTCAGACAATTGTCTCATTCATTTCAAAATAGCTTTACAATATATGTGACAAGTAGAAAGGGTCAAACACTTTCATCTTGACCAAGTGCAAGGCATGTTCTGCAAGATACTTTTTGATAGAATCAGGTTGATCCTCAGTTTATAACAGCAGTAGAAGACCTACAAGATTTTTTGTTTGTTTTGAAATGAGCGAGGGATGTCTGGCTTCTAGTAAGGAGGAAAGCTTTCCTTTATTGTTTTTCTCTAAAGTAAGAACTACATTACAAACAAAAATCTTAAATAGAATTTTAAAGACTTGGACCAGCTCAACCTTATCTAATATTATTAATTGATTTGTTCTTTCCCTCCAAAAACTATGATGAGAAGATTTCTGATGACTAACCTCAGGACTGACAGTTTTTAATAGCATGTGACTGTCAGGCCATTCCACATTTTTGTATTCCAATGTAGGTTTCTTGGACAGGAAAAGAGGAATGAGAGCATGATGGAAACCTGAAGAAAGAGAGTAGAAGTTGTTGACAGGCTGAACAGAAATAAAAAAGCAAATACACAATTTTTATCTCTAAACTATTTTTCAACAGTATCAAACTAATATTTTTTAGTTTTTTAATTTTTGCATTATTCAGAAATAAGTAGACATGAAAACTGGTTGGGAATTTTATATATAGAAAACTTCATTTTAAAATGGTTCATAAGAAGTCACAAGCATGTGAAAACAGAAGCTTGGCAGGGTAGCTCAGAAAGCCTCAACAACTGTGATCATTTACCAGAAAAGCTGAAATAACAGACTTAGTTCCATGTAGTCCATATAAACCCCACAAAAATCTGGATCTCTTTGAAAAAATAGTCATCATAAACATGAAAATTTAACAAAAATGTTCATCTTTGTCTCGGTGGTTACTCTAGAAGTCAGTGTAAAACTAAAAGTTTTCTAAATTAATTTTAAGAGCTTCGGGGAATGAAAACATGAGGAGAAGCCACCAACACAGGCACATGGCTCTCTGAGACCCACACCCATAGGAAATCATAGTCAATTTTCAAGCAGAATCCTACAGGGATTTCTGACAATTACTACACAATCACTGAGTGCCCAGCCTACTCTTAAAATCTGAATTAGATATGCCAAAAACTGAGAGAGAATTCCAGACCTCCATATCTCCTCACTTACGAATCAATAAAGCTTTCTTGAATCCAACCCTGTGCGATGGCAAGGATCTGAGCACTCGACATTATTACTGTACTGTAGTTCATTTAATGCTGCAACTATAGTTCATTTAATGCTGTGCTGGCTTCTCTTGCATTTTCCTCATATAAAAGTTAAGTATCCACTACAAAAATGAATCATCTAAACTCCAGGTAAAAGCTATCACAGTATGAAAGTAGAGATCATGCTGTGAAAATGATATCAAATGTTATATAAAAAGAGCTATCCTATTGAAAGTGTTTGTGGTTTGTAGTTTACCTCCTGTTAGCAGCTCTCTCTGTATTGATTTCAAAAACCTGTTCAGAAAGCTAAATTCAGAATTTTTATAAAAGTATTTGAAGAGTGCAGCCTGTTAGCATCTTTTCATAAGTGAAGAAGCAATATATATTAAGCATATGTACACCCAAATTAAATTATAAGAACATTAAAGTTGCAAAGCAAAGCAGTCAGAAGTTTCAGGTACCATAATTAAGATCCTCTGCACTACCTTAATTCAGTCCCCACTCTACACATGTCCATGATGACACTGTCTGACTGCACAGCTCTTCCCCAGATGATCTCAAACCATCTATACCAAACCCACACTCTCAATTTGTCCTCATCAGTAAAAGAAGACTCACTGCATATCCCATCTTCTGTCAGAGACCAGGAGGCAAGAAAGAGATAAGGCAAGGAACTAAAGTAATGAATGGTCACAGGGTTGACTCTGCAGTTCTGCCCTAGCAGATTATAGCAGATTAAGCATTCATTATTTGTGGTATCTTCACTTGGTGTGTCCTGACAAAGAGGTCCCTGTCATAGGAGACTCTGTGCCCATCACCTGCATTCTGGAGTCAGGAGCAGCCTGGTGTGAACACGAGGCATGACCTACACCATGGAGAGCCAGGAAAACATCAGCCCCTGCTACATCACACTCAACCAGCCTGCATCTCCTTTTTGCACACGTGGGAGCAGAGAGCCTTGCCACACATCTTGGAGAGAGTGTATTTCGAAAATAAACGTTATTGTTTTCAAAACAGACAGCAATGAAAAACCCACAAGGAAATCAGTGATTCTGTGTTGGTCTTGAGCAGTCTGCAGTCAGGCAGGCCAGGGACTACCCGTGCAACAGAGAGAATAAAACAACTTAAAGCTGCACTCATTCAGCAATCACCTTCTACTTAGTGCACAGAACAATGCGGGGGTCCATGGGAAAAGCAGTGTGTGACCATGTAATTAGAGACAGTATCAAAATGTATACACACAAGGGGGCCCAATTAAGGCTTCATGGACAGCATTATTCTTTTTCCTTTTCCTTTTTTTTTTAATAGTGCTTGGTTTTATTGCAACATTCTTGGTTTTGTACCCTTTTATCTATAATTTCATAGGTTGCTTAAAAAAAATACAGAAAGGGAGAGAAAAGAAAGCCTGAAAAAGTCTTTTGTATGGAATGGCAGTGATACTGAAATACAGGGCTGGCACTTCATGGTCCACAGCAGAGGCTCTGGCCACGTGAGTGGAAGGAGCAACGGTAGAGTCTGCACGTGGAGCAGGCTGAAGGGAGGCTGGGCTGGGATGCACGCAGCTTTCCCAGCAAATTCTGCAGCACAGGAATGCAGGGCACCGTGTATCTTGGCTCTGCCTCTCAGGTCTATCTTTGGTGGCCTTCTGCTGCTTTCCACTGCAAATACTTTCCACTCATGTTCTTCCCCCCACTCCCAGTCCTTGCCTCGTGCCAATATTTTTGCAAATGCAACCCCTAAATTCCTCCAGTCTGAGTTTCCCATTCTAACTTTTGGTTTAGTGCTGCATTCTATGGCTTGTTCAGAATCACCCCAGGAGTATACATTCCTTTTCTTATGCCTATTTGTTAGTCCCAGCCTCTCTTCTTAGCATTACTCTCAGGTTTCCAATCCTACCTCTTTTCTTTTTGCCTCCTATCCCAACCTATATCCACACTCCTCCAATTTTTCTGCCATCTCTTATGTCAGTGGCAGCATCCCTACTTCTACATCGTTCTTGCTCCCTTTAAGGTCCCACCCTAGCCAAGTCCTTTTACAGCTCCTCATCTCAGGAGCTTTTCCTCCACCTTGGTCTGAGCAGCTGTAAAAAGAGAACCTCAAAAGCCCAGGAGCATCTCCTCCCCTTCAGCCTTGATGGTCTGCACTGTACTTGGAACCAGGATTGGAATTCCACACCTCAGCCAGCATCCCCAGCACCGAGTGCTGCATGGCTCTGGGTCAGCATAGGCTTGAACTTCCAATACTTGATGCCAAATTTGCCTAAAATTTTATGAAAAGTGATCTCTGGCGAGATTTTACTCAACACCTGTAATACCGTGCTTGGCATATGCTGTAAAGACAGTAATTTCAGGGAATTCAGATACCAAATCTCTACTGAACAAGTGAAAAAACAGATTTTTCAGTGTTTTCCCTAATGGATTTTCACTGGAACAGCAAAAGATAATGATCCAACAAAACTTTTAGATTAAGGCTGAAGAAGAATATGATGGAGCTGATCAAACATGTATAAGAACACGCAAAATTTACTTTGCCTTTTTTTCTGAAAAGAATAGGATTTTTTTTTCATTTCAAACAGACAGAAGTGGGCTGAGGCAGGCATCCAAAATAGAAAATTTCAGCACAGACAGTGCTGAAATAAGTAACTCTAAGTAATGTTTTAAAATAGGTCATTTGTGACATTAACTGTTATGCTATTAGCTTCTTTTATGGAACATATAAAGGGGGAGAGAAGAGCTTGTACATGCAGTTATAGGCTTACAGAAGAAAAGAAATAAAGCACCCAAGAACTTATATTTGACATGATTTAGTCCTGGTCTGAGATCCATATGGCCCATTACATCAATCCAATAGGCTGGTCAATGCCCAGTATACCAAATTAAAAGAAGCTGCATTGTGAAAAAAATTATTTGACTTCTAAGTAGTAAAGGCCACTGGATATGGATACTGGACATAAACATGAATAAATTGTAGCTCATGAACTAAAAAAACGGGTTTCTTCTCTAGATACAATGTGATCTTTATCAAGTAAGAAGAGGAAAAAAATTGTAGCTAAATACTGGAAATTTTGTATATACCAAATGCATGCCCCAGAAACAGGCACCTCTTTGCTCCCAAGGCCTACCTACCTACAAGAGCTGGATATGCCTTTTCCCAATGTATCAATTCTTTCTGCTTCTCCCTTACCCAGCAAGATCCCATAACTATCCAGGGAAGCTATCTCCATTGAGTCCTCTGCTCCTTTGAGAGGCTGTGATCCAGACAGCAGCTCCCTGGTTACACAACTGGACCTGGGAATCACTACTCCTTCTTACCTTGCTGCTTCAGCAGGCCACAGGAGAGACAAGTGCTTAATTACAAAGGAGAAAGTTATTAATTTTCACTGCAGTAACTTACAGAGCCGACATAATGCCCAGATATTGCATATACTACATAGCCAGTATTCTGAACATTACCTGGATTAGACGAAGTCATATGCAGAAATGTCTAGAGCACTGGCAGAGTATACACACAAATGCCAAATGCACGCCTACAACACTTACTCGATTCTCCAAAATAACCACTTTTTATGGACAGCTATTAGGAGTTTGCCTTGCTTGGAGAAAACAGACATTACACCCTTGAAAGGCCAGTATTTATGTTTACAGCTATGCACTGACAATCACTTCTCTGCTCCTTCCATACCAAAATATCTCCGCTGCTTCAGCTATTTTTACTTTTAGCTTTTGAGTAGTACTTCAGGCTTTTATGTAAAGTACAGTTGGCATCTCACCTTCTTGAAGCCAGATTTCTCTGCTCCTCTGAAGAATTTTTCCCCCAAAGTATTCTTCAAGCACATCTAATATCTCCTAAAAATCACATTCCCTAGTAAATAGAGTATGCAGGGAGATAAATTCATCCCCCAAAGCTAGAAATCAAATGAACAAGGATTCAAAGAGCACAAAGCCTGCAGAGGAATCAGTCACTGATTCCAAGCAGGAGGAGTGTCATCCATGAAGGTGGAAGGCTGCATGCTGAGCTGCTGTGATTCAGTGCTCCATATGACCCATGAATTTCCAAAGGAAATCACAACTACACAAGAACTCAATAGAGAAACATTCACAGACATAAGGGTTGCTACGAGGATAATTCAGCTGAGAATCAGCAGGGGTTCTTTCCCACTCTGCAATTAGTGCACTTGTTAGTCTCTGCCATCCCTGCAGCGATCCGTGGTTTGTGTGCCTGAAGGATCCAGCAGGATAGAGGGAAGGAGGATGAGCACCACAGCACCAGGTAACAGGTGCTGAGGGAAAACCTGTGTTATCCCAGTAGCCACTAAGTGGAGCTACTAAGTAAGAAAGGTAAAGGAAACTTTTGGTTTGATTCTTAAAGCACCTTTGATGCTATCAGAAATGCTGTTTAAATTCCCATTCCAAAAGGAAAACAGAGAGTGTCAAAGTAATAGTTCTGGTTGTCCATTTCTATATTGGAATACCCCCAGCGTCTTGATCTATTTAATAAATGGTTGAATGATTTTTCTCTTACCAAGAGTCATTTTATTCCACTTGTTTCCCAATCCCATGCCCAGTAATTAGGCTGTGTTGTGCCCCGCAGAGTGCCCCCACAAGTGCATGGCCAGGATTTTCCCTGTCACAAGACCTTGACTACAGCTGAATCTCTGGAGGAGAAGTTTCTGGAAAGCAGTTGAGAATGTTGACTGGAATGTCTGGACATGAAGTATTAACTTAAACTGTGGAGTCACTGCTTAGCCATAGATGCGCTAAAAATGTCACAATACTTTCTGACCAGAAGTATGAACTGCTACATCCAGGGGACAGACTGAGTTTTTCCCTGGCTGTCACTGTGAAATAATTGAATGGAGCTTCCAAGGAATCCCTTTTGTTCATCTAATCCATTTTGTTTCAAGCTAATAAAAGGAGAGCCAGTATCAATATATTACATACAGTGATATCACGGAGACTTCTCTCTGTCACTCCCAATGCCAAATGCACTGTCATCCAAGCCCAGTGTCGAGGATAAGCTCTACCACAGCTAAACCTCAGTCCTGGTAATGCCAGGGTAAAACAACCTAAATCCAAGTGCTGTGAGAGTGGGCTTCACAGTTTCTCTAGCAGCAGCATGAAGATTTCTTCACCTTGCTCCCCACACAGCCAAGAGACTGCAATTACTGTGCACATGATACATTCAACAGGGATTTTTTTGCCATATCCTCTGCATGAGGTTGCATTTTAGAGCTATCTTGAAAACTCCACTTTTGCAGAAAACATTATGTCTCCAGTGCTATTTCTCAGACTCGGCATACCTCAGTAATCTATGATCTAATGTAGTGGTTCCACACTACCATAAGATATTTGATGCTTTTGTCTGAACATCAAAGAACACAGAAACCTGGAGCTGTTGCCTCCATCCCTACAGCCATCACTGACACCATGGAAGTCACCACTCTCTTACCACAAGCATGAGGTCTGTGTGTAGAGCATTCTTAAAGATGCCCTCAGCACCAGAGCAGACCCCATCTCTTGTACAGAATAGAGCAAAAACCTCACAGAAAGCCACAAGCCTCTTGTATTTGCAGAGAAGTGAGTTTTAAAGAAATTGCAGTACATGGGGTAAGGCTGGAATTTATGCTTGGTGAGGACACTTAGAAACACTTCATTCAGGTACATGGAAAGGAAGGAGCAAAAAGCAGAGTCCCACATGGGCCTAGTCCACAGCACAATGAGATCAGCAAGTGCTCAAAATTCATTGCATGGTCAAGACAACATCAGGAATGGTGGTCATTACCTCTTCTCAGGAATGATTTGAGAAGATATCTCCTTCTACCACAGTCAGTAGAAAGGTGAGCCTGACTCAGCATTAAGGATCAAATTATGGTAGACCTTTCCATCAGAAACTCAGATGGAATATTTTGAGATTTCCATATGCACTATCCCATGACAAAGTGCTCAAGTCAGTTAACCAGAGCATCTGCAGTGCATGTCAAAGGACAGAAATACAAAATACGTGACCTCTCCTTATTCCCATTTAAGGCAGCAATGTGAAGGCAATTCATGAAATACTTTGCTGAACATATTCCCAAATTTTGGGGTTCCACTTGACTGTAATGCACAAAGATGTTTTCCTGTAATTATGCAGTGCTCCAATAATACAGTAATATTTATAAAAGCCCTAACTAGAACTACTAGATAGTTCATTGAAACTATTGTTTCTTCAAAGCTATGGCAGCACAAACTTCCACTGATTAATTGCACAGATCAAGACTTTTGGGAAAGATCTTAAAAGTCAAACACTGCCCTGCAGTACCACCGTCAGTTCCATGAGACGTTAGCAATTTGGTTCCTGAAAGATGGTGAAGTTAAAAGCTTCTTTCATCAAGATCACTTAAAATTAAGCCATGTGGTTCCCAAGCATTAAAAAAAAAAAAAGATATTTCTCAATAGAGCTTCGTAATCTTTTCAAATACTAGAAGGTCACTTATGTTTTCAAGGCCGTTTAGCAAGGTCAGGTTGTAATGAGCTGCAACTACTTTATTTGTGATTTGTGGCTCTGAGGGATTAATTGTCCCCACTCTGTCTCATCCACAATCTAGGCCCGAATTGTCAAAATGATCCATGGCTTTCGTCCCCAGGCCCATGGTTTCATTATTAAGGTGCGTTCTAATCGATAGTAGCATTTTTAACATTTTGCCCCTTACGTTTTATCAATCCTTATTATCTAATGACCAATACTGAACTGGCACGAGGTTTTTCAGAAAAACACTGACAGATTACAACAGGCAGTCACATGCATTTGTAATTAGACTTCATTACCATTATAAGTGCTGAATGGGAGCAGAATAGAAAGGCAGGAGGAATGCACCCAGTCCACAGAGCCCATTCCATTTCTTAGAAACCCTGCATGAGTCTGTCTTAATTTATTAATAAATAAAAAATAACCTCAACAACAAAGAACAAAAATTTGGGATCTTTTTCAGGTTAATGGGTTCAATTTATTTCACACCACTGGCCTAAGTGGCATCAGAAGCTTGGAGAGTTACTAGCCAGCCATCTAGAAAATTATGAAGTTTTGTTTTGACAGACAAAATACCCACTGCAAAACAAAGCAAGTCTGTTACATTTCACATCCTTAAATTTGATTATTTGAATTACTTTGATTCTTTGTCACAGTTTAATCTGTCCTCACACTGATGAAGCAAATAAGAACATTAATTTCCTTCTCCTCTGCTGGAAACCAGAACTATGACAGTGAATACTGCAACTCCTTATCTAAAATCATGACTGGTTTAGAAAGAAAGCTGAGGGGACAGATTCTCAGATGGCGTAAGCTGGCCTAGTTCCACTGAAGTCAATGGAAATACACTCATTTACGTGTGCTGAACATCTGGCCCAATAGTGATCATTAACAGAATATTGCCCAAGAGCAACATTTTCCAAACTACAGAAAAGCTGAAATAGTTATTTTAAATTCCATAGCATTCATTTGCCCTCCTTTTCTATCAGAGAGTCCTGGGCTGTCTAATGGAATGGCATGCTCTGGCCTCCTGGCTTTCTTAATCAGGGAGTGTGGCCTCCTTCCCAACCTGACCTTGTCAGAGCAAGCAGCTTCCATCTCTGGGCAGAATGTAAAACTGCAGGCCACACACAAACACATACAAGAGTTCCATTAGGAACAAAATGGGCCACTTGGCATTTCATTGACAAATACAGAGCTTGCAGTGATTTAGAACTTCAGCTAAATATTATTTCACTTAAGAAAAAAAAATCAAAAAATTAGTTTTCCAAACAAAGTCTGAATGACATACTAGTTGGTCAATTTTGAAAATATAAAATTATTGCTGACTTCAGTAAGCCTAGAATATTCTTTCTGAAGTCTTCAAATTTGGTAAATTTTGTGAGAGTCTGGACTGCTTGCTTTCTGATCCTTATGATAGTTTTGGAGCCCATTGTTCTTTCTTGAAAGAACTTTTAGAAGTGGTTGGAAAGAAAAACTCCTAAGCAATCACAGTGTCCACACACACTGAAAATAGACAAATGGCTGTCATGACTCCTTGACTTCACAAACTAGAAATATTCTTAATCACTTATGTAACCTATGCAAGTTTTTTCGCTTTGCAGGAAAGGCCATAGTGCCATTTCAGTGCTAGGACTATCTACACCCCACCACCTCAGCTGAGTGTTGAGGTGCCAGGGCCTCTCCAATGACACTGAAAGTTTTACAACTCACACTGTGCTTATGGATGAGGGAATTGATCCTTCCTTATTACAAACAGCAAAGGTGGTCAAGAGCTCTACACAGCATTAGATTCATTTGTCAGTTAGACAGCAGTTAGAGGTCATTACATGTCTAAAACTTCTGTATTGAAAGGATTTACTGCTCTTCCCATCCAACACCTTGTTTCTGTTCTGTATTGACACTGTTTGCCCATTTCCATTTCTCTAATTATATCCTTATTATATTCCAGCTATTGAGTCCTTTATTTAAGATCGTGGTATTTTACAGCAAAATCTTGCCGTCCCTGCAGCAGCAAACTTACACAGAAATTACACAATGACATTCAAGAAAAAATGTTTCAATAAATCAACTTTGCATCTAAAATCTTTTCCATAAAATGAAAGACAAATCCAATGAGACAGGAAGAATGATACTAAAAAAAGTAAAGCCAAGGTAAGTCATGTTTCAAGTAAAACAAAACATGTTTGGTAAGTTCATAATACTAGAAACCCTTCACACTGCATTCCATAAGGCACACAAGGGACTGTTGTCCAGAAAACATCAATCCATTACAGCTAGCAATGCAAGTTTTGGGGACCACTTTGGTTAAAGATAACTAAGTGTACTGACAAAAATATCTGTCTTACACAGAGGTTATTTTCTAAGCACGGACAGAATTATATATCTCAGCTAGTACCCAGTACTAACAATTATATATCTCAGTTAGCAGTAAGGTGATATTTATTAGTTTTTATACATTCACCTCAGCCCCCCAGGTTTGGACCCACACGAATGTGTCAGGCCTTGCATTTCCAAGACTTCCATTGCTACTACCAAAGCAGAGCAAGTGAGAACAAGTATTCCTTTCTCCTGAAGTAAAACACTTATGCAAACGTACCCCCAGAGAAAATGATGAGACTCAGAAAAAAGTCTACCATCATTTGAATACTGCCTTCACTAGAACAACAAACATAAACAGCTACATGTCCCCCCATTTCACTTCTTGTCTTGTTTCTTCAAGAAAATTTCCATTGTGTTGGCTCGAGTCACTGCTTGTTACTCACGACAGCATTTGAACTCAACAAGGAAAGGGTAATTAGGTCAGCAGCCATATCCCATTTTTTCTGGGTAACCTCGTCAAGTCCGAGCATTCCATTTCTACACCCAGAA
The DNA here is from genome assembly GCA_024734555.1 of Trochalopteron elliotii. NCBI lineage: Eukaryota > Metazoa > Chordata > Aves > Passeriformes > Leiothrichidae > Trochalopteron > Trochalopteron elliotii. The sequence goes on along the minus strand of JANPWX010000452.1, from coordinate 1,317,603 downwards.
TACTCTTACTTCTAAATAAGAAGGCATATCCTTTGCTGTAACTGATAGAGATAAATCCACTCGGGCAAGGAAAAAATTAATGGGAAATTTATGGGAAAAAAATCACATCAGTCACTGAAGCAACACAGAAATTTTTCCAATTCTTCTATCACCAGAGCATTGGGATAATACCCAAAAAAAGGTTGAACTTTCTAGTAAATCCTAAAGTGATGAGTATTTTCTCAAAATGATGAGTATTCTAACTCCTGGAGGAGCCATAGCAAAGAAATACCTGCCTAGTGATAGAGATTTTTAATGGGCTAATCATGTCATCAGTCCTGTGAGGGCAAAAATTATCGTGCCCTTGCATTAACTGAGCTTCTAAAAGAGTTACTCAAACCATCCTTTCAACAACCTGAGAAATTTCACTGGATGTCAGACCCTGAAACACCTCTTAAACCCCATGCAAATAGTTATTATTTTCAAAGTATGACAGCCCTGCAATTATTCTGAAATTGAGCTCAGGAACATATTCTGTAAAACGCAAAATATAGACTATTTTCAGATCATGGCAGTCCTGAGAGAAGGTCATCAAGACTGCCACTGTGATGAAAATCAGTGTAGCTAAGAGGCTCCACTATATGTTTCCATATAAATATTTTTCAAGTAAATAAGTTACACTCCAAGTGAACTGAGTCAAAAATACGTCTATAAAATCACTTTCCAGCCATCCCAATATAGGAAAGACAATCTCTGATTTTAAGGAAGGTAAAATTCTTTCCTCTACTTCTGAAAGAATTATCCCACTCCCTCAATTTCATTTGCATTCAAAATAATGTTCCTATTTCAATAATTTTACCTGCCTCCAGATTGCAACTACAGAAGTACAAGGAAATTTGCCCTTTCCCAGCATTAGTGTACTCAGTTCTACCCAGTTTTCTTCATCTTTCTGATGAAGGATTTCCCCCATTAATTAGGAAGGCCTTGCATGACAAGGAACAGATTTACTTCAGCTCGTTTGCCACGTGGTGAAAAGGTGCCTTAGAACACCAGTGTTATCACGTACCTGTATTAAAGTCAAGCTTTTATCCATTCTCTTTTACACAGAAGAGAAGGAATTCTATTCTAGTTCTCTTTGTGGCTCTACTCATTTCCACTGAAGAGAGATTACAGGACTGAGGAACAGTCTTCAAAGATTTTTTTGAATGGGTAATTGAAAAGGGCTAAATGAAAAGTAAACGTAGGTGAAGGAGCCTGTAAATTGTACACACGAGATTGATTAGCAACGTGCACACAACTGCCAGCATGTGCTCAGAACTGCCTCATTTCTGAGTTGTCTGAAGAGAAATAGAGTATTATACAACATGCCTGGCTAAATTTAAATTTACAAAGGTTCATTGATGTCTGTTTAGAGATCCTACCACTATTAATGAACGCAGTGAAAAATTTCAGTTCAGAGTATGCAGCCTGCCTTCTATGCACTTTCCTCTTGTTTTCCTGGTAAATTACAAGCAGCTAAGCACATACAGAGCATTTGACGTGGTAGGTTATATTGGGAAATATTTAAATAAGAAAGGACTTTGTTTGTGGACATATGAGAAGGAAGATGTAGGAAGCTGTAAGAATTTAAGCTTCCTTCCTCTATCCCTCAGATATGTTTTTTTAGTCACTTGGTGCATTCAAGATTTGGAACAATCTATGTCCTATTTTTAGTACTTGTCAAGACATGAAAAAACCCCAATAAAAAACAAATAAAAGCAGGTTACAAGTGTGTTGAACTATTGAGCCACTTTACCCCATCTATGACTGCCAGAAAATTCAGAACACTCTGTAACTGAAAACATCAGCTCAGGTATAAATTCACTGAACCAGTATGACCTCAAGCACAAAGTTCTAATTATTATATGTTTGGCAGGTTCTCTGAACAACAGAAAATAAAAGTCATAAATACTATTGGGACTTTTTCCATCCTCCCACTGCTGGGGATTTCTGGAAGAAGCAAAAAAGCCCTTGTGCTCTTGTTATGATCAAACTGGCTTGTATTTACAGGAGTTCAGCATGAAAAGTATCCTGTGACCTAAAAGGCTGAACATATTCTATGACAGTATGGCTCAGGGTAATTCCCTTTTAAGCAAGGGTCTTCTGAGCAATCTTGTTTTTCTGATTCGTAAACTACACAAAACTACAATTTTTCTCTAAATATTTTCATAATATTATAGCCTTCTAATTAATATTTCCTATTAACTCTGTTAATAGCAAATGTTGTATAAAACAGCGCCACCATTCATTCCCATATCCTTCTCAATTTTTTTCTTAATTTTTTTCTGTTTTTTCTTTTTTCTTTTTAAACAAGCAAGGACTTGGATTACAAACATAGGTGGATCTTCAATCTCACAGACATCCTCCAAAACCAGCATACCTTGCCATACCTTTAAAAAAACATCTATCCAGTTCCTCTATGCTTACTGGATTAACAGGGTAGCCACTATCTATCTACACACTGCAACACTACAAATGGAGAAGGCAAATGGGACAACAAATAATAGACAGCCATTGGCTTTTGAAAAAAATCCCACAGCAACTTTTACCACTCAGCAGAATAAAATATACCTTCATTTTTAGGATTCCATGGGGGAAAAAAAAAGGAACAAACACAAACCCCAGGATTTCCTTTTTTTTTTTTTTTTTTTTTTACACAATTAAAATAAAACTACCTACTAGCAATGAAACTAAGAAGTAAACAGATCCCAAAAGTCATCACTGGGATCATTCCTCTTGAAGACCCCTTGAATTTCTTAGCCAGACCTTCTCAATTCCCTTGAGAAACAGTCCCACTGGAGCACCCCAGGAAGCTGCTATTCACCACTTGTACAGCTGGCAGAGCCTGTCCTTCTTACCACATGCTGAGATTCATCTAACCTAGCTTTAGACACTGAAAGGTTACACATTTAATTCTGAGTTTGTCACTGTAGGCTTTCCTACAGTCAACAGAGAGAAACAGGCACCTCCAGGGGGCAAGTTGTCTGACCTGCCTATTTTAGGCTGAGATGAATCACTCTCTGAAGGTGCCCATTTTTCCTCAGTTGGCTGTAAAGTGAATCTAGGGTGACTTCCCCAGCCTTTGATATCTACATTTCTGATCTCTTGGTGAAGACATCTGAATTTCACCCACAATTTTCAGAGCTCAAACCCAGCATGTCTGACAAATTACAAGTGTTATGTATCTGTTCCTTGAAATGAAAATTTTCACACCAAACTCCTGGGTTATGTTTTAGTTGACTTTCACAATCCTGTCCCTTATAGAAACATTGCCTTTGTTTTAATCTGTCATAGTTTCAAGAGGGTAGGTTCACACAATAAAAACAATTAAAAGGCAAAAATCAGTTTGACTTTGCTGAAGTAGTAACTCTTGGGTTTCTTATGTCCTATTCAGAGCTGACTTACACCAGATACCTGTTCTGAATCCACCAGTAAAGCACTTTCAGCCCAAATACTTTTTCATTATAAACCAAAATTCAATAAGCATGTTTCACCAGTAACCACATTTTTCTGCTGAAATTTGATATGAAATTTCAGTTTTTAGTGTTAAGACTTCATAACAACAAATAAAGTACTGGAAAATATTGAAAGAGAGAGAAACTGCTCCATATACCTCCATTTCATAATGGAGCTCTTCTCATCTCTGCATTTTTCTCATGGGATAAGGTGATGTTACAAATTCAGGAAGGTCCTATCAATTACTATTTCTGAGCAGATGATCCATCAGAGCAATAATCACCATTAGCATTGTACTCACAGATATACCCCATACCTAAGGGCTAAATGAGCCCTCAGATAAAGTCCAATCCATGATCCATCAGCATTTAACTTAGATGACAGTCCTGTATGTTTTTCCTTTAATGACAAATTCTTACCATATGTCTTTCTCCACCGATGTATTCCCACCTCATTCTCACCAGATCTGAATGAGCAACATCATTTTTGCAACACAAAAAAACAAAATTGTCCTATAAGTATTATATTACCACATTGGTTTTGTATGTTTTGGGTGTTTTTTTCTTGTTTTTTTTTATAAAAGCTGTAGCTAATAAACTGCTGAAGTCATGGCTAAAATTATACATGAGAAAAACAAAAGGAAAAGTAAGTTGAAAGAGTCTTTTTACTACTAAAGAAAGCTCCCTTATCATGTTGTTTATTCTTAATATATCCCAACTATTATCGCTGGATAAAAGAAAATAAGTTTTGGCACACGACCAGCTAAAACCATCAAAAAAATTAATCAGTTTCATTCAACTGTATCCAGTTATTTCAGTCTGCCTAACCCACAATATCACTCTGCACTGTGTTGCTGCAGTGCAATCTATTTGCTCAAAAGAGTGCCTGCAGCAGTCACTCAAGTTATTAGGGATCTGATTACTGATCTTCCTGCAGCTGCCCCGTGGCAGATCCTCCTCTCCTGCTCATGCAAAGGCAGAATCCAGGCCCCAGCGTGGCCAGGCTGGGAATAGTGCTGGCTCCAGATGCCCAACTCACACAGGAATTGTCATCTACCAGTTCCTACCCACTTCCTGAATATTAGCACTTCTTAAACACGGTGGCTCTTAACTACCTGAAATCAGATGCTACACTCAGCAGTTCTTTTAGGGAAGCATTTCACAATTGTTTGCATGATTCACAACAGTTCCACAAATAAATAAAGCATAGGTTTGGCCACAGCCTATACCTGATGTCAGAAGGGAACAGCAGAGCGTCTTTCTCAACAGATACACTGAATATTATATAGACAGACCTAAAACATAAATCACTACATTTATTTCCCATGCAAATGTTTTATTGAGCTGGCTGCAGAGGGGAATCACTGCCACTAGGAGGCCAGTCAGAATAAAAATGAGCACTTGGTTTACCTGGATGGCAAAAACATCACCTGTTACACAGAAGGCAGCACTGTCCAGCATGCCCCTCCCTGAGGAGCAGGCACAGCAACAATTGTCAAGGTGGTGCCTGTACTACCTCTGAGCAGCAGGCTCTGGCCAGCCTCAAAAGAAATTAGGTGTTGTACTGTCTGTTTTGTGGCTCCTGTTGAATAATAATCTGTGCTTTTTAACAGACCTACAGGCCATATTCAACAAATACAAAACTTCAGATGACCAACCTTGACAGGGCTCCTGGTCACAGCTGAAGAACTCATGTGTGAAATCTTAAAATGTTGTGACATGTCACAGCCCTTGGGAAGACACTTAAACACAAAGTTTCATTCCTCACTGTATCTTCAAGAGCCATCCTGATCTGGGGAGTCCAAATCTGAAAGAAACAACAGGAATACAGCCAGAAGCTGCCAGATTTTCCCAAGTGAGGGCCCAACGGACTAAGTCTGCCAGGGGTCAAGACAAGCAGATAACAGCAACAAGGCTGGACCTGTGGGGTCCACAACAATCTATGTAAGAAAGGAAGCGTATACTGATATACCTAATTAAATCACCAAACAAATGTATTGGGACTGCATTATACACAGGGAAAAAAAAAAAAAAAAAAGACCATTTCTAGAGGATGCTAGAATTGCTTTTCAAATGCAGTAAAAACAGTAATAATTCTGCCATTATGCCAAGACCTTTCACTGCAGGACAAGTTTTTATTACCAAGATATAGACTCCCAAGAAAATAGATTTATAGGGGGTATGATGACACTAATCAGAAATCCTTATGAGTGTCCACAGAGCACAACCTACAGGCATTGAATGAGTTCATAAAATCAATCAATCATAGGCCTTTGAAAATGTTTACCTGCATGTTTCTGGTTTTGTAAAAGTCAGTCAAATTTTAGAAGCAGGTGCCTAGATTTTAATATATACCTTTAAGGCTCTTTGGTTTGGGTTATAGGGAAGAGAAAACAGGAGGCAGTATTTACCTAGGTATACATGTCCTATAAATCACACCACTTGGAATGCTGTCTCTCATAATAAAATAAAATGCCATGATATAAAATTAATAGTGACTCAGAGAAAATACATTTTCTGATAGGTGTTGAGAGGCACTGGCACAAATGAGCCAATGGTCTCTGTTAAATTTCCAAAAGAAAAAGGTCAAAAGCAATTTGTCCCCTGTCTCCACCTTCTTTCCCAGTCTAAATTGCTTTCAAAATTTGCAATACCTCAACAAAAATAAAATTTGGCCCCACTGAGACCAATAACGAAGTTTCCACTGAACTTGCTGGAGACAGAATTTCACTTTTGGATAGCAGAACATCATCTTAAATCATGGTTTGGTCCCCCCTTGTTCAAGTCTGAGATCAAGCACATTTATAAAGTGATGACTGCAGGATTCCTGGAACCAACATGTTCCATGCTAAGATTTTCCTCTGTGTGCTCAGGAAAACAAGGTGTCTGGTTTAGGCAGTTTGTAATTTAAAACCAAGATCTGCAAAAATTTATGATCAAACTGCCCTATTAAAGAAAAAGGCACCTCTCATAGGAGTAAATATTCCACTTGGTGGGTAGGAACTATTCCCAGATGAAGAAGAAAAGACAACCTATATTGCTCTGCTATCTGGAGTTCAAAGAAACCCTCCAGTATAAAATATTTCTAATGTGTTTCACTGAATAATTTTCAGCCCTGAAATGTTATTAAAGTAAGAATTTCCCTTAATATGAATATATGCAAAATACAACATTTTTTCATGCAAAATATATTCACTTCTATTGCTTAGGAGAATGACAAGATATTATTCTGGACTATCAATTCTAGAATTCTGCTCCACAGAGAATATGAAACACTTAGCAGCAGAGAAACAAACCTCCATACACTTCATACATCACCAGTGTTAATTATGCAGTGCTGCAAAAGAAGGCTAAAAATTCTGTCCCTTAAGCTTTAAATTTGCTTTCTTAAGCATTAAGTATTTTGCCCTATTTTGTAGCATACACAACTAGAAATAATTTTGCAATGTTTTCATGTATGTTCAATAAAAATGCAAATATATAAATCCCTACCTCTGAACAATAACTCAAATTGATGTTTACTAAATAATATTTCTAATAGATTGCAAAACAGGAAATATATGAAGCATGTCCTTTTAAAACAGTTTCAAAGAATTACGTTCTGCAGCTTTGAAGGGAAATAGATGAGAGACTGCCAGTTTTCACTGTAGATATGTCATTCTAACACCTGGGTAAAAGCTAGTTGAGATAGCTGCTTCCCTCGTTCTCAATAAGCAAACCCAGCAACTTCAGGACCTGACCAAAGAGGCATCAGTGACTATCAACAGATGAAAGAAAGCACCACAGCCTTTTACAAAGATCTGCTGTTAACCAGCTTCAATGACTTTCCAGGCAGCCTACCTGTTTTGTTTGCAGCTTTAATACACTGGTGGCTACTTATGCAAAAAAGGCAAAAACTAATTAAATTTGTTTATGTATGTTATCGTGTGGAGCACTCATTTCCAGACATCAAGCTATGAATCATTAAATAACTGCTAAATTGGTCTCCTGGGATAGATCATGCCTCAGAGTTGGGCAGGCCCCCATCCCACCAAAGCCAGGTGTGCTCTGCAGTGAGCAGGCATTAAAACTGCTTTAAAGGCCATGATTTGGGTACGCAGCCAGGTCTCACACTGTGAGGTGAGTGGTAGGAAATCATGAAAACAGTGACAGCGCTCCTGTCAGAGTTACTCCTCTGTTTGATTAATGAGGGCATTTGAAAGACAATTAGCCAGAGCAGGTTTGGCTGCAGCTAGCTTATCAATCAGGCACCCTCTACTAAAAGCACTACTGCCTTCTTTGTTTTTGGTTGCAGGAGAATTGTATCAATGATACACCAACAACAACAGACCTTTACATGTTATGTAAAAGAAAGAGCAGAATGTAGCAAATCACAACTGAAATAGTAAAAATAATGCTTTGCAAGCCACAAGCCACTGGTTGCTGGGAAATCATCACTGCAACTTCCATGTGGCTGGATTTTTTGTTTGTGCAGGGAGAATTCAAGGCTGCACAAATGCATCAAGCACTTCCAAGCTTCACAAGGACAGGCTTAAGCTAAGTTTTCAACAACAGCAAAAATGAAACCTGACTACAAATGATCTCATATGTAACAAAAAAGAATAATCCTTCATTAGAAAACCTACTGTGAACCGACTCTCTGAGCTTCAACATGTTTCAACTAAGAACTGTTTCAATTTTTCAAAAGAAGAATTTGTTGCAATAATTCATCAGTTTGATTTATCCATTAGTAATGCAACCTCTTTACTTTCCAACTACCAACAGAGGTAGAATTTAATACTATACTTTTCTTAAGCAGCTGCTTACCCAGGAACATGTTTCATTCTTTGGCTTAACTGACAGCTTTGCTTCAAGTGGGGTAGTCCTTGAATTCAGGTAAGTGATCAAAAATATGCAATGGACAATTTAAACCATTTCAGAACTTTTCCTGAAGGTTTGCATTTCCATCAGAACAGCCCTTATCAAACTAAGGAAATGATGATTTTTGCCCGTGAATGAGTAGAAACCAAATTACTGACTAATGTATTTATATTATTCTCAATCTGAATAAATCCAAGACTGAAAGGGTAGGACTGAGGCTGAAGTGTGATGCACCACTTTTCCTTTCAGTTTACAGTTAATTTTCCCTGTCAATAGCAGATCAGAGATATTTTTAATGCACGACTAGTGCAGTACTAGCAAGGAAGCTCATTTTTTTTTAACCTTGCTAGAATCTATTTCAGAAGTAAGCTCACAAAATACTGCATTGTATGTTTTTGAATATGAGGATAGTAAAGCAAGCAGCAAATTAACCTTTGATTAGATTAGAGTACAAAGACAGGGAGAGATTCAGCATAGCCCAAAAAATCCTCTCTGAAGTTTCCCTGTGTTGGCAGAATGTGATAGTCCAGGATTCATGGACAGAGAACTATAATTGTTTCTAAAAATTTGGAAGAGTTCCCACTGAGAACACACAGCTTGTCACAGGGTTAATCTGCAAAATCACTTTTGTTAAAGTGTTCAGCCACCTCAGTAAGCCCCAGCAGTGGCACCCACAAAGGGAGCACTGTTGTAAACTTGCCACTAGCAGTTTATACCCCCTGGCCCTGATCCAGGAGCCACTACAGAAAGCCAAAGGCTCTTTCAACGGATTTTAAATTGGTCCCTGCACTCCTCTAAGTTACAAAGGTGGTAATGAAGTATTGGGAGATGTAATAGAAAAATAAAATAAAGAGGATCTAAGTAGGTGGTGGATAACCAGTGATTCCCCATATTCTTACTGAGAAACTGTGAACAGTTTCTCATTTTTCCGTGTCTGTAATTGTAAACAAAAAGGGGACAAAGCCCTAAGTGGTGTGGCACAGCTCCTGTCTATGGGCCAAACTCTTCCCAGCCCTACCCATGGGAGTAGCCCTCATTCATCCTGCTCATAAAACCTTGTCAAACCCCTGCCCCACACCTGGGCATCATCAAGGGCAGGATCAGCCTAGGCCTGGGCACAAACCATGCCATGGCTGGGAGCACTGAAGCCTTGTGGATACACACAAGTCCATGCCTGGGCTTCCTTAGTTTACCCCACGCAGGCATAGCTGCTCTGCTCTGGATTAATGGATTCAGGGCTAATTGGCTCCTTGCAAGAGTGGGGTAAATGCTGTGACTGTGCTTCAGCCAGGAAGTGAGAGTGCTGGAGAAAGAGCTGGCTATAACCTGGCTGACTGGCTTGTGATCATTTCAGGGTAGGGGAGGTCAAATGGGCAGAAATAAGTCCACTATTTTTCACACAGATTAATACAGACTGCCAGCTTCTTCCGAATAACAAAAGGTCAAAAGGACCCTGGGCAAGCGACAGAGACTTGAGGTCTTGGTCATCACCTCTAGGAGAACAATTGCCTCTTCCCCCTCTTATTCCTCAGAGTCAGAAAGCATCCAGACACTTTGCTTTCTCAGCAGTTTGAAGAAACAGTGGCATGAACAAGAATAAATATCCTGCAACATATCCCAGGTATTTCAAATTTGAGGATGATAGATGGTTAAAAAAACAAAATTAAGAATATACATTTAGGCACTTTACAAAAGATAGATTTTTCTGTTTCTCATCAGTGACCCACAGTCCAGCCATTTGCTTAGCTGGAAAGAGCAGCCAGAAATACCTTTTGAGAAAACAAGCAGAAATATTTACTAAGCAGAGATGACTGGTTGGACTGGTACATGAACATAGATGTGCTATCTACCTTTACGTGATGCCCACGGAGAAATTTTGTAATGCCTGCTGCTTCAACAGCTGAAACCTAGGAAGGACTTAGAAGAAAACCTCAGCACTTCCCATAGAGAAACGTGTCTTTCCCCTTTTCTTCCAAAGGCACCAGATCACTTTCCAGACACTACTGCAGACATTCTTTTTCTCCTGCAAGCCTCTACGTGTTTCCCCTTTTGACTTTTTCTTCTGAAGCATACTTAAAGAGACTTAAGCTTCAAATTCAGAGACACTGAAGCTTTTGGAGAAGACCATCACATTTTGAAGTGTGCTCTGCTGTCTGGGTCAAAGAACCCAAACAATCAGAAGCAGCAAGAAAAATTTGCCCCTCCAAATATCCTGAACAAGATGCAAGTTCCACATGAATACGGAGGCATTTCCTGGGGAAAAAAAGTGAAGGCTTCTAGTAACCATGATTAAAGACATTTATTCTTTCACTGTCTATTTCTTTGAAACTATGGCTAAGGCCTAGTAGCTTAATTGACTTTCATAAAGTCAATCCTGATTACAAGGTGCATAAAAATGACCTTGTATCCTTCTTCCTTGTGAGAAGTTGGAGAAATGCTATCTATCTGGGACAGATGGTTCTCACCTGGGCAAAAATGACAGAATATGCATCTTTGTTGACATTTCATTAACTACAATTTAGGAATTCTTCTTTAGCCTTATGCATTTTTTAATGCAAGTAAAGTTTACCTTGCTAATTGGTTCACTAAGTAACACATCATTGTTATTAAAAGGAGAAATGAAAACTTGCTGACCCAACATCCTCAGCTATGATTATTCTTGTCAATTATTTTATATTTGGAAAGGCAAACAAACGTTGTATATAAAAACTAAATACTGTATTTGGCATAACTTCAAATTAGCTGTCTCACCATGCTTAGAGCATGCAAATTAAATGTCCTGAATAAGCATTAATCATCATAATAGGCTAATTATTGTCAGTTAGCTATCGAATAACTGAGCTACTACCCCTTGCAAAGAATTTGGAAAAAATGTTAATAAGATTCTGACTACCTAAAAGCAAGAAAAACATTAAATTTTTTTGCCAGTAAATAATTTTTAAGACAAACATGTAGCTTATTTTGACCAGTTTAAGCATTATTCTGGTCTTCCCACATATTTAGGCTTACTGTGGGCCAGTAAGTTATATTTAGTCTAAAAACACTTCTATATGAAGATGTCTTTCTATCTATGTCATTTAAAATGACTTGCTGAATTTTAAAACATTAATTAATATGTTAATAAACAGTCAATCTTTGTCTTCTCTGGTCATGTGCATGGCTACCACAGTACTTACAGACAGCAAGGAACTTAAATGTTTTACACAGAACTAAATGTTTTAGGAGTGATAAAGAATACATGAATGGTAGAACTGCTACTTGGAGACAGTGTGTTAGGGCCTTGGAGTATACATTTAATAAAGGAGTGATACATTCCTGAATGTAAATGGATATCCAGTGCTTAAATGGAACTGAAGCACTTCTACAAATGCACAAATGCTAAAACATTTAAAATTAAGTCTTAAACATTTTAAAATAGTTTTAAGACAAAGTTGTAGTTGGGTTTCAGTAAGACGGGCTGACATTTCTGCACAGCATTTGTGAGGAAGATATTTGTCTGAGCAGATTCCTTTATACCCCCCTACACAAGGCATTTGCCTCCTTTACTCCAGAGTTTTCCCCAAGGGACTCCCTGCTGCAATGTCCTCACACTGTCATTAATGTGCTCACCCCTCATGTTGCCTCCAGGACTGGGGAGAGGCATTGGCCCTACTCTGCAGCTGGGCATGACTTCAAATCAGAGCATGATTTCTATCATGTCCCTGAGAAAATGCATCTCAAGAGTAAGGATCACAACTTTCTCTCTCCCATCACCACCACAGATGGTGTCAAAACCAGCTCCAAGTCATACAGAAAAGCTGTGTGGAACTAGTGACAGCTCCAGGACACACAAGTCCTTCTTTAGTGCCTTGACCACAGACCATCTCAGGTGAAAAAGTTCTGTACTTGGGGGCTTTTATCTGAGAAATTGCTTGGGTACCTGTTCTTCTGCTTCATAACATTCTGCCCATAACATTCAGCTAAAGAAGCATGAACAGCAGTGACAAAGACAAGCTGCCTCCCCAGATAATACAGAGGGCCTGTAAGAGAACAGTTAGCAGAGTATTGATTGGGAAACAGTTACTCAGTTGTTGGAGGTAAAAATCACTTTCCAGCCCACTACTGCCACATCCAGGAATCCCACTGGCCTTTCTAAGCACACTTCTCTAAGAGCTCCAGCTCATCACTCTTGCCACTGTGACCTCAAAATCTTTTAAGTCAGTGACTGTTTCACAGGATGCAGTTGTCATGTCTGTTGACACTCGTCTCCTCTGTACAGCCTTATACCTGAGTGTGTCAAAATACATTTTATTCCAAGAAGATAGAGTCTATGTGACACATAGTGATAAAAGCCTGAGGATGCCCTCCCTCATAATTTTCCACTAATCCTAGTCCAAAAATAATTCTTGGCCAAGGTGTTGTGGCTTGGTGTCCCATCAGTGAAGATGACACCAAACACTGGCAGAATCAGTCCTAGCAGGATGCCATTGGAAACATCCCACAGAATAAGCACTTTTCACTGAAAACTCCTCTTTGGCATCTGCCAGTGACATCAGTTTCAATTTGTTTGTTAGAGACTGCTGTGACAGGGCTACTGCTCCTCTTAATTCCAACATGGCATCAAGAGTTTTTTGAAGCCTAAATACCCTCTGTCTAGACAGTACATTCATTAGATTTATAACCACATGAAAAAACTTAAAGTTTGCTTTACAAGGTGTTTTCATCATAAAACTATGTGACAGCCATAAGCTACGCTTCTATTCTGTAATTCTTTATTGAATTCATGACCAACATTTCCATTCATTTACCTGCAATCAATAGCAAGCTGACTAATTTATACAAATCAGATCAAAACCATTCTGCTCACAGTTTTGCACACTAGCACAATTTTATGACTTAGGTTTTAAAATACACAAAAAAAATCACCTTTTAATATAAATAAAGAGGTTGACCAGAAATCATCTCAGCAAAGTCTTTTAGGACTGTTGCACTGAGGTCACCTAAGCCTGCTTGAACTAAACCCAAAATGTTTATTTTTTAAAGACCTTATTTAGCTAAGCAACTAATGGATTTTAAAGGTGTTCATTGCACTTATACAGTATTTGGACACATCACTATGTTTCTGTCCAAGTGGAAGTTAACTGTTAATTTAATCATATCTGTGAGGTTTTTTCTGCACTAAGGAGAATTTGGAAGTTTCCATCTAGTAAATGATCTATAAAATTCTTTGGGTTTGTGGATATGTGGGAAATATTTTTTTTACCCTAAGCATGCTGCAATGCAAAAGCCATAGTCCTTGATTCTGTCAGCAGGAATCATAATTTCTTCTCTTTTGAATTTTTATATTCCATTCCTTACTTCTAGTCTGAAAGAACTTTACAGAGATGTCAACTGATATGTGAGTGTATAGACAGCATAAAAGCCACTTATTACAAGTATAGCTTCTATTTCTCTCTGATACAGTACAGAGTGTTTGGGTTTTTAAGTCTCTGATACTCTTAAAATACCTCTCCATTTTCATTCCCATTTTTCTGTCTGCATTTTTTCAATTTCCATTGAATCTCAATGCAGCTTCACTGCTCTCATCAGTCTGAGATATTCTGTCAAGGAAGTCTAAGACACATCTATTTGGTCCCTTTTATGGCAAGGCAAAATTTCAACTTGCAGCTCTGCTGTGCCCCACCTGACCAGCACACACTTTGGTGATAGCCACAAGATTTGGGACATGACTGAGATATCCCATTTCTTTTGTGGCCTCAGTTACATTCCCAGCTTCAGCCAGGGTGAGTTGTGGAGAAGAGTAACATTTAAACATCAAGTCTCTTTGAACTGTGGCTGCTGAATTACCTAATTACTGACTGGTAGGGCAACAAGATATTTTGCCATAAAAATTTAACTCTTTCTTATCTTGCAATTTGCCACTAATAGAAAAAGATTGCCTAGTGCTAATGGACTATAGGGGAAGGACTTGCTGCTGCAAAGAAGAAAATTTGTGTTTACGACGAAAAGGAAATAAATTCACTCACCTGAGGTCTTTAAAGCATAAACTTTTAGATGAGGATCCTATTTTTGCTTGTTAATATAATCATATTTGAGTGTAAATTATTCTCTTTTGAACAATTTAATGTCAAAAGACATTTAAAGCGAACACAGTTGAGGGCTAACCTTTCTCTTTCATTCACATACACACACAGTTTTTGATAACAAAGTATTTTTAGTTCATTTTAGATCAAAAGTCAGTCATTGCTGAATGTGTGTGCTAAAATACATATTGCAAAAGCCCTGTAGGAAATGAGCAGTTTTACAGTACTATTGCTGCCAAAATGAATGTGAAATTGAATGCAGTCTGAAGTTTCATAGACTTTCTGTAGTGAAAAGAAATAGGACCAAGATGATTGTGGAATATTTTTTCATATTTCATAAAGAAGTTGTCCCTTTGTCCTGTGTAGCTCTGTGTACTCATAAAATCAACTTGAAACAGGAGAAAGCAATAATAGAAAATACTAAGTGCTTCTACTTAAAGCCAGGGCTTTCCCATTGCAAATAAAATTGTTGAACAACATCAGATAGATAACAACAGTTGAAAGGATCCCAAGTGCATGCTGCTCACACAGTTCTGCATGATATTTATCATGCAAAGTAAGCTCAAATCACTGCATTCATCATGACATCTATTTTGATGATTTTTTTCCACCAGCTATTCTAAAAAAATCCATTCTAAATGCACAGAACTGATTTGTTAAAGGCCAAGACTTATTTTGCAACAGCTGTTAAAACAATTACAATAAGGACATAATCTTCCTGTTGTTCCAGCAGATCTTGGCTTCAATAGAAGGAATTGTATGGTCAGAAAAGTATGAAAAAGCAGTACCAAGAAAGAATCAGCAAAATAAAATCTACAGAATCATTTTCATCATCTTGAACACCAGAAATCTCAATAGTTGTTACCCCACTTGTTAAACAGGTTATCAAGAATCATGCAAGCCCTGACTGCATTTCTGAAATGTCAGACAAGCACAGAATTATAGGCAGTACTTAAAGTAGGACTGCAGCAACCAGCCCTTTAATAAGGACTTCTCTTTAAAAAAAAAAATCCTCCACCATCTATTATGCAATGCACACCAGAAGAATTGCTGCATACTTGGGCAGACAAAGTACTTTGATAAGATGGACATATCCACTGATCGACAATTTGTCGACTATTATATGTGTTCAAGTAGTGAAATAGACTCCAGCTGTACTTAGTACCTCCTGGGTGATATAAAATAGTAAGTATTCATTATGACCTTTAGTCAGCTGCTTAATGGTAATACTAATGGAACTGCAATAAAATTTAGCTGACATACTGCTTAAGAATATTCTTAGGCTATTTTGTGGCATTAAGTTGGCATATGTAACTACATTTAAACTCTAGATTAAATAACAAATTTCCAATTATTAATAAATCTTACAGTTAAGGCACATTTGGTAGGTTTTGATTTGACAAAAATACCAGTTCACAAAGAAAATTTTCTAGCTAAATGCTAGCATTTAAATGCTAGGAAGCATTTGCAGACATTGAAGCTTAAAATGAAAATTACTGTTTCTGTAAATGGCAGCCCAGGAAAAAGCTTGATTTACAGTCACAGTCTGATACAAACAAGAATATGAACATGCTAACCGCCCAAACAGAGGCAGGGTGGTCAGGCTGCTGTGTTCACTCTTACCAGATAACCCTCCAGAAGAACCAAAACCTTTGTAATGAAGAGATTTCTGCTTTGCAATTGCCCATGGCTGAGATGCAATTCTGCAGAGACTTTATTACCCACAGACCTCACGGTCTTGTCCTGATCCATTTCCACTGGGACTGACTGAGGGTCTTTACAAAATGCCTCATTTGTACTCTATAGACTGACAGTAAAACTAGAACTTTGCTAAAACTGCAAGAAAGTATTATAGGCCTGGCCTCCATCAATTGCTACCTTTCCTTGCCAGTATGATCTTTAAAAATGCTGGAATTTTTCATTATTTGGGCCCATCTCTTGCTCTCTCTTTTCAATTATGCTCTTCATATGCCTTGGCAAGTTATGTTACATATTCTTGGGCTTGGATCACCTCCAACTTTGTCTCTCTGCTTAGCCAAACAGTTAAATAAAATAAAATCTCACAGAAACAATTTTCTAAAGATGTTTAGCTCTCTGACCCAGCTCCTGGGTAGCGTATGAAAGAGCTTTCCTTCTGTTATATCAGGCTTCAGAGATGAAGTATTCCAAGATGGGTATTTCTGTAAAATGACAGGAATGAACTGATCTGGTACAGGCTCACACCCACCTGAAGACCAGAGTTAGAGATATTTTTTTTACAGGTTGAGGACAGCTTTCTGCAGAGAAATGGAATAATTTATTGGATTTTTAGTCTCCACATAAGCATAGATATTCAAAAGCAATAAAAACAACTTACTTTTAGGAGGTTGAATGGAAAAAAAAATTTTCTTCCAACTTCCTATTTTACCCTAGGTATTTATGTGTATTAATGTGATACAAAACCCTATTAATTCTTTCAAGATTTTCATACAGGCCTTCTTCTATTATTTTATCTGCACAATAGTATTTTAAGGACACAAGTTTCTTTCATAACAATGCTGAGTGTCTGTTACCCTTCTAGCAGCATCCTCTATTATCTCTTCCCCCTTTCAATATCCCGCAGCCTATATCCAGCCCTGTATTAAACCTAAACAAACACTTCTTTTCTTCATTCTTAAAATATGTAATACAAATTTCTCTTTTTCTCACTCATTTAAAAAAACATTTAAGAAGTGTTTGAAGAGACCTGAAGAATCCAATCTGTATACTACTTACAATTTTGCACTGCTACATTCCTGATCATTCAGCAGAATCTCTGCCTTCCGGGGTTCTGGTTTCCCTTATACATCGATTGGCACCAATGAAATGTAATTTTCAAAGAGCTTATATTTACATAACTCCTGATGAAGGCACTGGTACAGGTTTTATCCTTTAAATTTCTAATCATACTGTTTGTTCACGTACAAGACAAATGTAATTGAGGGCATGAATCCATCTTATTTGCACATATTCAAATGCTAAAGCAGACCTTATCAGAGATGATTTAAAGAAAAGGGGAGTCACAGAAATATTGATTTTGGGTCTGCAGAGAACAATGATGAAAGACAATCTTTTTGCTACAGCTTTCTCTATGAAGCCATGACAAGCAAATATGTACAATTAATGAAAAAAATCAAATATTTTACAGGAAACTTTGTGAAGTGCCAAAAACAGGCCCAACTTTGTTCCCTCACAAGTCTTACTACTGATTTCAGCAGCAGGAAAACTGGCATTTTAAAATTCTATCTTGCATGTCTCCACTTTAACCACAAAAACCACAATAGAATCTACGGGTTGTTGAAACAATACCACAACTACTGGGATGTGTCGTTGGATATTACTCATCCTTGGAGACTGATGGATGTTGTAGAAGTAGGCAAATTCCAAGAGAACTCAAGTGACAGATTAGAAACAACTGCAATACCAATTTTTCTTTCCCTGGGACAAAACAGACCAAAGCAGTCCCACAACAGTCGCCCACCTGCTAATAGAAAATCAGGCTCTTACTACAAATAACTTTCCTCTTTTTAGGAAAAAGAATGCTACACATGCTACTGCGGGCAGAAACTATTGAGAAATAATAACCTTATCCATTCATTACTACAACACAATCTATTTTGTGCTATGTGACAGACACAGACAGCACCAACACCAACATTGATTCCACAGTTGCCGTGATGACTGTGGTTCCAAAATCCCAGAATAAAAAATAAAGATTGCAGTTATCCTACAGTTCTCAGAATCTGTGGTGTAACACAGAAATACACAGCCAAGCCGTAGAAGTTGATCCCAGCAGCACGAAACTCAATCAGCTTTATGGGAAATGACTGCACTTCATACCTATCCAAACAGCAGAAGTCTATGTGGAGTGTATTGTGCTTCTATTAATGACACGCAGATCCACCTTACCCAAGATATACACACAATGGGACTGGTGCTAGGAAGAGACAAAAAAATTCAATGATGCTGGGAAAAGCTTCACCTCCTGGTAGTGTCCCACAGCCTGTATCTCACAGGCAGCACAATACTTGAGTTTACACCTACTCTGCTCTTTAGCAACCTGCTGCAGATTACTGCCATTCCTCATTTCTTCCCCAGACAACAAATTTGAGAATTGTTTTTACATGTGACTGGGCTAGCCAGAAAACTCCAAAAAGACCAGACTACAAGCCTGGCTGTACTCTTGCTCTTCCTTGCATTCTTCTCAGCTGGAGCCAGATGCGTCTTGCCTTCTTCAGAGGTGAGCAAAGCTGGGAAGCAAACATGAGCGTCCCAGTCTCTGCTGAACACCTGCACTAACACACATGCATGCCAGTGAAAACAAGGCTGCATGCAGGGTCTCTGTCAAACGCAGGGGTGCCTACTGTCTCTGCTAAGAGCAAACTACTCAGATCACACACTTCCCACCACAGCCTCTTTTGAGAAACACCCACGTACAGTATTGCTTTGAATTGTTTTCTCCTTTTCCAGATCACCAGCTAGAAACTCACCCATTTTCCATCTTTCAAAGTTTTCTTTTTCTGCAAAGAGACGGCATTACCACCTATTCTTTAAACTAATTACTATCCCTTTTAGCTATAATTTCTCTTCATATAAAACATTTGTAAAAGGTCTGTTTTTCCCCATGCCCCTTTTTCTCTCTTCTGGCTCTTCATTATGACCATGCCTAATTGTGATGAGCTGTCCACCATTTACTCCACAGGATTGTATAGAGCTTTGTAATGTGCCTGCCACTGATGCATTTACAATTGGAAGCAGTTAACTCTTTAGTCCTACCTCCTTGTACAAAACAATGGGCTGCATGAGGAACCAGCGCTTAGCCCCAATTAAAGATTTTTAAAAGTCTCCCTTTTAAGCCTGAGTACTCCAAATTGAGCATTTGTCAAAGGCCCAGTCACAGCTTCAAATGGAGAGAGGGAAATCCTACTGAGGAGAAGAATAGGACTATCCCATCAGTTAGGGTGAAAGTTCTTCTCAATCAACATCTTAACCGTGTAATCAGTATGGGATCTATTAGGTCTGCCTTATCCACACAAACCTGCTGATCTCTACCAGCGTTTCCATTAAACAATGACTTTGCTGATATTCATAATTTCAGCATTTTTTTCCTGAAAAGAGTCTGTCTAACTCTTAACTGCTGAAAGATAGGGGAAAGACTTCTTTTCTTTTCTTTGGGTAAGGATACGAACATGAAAGCAGCTCCTCTGCCTGTATTAGGAATTCCAATATTTTTGCATTATAAAAGTTTCTCAGAGCTTCTCTTGACATAAACCTATCAAAATACATTATCAGCAGAAATCTCTCTCTCTTCTATTCCCCTTTCTAGATAAGAAACCACACTCAAGAGCCATTTGCAGTTTCTGCAGTTCCAAGATTATTTTCCTCAAGTATCAACTCTAAAGTCAAGCTCCTTCACATTCCCATTACAAGGTAAAATCCCTCAAAAAGACGTGAGGGAGGTTCTAAAGACTCTTGTATTCAACTACTTGAATATTTTTTATTATTATTTTCATACAAACTGCATACATCTTTAGAGTTGACATCTATGGACAGATATGAATTAATGGTTATGCCTCTTGATCAGCTTTGCACTGGACAGTGATTGTAACATGATGAATTATTCTTTTTCCAATAGAAAACAGAACATAACAGTTGACAAATGTGTATAGACAGCTATCTTTCTGTGCAAAAATGTTCATATTTTGGGATCTTGATATTGACAATCTGTCTAAAATGGACCTATTTAAAACTTGGGTGCAGTGTTGATAAAACTTTTGCATGTCTTTTTGTCTTATACGTTTTCTTTGTGCTCAGGATCTCTGTACAAGTTGAAAGAGCATAGTTTCAGAACACACAAAATAGGTAATTAACATCTACAATTAAAAAAGACAGAAGAAAAAGACACAGTTTACTCTTACTCAAAAAAAAGAAATTGTAATGAGATCTGACATGTGAAAGAACTGCTGAAAAACTGGAGCTTTATTTTTCATTGGGGCATAACAGCCAAGCTGATACAGCAGGACCACACACTTTTTCCACAAATTATATTTCCTCAAAAAAACATAACTGTGAAAACCTTGCTCTATATTATACTATATTAAATAGATATATATTATTAATATAATAAATATTAAAATAACATTTATAACAGTACTTATTAATAAAAATAGATTAAATCTATTTTTATGCACAAGAAATCCAATTACTTTCAGCTATGTCCTTGGACTCTGGGCTTTATAAAATTTTGGTTTAGGGCTGGGTATTTTTGTTTAAATCAATGCAATGCAAACTGGTGAAATTACTGTTGGTGTGCTGCATATCCAAGCCAGATGTGCAAGTGAGTAAGAGCAACAGCCAGAAAAACAGAGCAGCACATGAAATGAGCATCAAACTACACTATTCCCACTCCCCCAAAGGATCCAGGGAGAGAATGGCAGCACAGTGTACCTGAAGCTTAAGTGCTTTTCAAAATTACAAAAGGATTGTTTTAAAAGAAGGTACTATATGGGACTTTTCTCTCCCCATCTCCTGCTCACATTTTCCCCCCCACCTATTTGTTTATTCTATTCTTGCTGCTGTCAGAAATATTAGTATCTAAGGTGACAGAATTAGTCCTGCATGTCAGCTTAACCTGCTCTCCTGGGAAATAAAAGAAAACCAAAAAGCAACAATGAAAAGGAAAAGCTCTTCTGTCAGTACCACATTTTGTTAGTCTAGCTGCTCTCACAAATGGCTGAGAGACCACAGTGGGCAGAACGACTTCCTAATGGAACAACTCAGCTCTATGATCACTGCACTCAGACCTCTGGTTATTCATGTGGGGAAAGTCCACATAAACTGAAAGCCTGTCTATAGCCACAGATTTTCGTGGTTTTTCTTTAGCAGTGCCTTTCCTCTGCAGTGGATAAAGCATGCAGCAAGCTCAATAGCAAACAGAAGCAGAATATTTGTTCAAGTTTCAAAACTGATAGTGAAGCTTTAACTCAGGCCAATTCTCTGTGCAGATATATCTTTTTTTCTTTCTTCTCCAATTTCTTTCTGCAACTCTGAACACCAGTTCATCACTTACTCACTGAGAATACTTAGCCCTCAATTATCACAACTTACATTTTCACCTGTCTCTTTACCTGTGTTCAACTGACATATGCGAGCCCATCTCCCCAGCAGAAGTGAGCAGTCTCTCTAGATTCTCTAACTTGTTCTTGGATACTAAAGTTTCCATTACCATTTAACATATGAGTAATCCTTGTGTGTGTTTTGCACTAAGTCTACCAGAAAACAACCCTTTGCTTAGAACAGAGTTCTCTAAAAAGTATATAAAAACATTTTAAAAGTTATCAGCTTTCCCCTTGTCAGAGAGTGATTCCCAGACAAATTACCATCCCTTCATAAAAAAATGAAGAACATACAATCTGTATCTTCACAGAAGATTTCTAATCTACACAGGTCTACCAGACAGTGGTTCCCCCTACACTGACTGCAAAAATGTCCAAGGCTTGCAGACAGCAAATATCTCCTTTACTTCCTACCCCATCACCCCAAGTATTGTGCAAGGAAAATCAGCTTCTCATCCAGCACATAGGCAGGATATGCCCCTTGTGCTCAATTACAGACAAGCTTGCTAAGGTTTCTCAGCAGCAATAACAAGAGTAGCACATCAGCTGTTTTCCACTTTCCAAGGGAAAGAGAACTGTGTATTTTCTATATTCTATTCTTAACTAGTAGGAGAGTACAATTTCCTAATTTGAATCCCTCAGGTTTCTGCATCTTCCTTTTCCTTGGCAATTTCTGTCTCTTTTTCTTATTTCACCTAGGAGAAAGGGATCCTGGAAATTGTTTTAGCCTGAACTGTGTCCTGGGAGAAACCATACAGCCCAGCCATGTTATTTATGCACTTACAAAACAAGCAAAAAAACCCCAAACCCATAATTTTCAGACAGTGAAATGGATTTTCTTCTAGCCTACAAGAAAGTAACACATTTCCAGTTGTTAGGTCTTGGAGACAGTCTGGTGCACTAAACAAAAAGGAGGATTTTGTTTTGAAAATAGGCATTGCTCTTCATTTCTGTAAAAGTATCCATCTCTTGAGTTATGCCAGCATTTTGAGGTGTAGGACACAGTGCAATACTCCCTGACAGAGCAGAAAAGAAGAGCATAGGAAATCCTCTGCATCAAATCCAGTTCACAATGAAGTTTGTTATTAATGCCTTTATAGCCCCCTCAGTTTCCAATACGCTCCAAGCACAGCTGTGGCAGCCCAAGAAGATTGAACTTTTCCACACAATTCCCACTAATATGGCCTGCTACTTGGTCTTATTGTTATTAGAATAATTTGCTCCCAAGTTCTGAAATGAACTCTGTGCCCAAGTAATTAAAGCTCTTAAAGTTTCTAGTCCTTTGTTTAAAGAATTCGTCCTTGTGCTCTCTATGCCCCATCAGCTACCTAATTAGCAGAGCCTTTGCGTGATTAAAAATTCTCACAGAGATTCTGCTGGATATTTGCCTCTCTTAATGAGTGTTTGTGGACAGCTGGGAGCGGGAGCTGGTTCCCTCCTCCCAGGACCTCCAATGAATTCTGCAGACCTCTGTCAGGGCCCAGGAGTGAAAGCTGTCATTTTAGTAATGTGGATGAAAATTGGTCAAAAGCACTGTGGTCCTTGAGGAATGAAAGGCCTTGAAATATAAATGAAGATGAATATTCATATTTGGTTCAATAAGTGCCAACTATTAATATACATGTCTGTCAGTAAGAAAAGTCAGAACTTATTCAATTGTGCCTGGCATAATTTGGCTCCTAATTCACAATTACCTTCCTATTCTTTGCATTGCTCTTCAGTTAATTTTTTAAGTTAAAAACTTGCTAAAAAAACTGAAAGCATTGCTATTACCACAAAAATGGCAATATCTATCCTTCTGCTAATTTACTGCCTATTGAGAATCACCTGTGGCTTTTACACACTGGATTCTAACTATCTTGCTCTTACTTTCCCCACATCTTATTCTCTTTGTCAACATCAGATTTTAAATCAGCCCATTATATGCCTCTGGAAGTATATTCACTTTCTTTATGGAAATTCTCATTCAATTCCCTACCCTCTTCACTGTGACCCTGCACTGATTTCCAAACAAATTCTGATTTAATATCTGCTATGACTTTCTAAGGGTATTTCAATTTTTAAGGACCATAACACGGGGCTGAAATACTGCAGAGGGTAGTTTTGTGGAGGTTTTGGGTTTCCTTTCTTTTTAGAGGGGGAAGGGTAAAACAGGAAAAGGGGGAAGGGTTGTCCGGTTATGTTTATTTGTTTGTTTTTTAAGTACTGTTTAGTTTTGAGAAGGAAGTCTGAAGACACTGAAGAGATTCTACCCTGCTCTTTTATTAGCAATCCATGAATAATTTCTGAAACAGAATGCTGGGATTCCAGAAGAATCCTACAAGTATTCAAACTAGATAATCCTGCTTCACATTAGAGTGATCTCTTATTCAGTGACATTTGAGAAATTAGAGCTGAGTTTCCTAATCAATATATTCCCATTTATCACTTTGTTCCAAACATCTGTGCACTGGGACCAATATGCATGCTGGACCCTTAGTTCTTAGGAGAATAAAATACATTGGAGAAACAAGTGCAAAGTGGGATTAGTACTTGGTTTACAAAGTTAAGATGATCAGAGAAAACAAACATTGCATAGAGGAGTAGTTAGATTATATGCAAAAGAACTGAAATGTCTTTAGGAAATATCTTTAGGATACTTGATTCCTGAATCCGGGGGAAGAAGCAGTGAGAAAAATATTTGTTCCCTTCAACCACAATATTACAGACCATGCTGAGAACAAAAGCCAGAGATATGACTACTGCAAAACCTGCTGCATCACCGAAAGGTTACATAGTGATTTAATTCAATTTTGCTCAAGAAATCTAACAGGACCAGATCCTGCAAAAATGTGCCTTGCTAAATGACAGAGGAGCATTTCTTTTTTCAAATTCCACTTGGCCACGTGCCTGCTGACTGATAATGCGAGCTTGTCTGAGTGAGATGAGGGTAGGAACCAGAGAGGCTGTGGCTGAGTGGGACAATGTGCTTGACAGAAGGATGAGAAACTGGAGCCACAGGGGAATGAGACCAGCACACAAGAGAAGTGAGGCCTTGGGGATTCTGACACAAGTGACCAGATTCTCCTCTCATTTATACTGGTCCCAGCCCATTAGCTTCAAGGTGGTACAGCTGTGAAGACTGTGAGTTAAACAGCTTTCTGGTCAAAGCTTTTAGGTTAAACCACTTTTTTTTCCAAGTTATTTTTATCTGTGTGTCATCTGGCACCTTTTTTTAATGTGTGTGAGTAAGATATTGCTCTTCACTCTGCCCACTAGATGTAGATTTATTTAAGCAGAGAATGGTGATCAGCTGCTTTCACTGGCAGCTTGAAAAATGGAAGTAGTAAGTTAGGACAGGTGTGGGTGCACATTAGTGAGGCAATTAGGTTTGCAAATATTAATTTATCACTTGTAATAAGGTCATGGATTATAGATCTATATCCATGATACACCTATTATCTCAGAGGTTCCAGTTCAAAGAATCCAAAACAAATACAGGAAGAAGGGGATTTTTTTTTTTTTTTTTGAAAGACTGTTTTGGTTTGCATGTTTTCAGACCACCTTCCAAAAGCTACCTTCTCTTGGACTGAAATGAAAAAGCCATGACTCCACCTTTAAAGCACATTTAGCCAAGCACAAACCACAGGACAGACATGAGTCAAAAATTCAACAAGAGTGGACTGAAATACTGTAAGCATTTTAGGCTTATGATTAAAAATTACCACAATTCCACAAAGTCTATTTTTATGTGTGCTTGCTGGTTCATACTTGCACAGCGGTCATAAGTCACAAAATCCCTTGCAACAATGTGTCATTTTACAGAACTCCTTAGAGTTTATTTGGCTCCTGGGGATTTAATATCCATCCAGTCTCTGTTAGGAGAAAGTGCCATTTGCATGGCTACTATTATTGGTCAATTTTCCCCCTCCAAATATAATAAACATTAAAAAAACACAACAAAACCAAACACCCACACAAAACAAAGCAAACACAAGTCAATTTAGAAACTAATGAATAAAAATATTTCCAAATATTTTCCCCCACCTCATTTTCTGTGACTTGATGTAGAACATTACCAGAAAGTTCCTTGAACATAGAAATAGTCATACCAGAGCAGACCAGAGGTCAGCTAATTCTGTCTCATTTGCAGAGATTAGCAGCACACAGGTCCTTTAGAAGGCTGTTCAATACAGTCATGTGTGCAACTACCACACAATACACTCCTTATTTTCACAACTTATTGTGCATCCATGTCCACAAAAAAGGATCAGCCCATATTATTTTGATTAAAAAAAAAAAATCCATCTGTGATAATACAGAAGTCAGTAAAGGAGGGAAAGAAGAAATTAATCAGCTAAGTAAGAATTAAGAAAGGAAAGCAATATTTTAATTTAATGTTTGGGCAAGGGCTCAGATGAAAAGGTAGAACTGGCAGCACTCTGCTCAATAATAAACTCTAGTTTTAAAAACTGAACATAAGAAACTCCCTGGTTGGGAACCTCCCACAAGGGGCAGACTCCCTCTCTTCTTCATAATGGAGACACTGGCTGCAAAATAATAGAGACCCCAGCTCCGTGCTCAGCCCACACACAGGACAAGAAAGCACAGAAAGGCTGCAAGAGACACCAAAGTGCAAAAGTTTACAGATGCATTCACTTTCACTGGAGTTCTACATGCACTTCGATCTGGAGGACACTACAAAATTTTAATAAAGTTAAATGTTTAAACTCTTTGTGAACTAATTAACATTTATTCTGCATATTTAAAATCTGATCTGTTCATTTACCTTGCTTTAAAATGAGGGTTTTTTTCTTAGAGAGGCATGGTGAATAAAAAAGGCAAGCGAAAGAAAAAAAAGCATGTTTGATTTTTTTCATAAAGACTTTTTCAAAACTGTTCTGAACACAGAAGTATTAGGTTCAGAAATTGTGTCATCAGCTACACGTGCTACAATAGCTGAAAGTCCTGTCTCAAATCAGTATGGATATCTTGGGGGAATCATTATAGGAAATCTGCACAGAAGTCATCTCTTAAGGAGGGATTTGAATTGAGACAGAAGGATCGTTTGACATACAAAGCATTGGGGGAACTTAGGAGACAGTGAGGGTGGGAGTAAGGGAAGGATAAACAGTAGGTAGACTTCTTTCACATAATAAAACCATCACACGTAGCAAAGAGACTATCTGTGACTAGATACTGCCACAAAAACGCAGTGAAATTGGCCATAACTGCAAAGTCAATAAAATGCCCTTAATCTTTCAATAAACAATTTATTTTTAAAAGTTATTTTGGAGCTATTGAAGCTCCTGGGGTGGGGAAGTAAATGCATTTTAAATGTGCTGTATGGTATGCAGTATCACAGGTTTAAGTTTCATTTTATCAGATATATGGTTTTGTCATTTGAACTCTGGATTAGAAGACAAAATTCCTCCACTCTAACACTGACTGCTTTTCTGGCTTTCAACAAATCATTTAAGGTCAGACTCAAATAGTTCTCCTCACGAAGGAGGGCAGGTGCTATGCAGTATGAGACAGGAAAGCAAAATTTGCCCTTCAAATCAGTCAGCTTCTGTGAAAATGGTGCAAAATATTCACCTGTTTTCTTGCAAGGTGACTGCCAAAATGAATTATTGTGGTTAGCATTTGGAAAGAATGAATACTAAATAGAGCTGGACAAAGGTTTTGGCTTAAAAAAATAATAAGTCAGTCTTACTTTTCTAATTTTTCCTGTTGTTTTTTCCATTTTATCCATGTAGAAAAAACACACAGACAAATGAACAGAGGGTAAGAATAATGCCAAAACTGCAAATATTTATAGGTGAAAAAGCCCACTAAAGAGTCATGACATTTAAATTCCGTTTTTCATTAGGCATTTGCTTTCAAAACTATTGCACAATATTCTGGGCTCAAAATAGTTGCAGTGGCTGGAAATCATCCAGAGAAGACAGCAATGCACATTCCCATTTGCTAGCTTGATCCCATCTCTGTCACTTTAATGTCTCAGTAACTGCGAGGAGGGTGTGGGGAGGTCATTCCAGCAATTGACTGTTTCATCAATTATTACTTACCCATTTAAAAGCTGCCAGGACACTTGCACATATTTTCATTACACAACGGGCCTAAAACAAATCTCACTGCACAACCTCAAGGTAGCAGGTAGGAATCTGTGCTCAAGACTCAAGATCAGTCTCTTGCTTTGGAGGTGACTTCAGCCTAATTTAGTACAGACTAAACCCTAGAGTAAAGAGATTTTTACTCCCCCTCATTGTATTCTGTACTAACTCCTTTCACAGGCCTAGCACAGGACCTTGTAAGATATATGCCAGTTCAAAATACATTTATCCCAGCAAGAGGCTCTAAGAAGACAAGTAAAGATACATTGTCAGGATTACCACTTCCAGGAGAGACATGAAAGAATCTAGATTTGTATTCATTTACCACTTATTCAGTAGCCACCCCTACTTCTACTACTTGATTGGAAGCTGTGAGGTTGCATAAATCCTGAAAAGGTGCCAAAATCCACCAACCTGTTAGGAAGACTCTTCCCCAGGTGAAAAAAAAAAAAAAAAGATCACCATTGCACAGGAAAAAAAATATATATATTTAATAAAAAAATAATTAAAAAAATTAAAATAATTTAGAAAACCACCCACCAGGTTTGCACTTTAAGTGGTCAAAATAGCAGATGACATATTGCTATCCAGAGCCAAGACACCAGCTACTGGAGCACCTCTCCTATGAGGAAAGGCTGAGAGAACTGGGTTTGTCCAGCCTGGAAAAAAAAAGGTTTCAAGGTGACCTAACTGTGGCCTTTCAGCACCTGAAGGGAACTTACTAGAAAACTGGAGAGGGAATAGAGGGAATTTTTACAGGAACATGTAGTGACAGGACAAGGGCAACAGCTTCAGACTGAGAGAGTAGATGTAGGTTAGATATACCAAAGAAGTTCTTTACTGTGGGTGTGATGAGGCATTGAAAAAAGTTGCCTTGAGAATTTGTGGATGCCTCCTCCCTGTCAGTGTTCAAGACCAGGCTGGATGGGGCTCTGAACAGCCTGGTCTGGTGGAAGGTGTCCCTGCCCACGGCAGTGGGGTTGGAACTAGATGTTCTCTAAGGTCCCTTCCAGCCCAAACCATTCTATGATTCCATGACATTTATTCTAAAGCATCCATAAGAAGTGTCTGGAAAAAAGCCCTAATGGCACCAGGGGAACATATTAGAGAGCTTATCCTTCATTGCATGTTCAAACAGACTTTTGGCAGATTCCAAGAGAGCCAAGAGTAAACCTGCCGTCTATGTCCTGAAATTACAAATTCATTCCATTTATGCAACGATTTAAAATAAAGGCTGAATAATAGATGTGCTCAGAAGGTACTCATCCAGCAGCACAGCTCACTCACCTTTGGAAATATATCCACAATTTGTTGACTTGTCTGTGTAAACTGTCTGTAAAGGACCTGGAGGGACCCTAGATGACTTCATAACTTGCAGAAACAAGCTCAGGTACTGAGGGAATATTGTCAAAGGTAACATTGGAAACACTACAGAAGACTAATGCTCCAACCCTCATTGGCATTACCGGGGCCTCTTCAAGTACCTCTTTCTGTCCTGAAACACAGTTTCTGCCTTTAACCATGCAAGAAGGAAACAAGAAGTGATCTTATTACTAGGAATTCTCCCAGAGCAGCTCTGATGGTGTCCCAAACCTTGGAAAGAAGAGATTATGCTTCTTATCTGACCCCTTTGCATGCTCCACTTGATAATCTCTGAAGTGTTCACTTCTGAAAACAACTATATTTTATTGTGGTGGGTAGTAGACATTATTCTAGGGTTAAATGGATGCCTTCAAAGTTGCCATCTGACTTACAGATAGAAAAGTTGTGTGGAAGACCCCATTTCCTCCTTCATACCTCCATGGAAACTGAGATACCTTTGTAGCCTGTATCACTCCAGAATCCTGTATGTGAACACATCCACATTTGCACCAAAGAGCATTTCCCAGCACAACCAGGGTTTTCTCAGCAGATCTCCAGAAACCTTACAGAAGGAGTAAAACTCCACCTTTATGCTTGATCTAGGCTATTTCTGCATCTCCATTCCTCAGTTTTGTATTTCCTTAGTAACTTTTTGATACTTAGTTAGGAGATTGGAATATGCTGCACCATTTTCCTCTGTTCCTTGTGTATCTCAGGCAATGTCTCATTGCTTCATTTTTCAATTAATTTGTCTCTGAACAGTCTCTATACTTGGCCTTATTTCTTTGGATGCAGTGGTAGAGAAACTCTTTATCACCTAGGCTACTATAAGTACAGAACAGCCTGCTTGAATCTGAAAAAAAAAGATGACATACAAACCTTGCCCCATTCCTGCAGACCTGGAATGGAGTTTAAACTCCACAAGCTGTTTTCTTCCACTCTTCTCCATGGAAAGCCAAGATGACACAGTCCTTGGCCATGCAATGACTGTGCCTTTAAAACTCTGCAGTAACCTTATCCTCAGCTGCCCTACTGCATTCCCAAGATATAGGAATGGTTTCCTGTCAGACATCAATTCTGGGTTTCCCAAAAACTTCTAGAAGTTTGCCTCAAATCCAAGATTTGCAGCTTGACCAAACACTTCAGTGAGGGTGGGGAGATGAAGTAAGCAGCAACAGTTAGGGAAAGGATATAAAATGATCAGATTCATGTCTCTTACATGCCAAAAGCTCCTATCTTTCCAGCTTCCATAAACAGGCAAGCAGCTCCCCAAAACTACCTTTCCAGTATCAGCCACTAAAATTATTTGTGTTTAAATATATCAGACCTATTTCATTGCATCTTTCTATAATTTTTTTTACAATTGAAAACAGATTATACATCCTGTCCTCCTTAGAAACATGCTGTGAAACAAGAAATGTAAATGGTTAGAAGAAAACTGGCTCCTGGTATTTTTTTTTTCCTTTTTTTTTTTAAAGAACAAGGTCACATCTCAGCAACTGAAAAGTAGCAGAGCTCCTTTCATCAAGTTTTTAACTAGAAAAATAGTATGCCCATTTCTTTGTAATACACCTCTGGGCTTTTTTATTATGACTTCATTTCCCCTTGTAATATTGGAACGTCTCTATAATTGTAAAAGTGTAATAGAATCTAATAGAATTTCATTTGGAACTCTGAATGGTCTATGCCATCTCTGCTCATTTTGAGTAAAATAATGATTTTTAATGTCCACACATGGCTTCCCATGACCTTATTCAATCTTTGGGTTGATCAGGAAATATATTGATTCAATTACATACTGATGACAAATGAACTAAAAGAAAGAGGAAAAAAAGGTCAGCATATATTTGAAAATGTAAATCTTAGCAATGTCTTTTGGGTTTGCCCAAAAAAAAAAAAGTCATTTCAAAATGCCATTTGTGGCTAATAGTGTGGAGTTCCAGTTCCTATCTAAGAGAAGCAAAAAAATCATTAAAGTGTAAGAAACAGACTCCCCCCTTCTTTCATTGTTCAAAAATCCTCTTTCCTTTAGAGGTTTGCATGGAATGACCTCCTTTGGCTAAAAGACCCTTTCCCCCCTCACTTTATGGAAAGAAGGCTTTGGTTAATAAATACACACATCTCCCCCTGATACACTAGTTTCTTTTCTTCCTTCTCCCCTCTTTTCATTTTGTTTTCTTCATAAAACAATTACCAGTACAAACGTCCCATCACCAC
The DNA here is from genome assembly GCA_024734555.1 of Trochalopteron elliotii. NCBI lineage: Eukaryota > Metazoa > Chordata > Aves > Passeriformes > Leiothrichidae > Trochalopteron > Trochalopteron elliotii. The sequence continues at coordinate 1,286,401 of JANPWX010000452.1, read as the reverse complement.
CACTTCCCTCCCCCCACTGCCTTCATTATGATCACACCTTTATCTCCCCTTGGTCTTCACTCTCAGCCATATAAAATGCCAGGTGGAATTGTGGGCATCAGTGGAGTTGTTTCCTGTTTAATAAGCTGTGAGTGTCCATTTGTACTGTTGCAATACTTGACAGCACCTCTCAGCAAAAGCCTTCTTAATCTAGGCTGAAATTTCATCTCTCCTCTGTGGAGCTGGGCTCTGAGCCCTAAAACCAAAACATTTCATTACTAAGAAGAAGACATGAACAGAAATAAAGAGCAGCCCATAACTAAAGCAGTCACTGTGTCACTAGATTATTTGGCAATGTGGATTTCACAGGGCACCAACCCATCCCTGGCTTTGGATTATCAATTCAGCTGGTTCCGTTACCTCATTGGGATTATTCTTTTAGGAATGAACTATGGGACTATGGAAAAGCATCCAGCTGACAGCTCCCCACCCAACATCTGGATATTCACCATGGCAGGCTTGAACAGGCCCATTTTTCCACAAACAGGCCTGAAAAGGGGGACACACAAACAGGCTCCTGAGCCAACTGTGAATTCCTTCCACTTGAGGGGACTGGAGTTTTGCTATGAAAAGGATGGCAACTGGACCATCACTTTGTACATTTCACCAAAGAGATTTCTGGGGAGGATTTAAGGAACTTTTAAAGTAGACTAAGGCTGGCACAATGCTACTCACATCCTTTGTGAGCCCCTTCGGATCAGACACAAGCCTTTAATGAAGGGAATGGCAAATTTGGGAACTGACCTGTCAGCTCAGCCATGAAGGTTTTAGCCACAGTCCCTTTCTGCAGATAGATCTTGGTTTTCAAATATTCAGGTCTATCATCAAGACACACGTGAACACTTTAAGACACAAAAGCAGATAGCTGAAAAACATCTGAGCATCTGAAAAACAAGATATGGGCACTCCACTAAGATCATGACATCAGAAACTAGATTATGTCCAAAGCAGCACATTTTGTAAAGGCAAATTTTGTAGAAAACTGCATGTACCAGAAAAGATCCATCAGGTACTGACTTAGCAAAACAAACCACATACACAGGGAAAGTGTCTAGACATACATGTGGTAAAATTAATTCAAGTGTGTAATAACAAAATTTCTCAGCAATTTTTTTTCATATTTAGTCAAAGATAAAAATAGGTACCACATAATATAAAATAAATATCGCTTTAGGAATTTAAACCACAAATATTAATTTTTCTCAAAACAGCTTTTGTTCGCATACTCAAAGGGAGAAATGTTAAAGCAAAAAATTGCTTGCTTCCCAATCTTTGCTCATTTAGGGCAAAATTATCATGAGAAACATTTAGATGGGAAGGCTCTTTTGCTGTTACTATTCAGTGGAAAATACGGTTCATTCACAATAATCTCTTGAAAACACAGGCAAGCAATAACACCTCCAATCTGCAGCATTTTTTGATTGAATGAAACATTGTTGGAGGATTAGTTTGTCTGCAGTGGAGTGCTGCTTTTTGTTACTAGTCCTTGGAGTGCTGACTCTGGAGTATTAAAGTCCCTACAGGCTTTTAGGACAAAAATGTCAATCTTCTGGGAAATGAACATAAATTATACATCTTATTTTCTGCAAGCAGCAAGGATGGCTCAGTACAAAAACAAAATTTAAAATTGCCTTTTTTTTCAGTGTCACATAGTGACACAATGGATAGTTCCATGTAACTACTGAAAAAGTACAGTTATGGATCTTATCCCAGATCTCTAAGTTGACTGAAATTCAGAATAAGTCCATCTTCCTGAGCTAGGTATGGAAGTAAGATACGGTGAAACTCCTGCAGCTACTCTGGAAAATTATGAGAAGCAAAAGCAGCATGGTCATATATGCTTTTCTTTTAGTTTACCAATTCTTCTGGTTTCCAAGATAATTTAAATGCTGCTACTAACCTAAGCACAATATTCTGCAAAAAATGTAAACATTCAGGTCATGACAAAGAAAAGCCAGATTTCAACATTTTGCACATAACTATAGTATTCAACATGAGGGAGCAAATACCCATCTACACTGAAGTCTGGCAGGATAATGCAGATTCCTAGTAGACTAACCAGACTTGTTCACATCATAAAGAATTGTGCCCTGTCCTACTTTTCAGCAAACATTTAATGGCAAAGTGTGGTAGGGAGATCTCATATTACCACAACCTCATTAATTTCTCAATACATACTGCAGAACATTTGCTAGCATACTCTGAAATATTACTCTACATTATTTAAGCTAAACTACACTTGTCAAACAAATGACTAAATTACATTTTGTGATGCAGAACCCTAGATTTTTCACTCTGGTACTGTTTCTCAGCTTCCTAATTGCCCAAAGTAAAAATTAACCTGGACTTTTTTTGTACCTACCACACTCAGAGCAGTATAGCCTAGAGCTGATGCCTGGTTGCTTTGCATATCTACAAGATTCAGGTGAACATTGAATTAAAGCATGGGTTTTTCAGCCTTACCAATGCCTGCCCAGTCAGACACAAGGAGCAGATCAGCTCCTTGTCCTGTGATACCAATACATCTAATGGAAATATAAATCTTTACAGGAGATATCTTGGTTTCATTAGTGAACCTCCAGAGCTGCACTTCACCAGCTCTTTAAGATTTTTCTGCTGGGACACTAAAGGAAAGGCTGTGCTGTCCCTTCTTTGCAAGGTGGTGAGGCCTTCAGCAAAAGAGGCCTTACCACAGCACCTTTGTGTTTAGAAAAGCCTGCTCCACAACACTTTGTTTTTGGGGTGCTAAAATACAACCAGAAGTGACAAGCAAGACAGCTGAGCTGCCAGTATCATAATTTTCAAAAGATCACCACAGCCAAAGCATTCACCATGGCCACATCCTTAACGTGCTCTATTAAATCATCACAAAAATATTTACATTAAGCTTCACTGGTCTCAAATTATCTTTATTAACTTGATCATTCAGTTGAGGCACAGAGGAACCCACACCTACACTACATCTTTTAATGAAGGGGGAATGAAATAACTTGTTTGCTATGTCACTCGGGGTACAGATTGAAAATGTTTTAAATTAACATCATTTAGAAGAATTGAGGCCATAGGTTATTAAATATCAGCTTTGTGCCAGCAAAATTAAATACACTAATTTATTTTATATCACTTTGAAGTATCATATGGCATTTTATTTCCTGATAACCTTTCAGTGTCTAACCCCATTTAATTTACATACATAGTTAGCAGCTCATTAACAGCTCATTAGAAACACCAGGAAAAACATGCAACAATAACAAATTCAGTGCAGCAGAGGGGACCAAAATTCTATTTGGGAAATTATACAGAAGTTTCTGCTTCCAAATGACAAATCTGTGGTATTTTGCCAGCACTAGGCCTGCAGGGCTCACAGTTATTACATGAAAATAGTAAAAATAACTCAATTTCTATAGCTGACTCGTCTTGTATTTATTTAGACAATACTAGAGGGCAATGTGCTGAGAGGATCACATGGCACCAGGCAGGGAAGATGCAACATAATGTAAATACTGCCACAGGAAAGTGCTGCATTAAAACACTGTGACCTAGTAGTGCATTTAGGAAGATACACAGTTTTCTGAAATTATGCTTTTCTGAATTTCTAATTTATTTTTTTTAATTTCCCAATCAAAGCAAACATGCATAATCTGAACCCACAGACGTCACAAAGATGGGTGTGCCAGGCCAGCTCCCAGCTGCACATCCCAGCGAGCTGTCTCCATCAGGGAAGGGGAGCACAGCCTGGGGACAGCATGGACATCTTTCCTTGGGTGCACCTTCTGGCAAACACCAAGCCAGAAATTTTCCAAGAGGGATTTCTGCACATGCAGACCATCATGCTGCAGTGTGATTAAATGGATCTGTCCTTCATGTCTCCATCAAATCCTTGGCACGGAGTCTCTGTTTACACAGGGAGAATCGGGATGCTGACGGCTATCATAAAGCACTATTGGATCCAAGGAGGGAAACTTATGAAATATTGTCATCACCTCCTCATAGGACTTTGGAGGGATCATAGAAATGAGTACTGCCAGGGAACACAGTGCACATTGGAATGGGAGTACAGCAGCACAGCACAAATCTCACCAATAAATCTCAGATACAATATCAAACTAGTGACACCCAAAGAGTTGATTTAAGGGAAACTGGAGGTAAATGGGTCACGGAGCCCCAAGTTTCCACATTAGGAAATAATACACACATATTTTCAACTAGGAACTTGATTTCCAAATGCCAGACTCTGCCAGGGTCTCTGAGCTCTCAGCAATTCACCTGCTAGTGTACTGATGAGGATGGAATATACTTTAAATTTGAGGGTGGCCCTCTCAAATTCTGTGGTTTTTCCAGCTCACCTGAAAGAGACCTCAGTTGTCCCTTTCTCATTCTCAGCATAATTCTTCAACTCTTTTCCATATAATCTTCCTCTCCATTACACTAAAGTTTTTACCATTCCATAAAGTTTTGTTCCTGCCTCAGCCCTCATTCTCCCACTACTCCCAAGTTTTGGAAAAGAAAATAGGTTTTACTCATCCATTGCGTTGCTCCTGCATCTTTCCTTTTGCATTATTTTAAACAGTCATTTCATCATACCTAGATTGTCGACCTATTGATGAGGTCCTTGAATATAGTCTCACTCACATACCTTCCCCAGTATCATTCCTCCATTTTCCACTTGATTGTATTCAAAGTTTAAAAAAACTTCCTGCTATCACTGCCTTCTCTGGTGGGCAGCCAACCACAGTAACCTCTTCACATTTTGCCAAATACCTGCATCTCTTTCTTCTTTCCTCTCCTTCACAAGATCTCTATTCTCGAGGATATTTTCCAGTTAATTCAAACTATTTCTGAAAACCAAATCCAGCAGATCTACCTACAGAAAACGAACACATATCTACTTTACAGTAAGTTCATGGTGCTGGGATGTTAAGATAACTAAGCTGAGGTACCACCATCACATGCAAGGAAAACGTGTACACGTACATGTTTGTATCTGTAACCTACGGCCAGCTTCCACCCTCCTGTGCTCCAGCCAACCTCCCATCTCTCTCAGAGGCACCTCCGAGTTGATTTTCTTCTCTTAGTCACCCACCATATAGCTATAAGCAGAAGCTTTATAAAGCCATCAGGCTCTGACATTTCTAAGTTGAGACACCAACATAGTATTTGAGACACCAAGATAGGCCTTCCCTTCCTGCACCACTTCCCAACACGACCAAGACCACTCCAACCGCCCTCACACTGACGGCATCTTTCCGAGGGAAAGCTTTCCACCCAAGGTCAAACTTCCCTCCGGGGGCCCGCGCCCGGTTCTCTGCTTCTTCCTCGGGCGGCCCCGCATCCCCGGCGCGGCCCCGCATCCCCGGTGCGCTGCTGCCACCTGGTGCCGCGCCACCAGCGCACGGGCCCGGGCCCGGACCCCGCACGGCCCCGCGCCCGCTGGGAATCACACGTTCGCCCTCGGGTGCAGCTCCACAGGGCTTTGGGGTGCGGGTCCTCGAGGGGCTGGGAGCCTTCCCCGCACATCCCGAAGGAGCGGGATCCATCCCTGCCCTGCTGGCAGCCGTCCGTGTTTGCCGCGCGCTCCCCGCAGTAATTCAAGCTCCGAGCTGCGGCAGCTACTGCAGAGTAATGGTGAAATAAGAGAGTTACTAAATCTTCCCGGCGCGTACTCGCCAAAAGGGCAGTGTGGGCTTAAAAGTATCGGGACGAAGTTTCAAAGGAAAATGTAGTTAAGAAGCCCGCATCTGGTAGGTTTAACTCTTTATGAACCATGGGTGGTTCTTTCAGAATATCAGGTAGGTATCCCTGGCCAGTAATATCAAATTTTTTAAAAACAGCTGTTTGTTCATTCACTGATGACTTCTCATTTCCAATTAGCATAAAAGTCTACACATGCATTTAAAACTATTGTAGTTCTGAACTTAAATCTGCAAGGAAACTTCTCCAGGGAGCCGGGGGGGGGGTTAGTTTTAGGCCACTTATTTTTAAGCAATAGACAACAGATTAAAGTAGATGATAACCACCTTTCTGTGGATTCTCCCACTATATTAGCAATTAAAGAGATAGTTCTTACAAATCTGTGTAATCAACTGGCATCTTAACCAAGCTGTAAATGCTGAAAACTAAAGTTGTAATAGAAATTATGCTTTGCTTTTTAACCAATTGCTACATTACTGCTCAGTGTTTACCACCCTAAATCCTCTTCTACATGGCAAGATCCTTCTCATCCTAAAAACCTAATAGCGTCTAAGTGTAACTGCTTCTTAATGAGCTCCCAGTGGATCATACAGAATGCCTTTTTGACATCTGTACCTCTGTTTTGCTCTAGTCTGTCAAATGATGAAACAATTTTTGGAAATCTGACAATTTTAAGTTTTCTGCTTCAACATTATATTGATGGCATTTCTTTTTCACAGCAGAAAAAAGTAGAGCGGTTCTCATAGACAAATATACAAAAGAAGAATTAAAACAGAATAAATCTATGCCGTAGCAGAGGAAGACAACTGGTTGTGATAGAAAGAAAAACTGAGTTAACTGAACCTGAAGTACATCCTATAATATAATAAAATAGACTGATTACCACCATGGCCTTGCAATTCCCTCACAGAGGAAATGCTGAGAGTGGAAGGCTCCAGGATCCCTCTGTGTGTCACATTTCACTGTGGTGTGCTCACATGCAGTATTTTGTGCTTGTCCATGAACAAACATACAATGCAAATGTACAAATGTAACTCCTGGAATGAAGTTTTCCCCATGATTTTTCTCAGATAAGGTTATCTATGCACTTAAATACACTTGACATTCTTGAAAGCCCCTAGATATCACAAGTTCAGCCAAGAATACGGGGGCTTTGATCCATTTATTCCATCAACCCATATTTTCCTTACATTTCAGCAACTGCTTTGATTTGAGTGTTTCAATCAGGTGTTTAAACGAAACACTCTCTCAGCTGGTAAGAAAGACACTTCAGACACCTTGAAACATGACATCAGGAACAAGTGTAAGCCACAGTTCTTGGATCAGAATGGCCCCACACTATTACTGTGGAGTTTTTCTAGACTTGCACTGACTTAAGTCACACCTGAACTCAAAACAGACTGGAAAAAAAGCAAGTGACAGTGAGTTATATCTCAAATTACGACAGACCCATCAGAGTCAGAATGTGATGTTCTCCAAGAAAATTTAGGATCATTTCTACAGCATGTCACTTTAAAGTACAATGAAAGAGATGGGGGGAAAATGCAGCCATGATTTCAGACATAATACAGAGGGGAATAATTTAAATTGGGCTGGTCACAGATTCACACTCCCTATATGCCCATCAGAAGTGACATTATGTGGCTGCATTCCCATTACAAAATATACACAGTGACCATTGCTCACTGGTATGGAGTAAAGTGCAGCTCAAAACATGCCATACCACAGAAGACAAGTACAGCACAGAGGTGGTTGGGATAAGATGTCAAGAATCCTGAGGAATAAAGAGATTTAGCACAACAGAGATAAGAAAAGACTAAAATACTCATCCAGGCACATGAGATCATCATAATTTTAATCTGTAGAAAAGCACTTGAAAACAATGAAGCATGCAGATGTCAGTGCTTGGAAAATAAGAGCCTTCCTTTTAAAACTATCGATCTGAAGTGCACACAGAAATGAGATATACAGCGGGGATCAGATACGCACCGAATCTGGTCCTCGTTCCCCATTGCATATTTGTTAAGAGATTTCTTTTTTATTACTTTTTAATTCATTATGGCGAGTGTAATCTCAGTCAAGTCAAATCACTTCATTAATTAAAAGGGATTGAAAAGGTCCTTAGCTCCCGGATCCCACAAAGGCCCAAAAGCTCAGGCCCGTTTACAGGAGGTCGTATTTCATTTGCTGCCTGTGTCAAAGCAGAACCCACCGGGCCTCCTCTGGGCCCCAGAGAGAGCCCAATCAATGTCTGCTGGCTAAAGCCCCTCGCACGAATCCATTTAGGCAACGTGGATGCTTCCTGTCGAAAAAAGAAATGGTCTCTTGGTATCGCTGATAGAAATTAGCCATGAATTAAGAGAAGCACAGTTGTTTTGGAAGAAAGCCAGGACCAGAATTAATAGGCCATCTGAGCCTCTTGAGTGTTGAATCCCATTTGTTAGCAATTCTTTATGAAAAGCTTCCCCTCCCTACACTAGTTCTGACCAAACTCTGTACGCTGTCTCCTGAAACTAGTTAAATTTTAACCAGCTGGGAAAATATCAAAGAACACCGTCTTTTGTCAAACACAATTTTAGAAACTTGCTTCCTATTTGTACTACAATTACCCATTTTCCCTCTCTTTCCTTGAAAATACACTTTTCCTTATGACTCATCATCTCTCTATACTTAGATGTAGCAGGAGCACTGACACAGATGGAGTTGCACTAGTCACGAGTCTGGCTCAATATAATTTCAGTAATTTTGGCAGAATCTTGTAAAGGCTTTCATTGTACATTTAATTGCTATTATACTGTGTGAACAGAATAATCCATCTTGTTGCCAGTCATCCTAGCCTCAAAAGCTTTGCATATAAGTTTAGCAGCAATGAAATTAAAGAGCTTTTAGAAGTCTCATTTTAAAATGCTCTAGACTCCCATTTTTACAATAGGCAATTTGGTTCAAGTCTGGTTTCTCAAAGTTAGTTGAATCTTCTCCAATTTTTGGTGTCTAGGCAAAAGAATTACAGGGCAAAGGGTAGGGGGCTTGTTTTTTTGTTTTCCTTCCAGAACTTGACTTCAAATTCTGGACTAATTCCTAAAACTTGTAAATTTTACAGAAAACTGAGGGTCTATTTTTCTCAGAAGAGCTTGTGAAGATATCTCAAAAGTTTATTACTGACAGCTAGGCTGCTCAATCCTTAAGTGAGTCTGTGTGACCTGGAAGCAGAGAATGATGTGCCAGTGGAACCCTCAGCCTCAGTATTCAATCACACAGAAAAAGAAACCAAATAAACATCAAACCAAATCTAACAACTCATCTGTGTTCTCTTCAGCCACCTTGTTTCTTTCAGAGTTTTGCTCTACTTACCTGGGATACTACGTTTCCCTTTTCAGACTGTAATATTTACTGGGGTCTGCCTTTTTCATTCTACTCATACCATCTCCGAAACAATGAGACATTAATCCAGGCTGATGTTTTGTATGCTCAGGCTATGCAAATCAATAATTTGATAATAATATTTATAAGCATATAATTGGGTCTGTGATTAGTTTTAGAATCATCAGCTAGCTGTAAGAATCTCACCTGGTGATAGCAAATAGTTAGAGCAGTAAATGGGTTTTTAATAATTTTTTCAAAACGTTGATTTTGGTTATAGGGAAGGTTAAACCTGACCTTTATTGGCTTCTCTCCTGCAGAGAAATAGGTAGTTTAACAGCTATTTCTCTCCTTCAAACACGTCCACCCCATGAACTTGCAGGACAGAGGATGTAATTTGTGTAATTTAATTTTTAATTGTGACTGGAAAGAATTTTCCGGTTTCTCTAAACAGAACCAGCCAAGTGATTACTTGGCTACTTCCTGACTTCTCATTTGTTCTCATTATTTTCAAAGGCCTTTTTTTAATTTATTATGTTTTGGAGAAGAAATAGCAGAATTTTAACAAATGTCCCTGCCAGTCTTAATTCTAATTGCAGTATCATTTCATCCTTTAGTAAGTCTTGGCAAAAATACTCCACACATTAGAGCACACAGAAGAATCTTGTAAACAACTAGTCTGCCAGGCATCAGCTCTAATTCTTTTTCACTTGATTTGCATTGTCTGATTTCATTATCAATCAGAAGATATCCATTTCTAAAACAGTCCACCATATTAATGTTCTTTTTCTCTGAAACAGACCTTAGTATTTCATCATCTCTGATCTGTTCACATACTTCTTACAAAAAGAAAAGCACACAATAATTTACTAGACACTTAAGGAGAAAGAAGAACATTTATATATTGTCTGTCATAATTGTTTTTTAAGATATTTGAAGACTTGTACTGCCAATGTAGAACAAGGCAATGGACACAATCACTCGGAAACATTGAATAAATTTCTGCATTTCAAATCATATTTTGCTAGTGGACATTGAGAATCATGAAGACAACTGTCCCACATACCTTTAGCTAATGAAACAGAGTAACACCTTCATTACGTGACCAAATATTTATAAAGTCCTAAATTTTGCCATAACTGCCTCTTTTTATACCACATAGGGTGTAAACCAGCCCAAGCCTTCTTAAAATCTCTTCTTCAGGCCACTGAAACCTCTTCAAAGATGTAGTGACTACTCTTGCTCTGAGGAGGGAGGACAGTTAAAGATGTTTTTAGAAATCAGGTTGACACAAGATAGGCAACAAACATGTTGAAGTGGGAGGGCAATCCTGTGCAGCAGGAGGACTCCCATCAAGGATTGGACCTAGTGCCTGTTCTCACCCTCACTCATCAGAAAAGAGGAAAGGAAAAATGCTCTCAGTCCAGCTGCACTGCTGGAAGACGGGTGCAAAGAGAAGTTCTTAGAGATAAACAGAGACGAGGTTCACTGTAGAATAAAAGTGATTTAATCACAATTATTTCCCAGAGCCCAACTAAAGACAAAAAAAAAAGAACCTACAGTATAAAGTGAACCATGAAGGTGTCATGACTACTATTGCAATTTAAGGCCACAGAACAAAAGAGTAGATGGAAGGATTTGTCTGGTTACAAGCTATGAGGAATCTAGAAGTGAGATCATCTTTTAGGCCTCCCAAATGCTGCTTCTCCTGCATGTTTGTCTCCATTGCAATGCCTGGTGGTTCCTCTCAGCTTTGCAGCTCAGTGAAACAAATGTTTACAGAACACAAACCTCCAATTTCTCTTAAACACCTTGTTCCTGGCCAACTGCCTTGATTTGCTTCTGTGAGCCCCATGCCAGGACACAAGAAACTCTCTATTCTGTCTCTATTCTAAATGTCCACTCACAATCCCAGTTTCTGCCCCACAAGCACCATGTCCCAGCCTGACACTTCTCCAGAGGCTACAACATACTTTATGTTAGGACAGTTTGTCAGGCTTCTCTCATCTTATGGTCTCAAGCTAATTCTTTTCAAAGGTCTATTTTTGAGTTTGCTGCTCTTCCCCTCCTTTTTGCCTCCTCCCAAGAGAATTCAAGGGGATTAATTGATTTGGAAAGGCATTGATGCCATCAATATGGCTATTATTTCTAGAGTGGCTCTGACAGCAGCACAGATAAGAATTACAGGAATAAATAGGAGCCTAGCAATATTGTTTTAGAGACATCAAAAGTACCAAAATGGCTTAGAGGCCCCACTCTCAGCCCTGCCTTCAGAATATTTACTACATGCTTCCACATTAAAGATAAAGCAGAAGGCATACCAGAAAAAAAAGTCACTCGTTGGTGGTCAAAACTGTTACAGAAAGTAAAGGTATTTCATGACACAACCCAGCAGAAACTCCAGCCTGCCTTCATGTGGCCATAATCCTCTGGAAGGGAAGTAGCACACAACACACACTCAGCAAGTTACTGAGGCACAGTATTTAAAGTATTTTGATTTTAAGCCACCTTTTTTTTTTTTTCAGCCAAATACAAAGCAAGTCTGAAAACCAAAAAGAGGCTAAGCTGGTAAATGGACTGAAGAATATTCCTGAGGCCCATAGAGACTCCCTAGATTGTAGTTTTGTGTCTGTTACAGGTACAAAGGGTAGAAATATTTCATTTCATCTTTTTCAGAAGTAGAATTCAGGTAGATACAGAGCAGTCTCCACTTCCTTAGCCATATCAAAGGCATCCCCAGAAAAGGTTTTTTAGCTTTTTATACTTTCTCTTTCAACAAAGCTGAAACATTAGAGCCTTCAGTTGGATCCCATCTTTCCTGACAATTTATGCTGTGCTGAGGACAAAGCAGAAGAGCCCCTTGAGCAACTGAATTTATGCATACATGCTTTAGAGCCTGTAAATCTTGCTTTCAGTCAGATCCTTCTTAAACCGTAAGTGCAGACAAAACTTTAGAACTTGTATTACCATCACTCAAGCACACAGTGTGATAGCAAACATCATAGCTGTAGCTGTGAAGGACCTTTACAACACAGGAAAGACAGAAAATTAATTTATTCTTCTTGCAATAAGCAGCACAACACTTCCACTGTCTGCAGACAAGCTGTTCTGGAAACTGGAGGTCAAATAATGTTCCCAAACATTTGCATCCTGCTCATTTAAGTCATGTACCAGACAAGTTTCTCCTAGAGGTTATGAAGACTCTTTATTATGTAATGAGGACTGCATGGCAGACTGGTCTTGCTGTATGGTAGGGCATTAGCAGTGCTTGTTTTCATGAAATATCTAACTTAATATTTTGAGACCACTGTGCCTCTAACCTCTGAATTCAAAGTTTATTGGTAGAACATGAAGCGTGAGGGAACAGGAGCGTAGAGAAAGCAGTAGGTACACAGAAAAACTCACAGGGATTTCTTTCTCTGGAAAAAGAGGGGCAATGTGGCTGCCACCCCTGTCCTGCTAAGTGACTTTCTGAACCTCTCAGCTTTACATCTTCAAGAGGTGTGACACACACACCTCGGCATCTTTCTGATGATTGGAGTTTAACACCTTGACTTCAGCAGTATTTCTGTCAGACCCAGCAAATCAGGGAGAGAATTGTCAGCTGCAAGGGAGAAGGGAGCTCTTCAGAGGAAGAATAGCTGTCTGGTATTCTAAATGACTCAGGGAAAGCAATTATCACATGAAGGCCCACCCAGGCAGGAGTCTTCTCAAATTTCCTTTGAATATCTCTCTCAAACAACTACACTTTATGCTGTCCAGTGCTAAAAGAACCCTACCAAACAGAATTACCTTTTGGTTGACTGTAATTTAAGAAAAAAGTCTCGCACCATGTGGCATTTACAACTACTTCAAGGTGCTTTTATACTCCCAGAGCAGTTAAACAGATTTTGATGCACATATGAAGTGTGAACCCTTCATTAATAAGGGAGTGTGGTCCATGGCAGTCCCAGGTGAAAACCCACAATTCTGGGGGGCATTTTCACCACTGGAGTGAGACTAAGGTCCCAATTCAGCAAGACATTCAGAAAGTACAGAAACTCCATTCTGTTCAGCAAATACTTAAACTAGTTCTTTCCAGAGTGCCCAAACTGCAAATGTGTCCCACTCAGGTGCCAAAAATGCTAGCTTCCCCACATTATCACCTAAGATACTGTTCAGGTTCACTGGGAAACTAAAATAGTTGCAATGAACAGCTAAAAAGCAATTTTTCTTCTCATTAGCTTTCTTTCCCCCCCTTCTCCTTATGTTTCTTTGTTTCTTTCTCCTTCATGCTGTAGCAAACTTTGGCAGTGCTGCAGAATGCTGATGAGACACATGCTTACTGTGTGAAATCCCAACAGCTATTTTTGGCCAATACCTGGCATGAACTGCCTCCTCTTTGAGGACTAAGGGAGTTTGCTTATCAGACTCTCTTGAAAAATTTAATGCTTCCTTATGAGTGGCCAAAAGGCTTGTAAGATTTATGAAACCAATAACACATTATTGACAAACTCCAGCAGCCCTTTGAGCATTTGAGTATGGTGACTTTTCCTTTGAGAACACAAAAACCATAACAAAACACATTTTTATTCCTTCTCTAGAAACAAGACCAACACTGTATATGTAAAATGCTTGCTCATTTACTTTGTTACAGTTTTCTTCTCTGTTGGTCAAGTGTAGTCTTATCACAAAAGACAATTATATAATCTTCCCAACAGAGTATTTTCCAAGATCTCTGAATGCTGACTTGTCACAGTCCTCAAATTGCATCAAGGAACGCCTGTCACTGATGGTTCCTGCCCCCTGTGAGCAGGTATCCATTAACACCCAAACTGAAGACCTGAAATATATTTCTTAGAATCATTTAGATTGGAAAATGCCCTTGAAAACATGAAATTCATCCATACAAGCATGATGATATCTTATGACAAAGAGCTAATTCCACAACACTTCAGGCCTCCTTATGTCTGAAGGTTTACAAACTGCAATTTCAAAGGCACTCCTGCTACTTCTGAACACAAAGGCTCAAAGATTTTTCTTTTTAATTCCATCATGTATCTAAATAGATGACTCAGGAAGTGTTTGACTTAAGCAGTGACTGCACTTTTAATGCCTCCCAGCACTTTTATGCCTCCCAATCTCCAATTTATGTTCAAAAGAGGAAAGAAATGGAACCACTGGCAAATAAGATGCGTTAAAGGCATTGTTTATCATAAAGTAGAAGGTTGGAGTGTGGAAACACTGGCAGCTCCTATCTAACCTTTTGTGATCACTAAACTACCCATTCTAAATACAGCTTCAGAAAGGAGAAAAAATTGAGGAACAATTCAAAGGTGGTTTCTAGAGACAGAGAAAGAAGTCAGATTCCATTCACTCCTCTAAAAAAAGGCTTGTATCTGTTTCCTCCTGGCCTTGAAAAACTTCTTGATATCCCATTCACTTCTTTGACATCTGAAACAAGTCCCCCAGACTACACCCACCATGGAAGGAGGTTTCACTGCTGGGAGCTTGGATCAGGACCAATCAAGACAGTTTCTGTGTTTTGCTTTGTTACTGTGATAAAACACAGTGCTTTAACAGAGGGAACAGTCAGCAGGAGGATGTGCTTCATCCTCCAGCCACCTCATTTTATGAAGTTTAGTCAGCAGAGGTATCAGAGCCACTTTAATTAAATAGGTCACTAAAGGATCTTCCTTTTACCTTGAAAAAGATGTGGTCAGGACTTTACCTGAGCTGAAAGGTTTGAATTTCATTAGGACTTTAAAGTGGATTGTATTTTTTTTTCCCATCCAAATACAACTAGCACCCATTTTTCAGCACATCAATACAGCAATTTGCATAAAGTATTGATTAGAAGTCATTACAATTGCAAAATGTTAATTACACCAATTAATTCCCAATCTGTTTGTACCTTTAGCTTTTCTGCATTCAGCACAGAAGGGTAAAGCAAGAGTGAATCAGTCTTAGCCTTTCTCTGGGGACAACTTCTTTATACATCCTGTAAATACCAATCTTTCTGTATGAACAGCCTTTTTCTCCTGGTTGTTTCATAATTCTCTATACTATTTTAAACCCTTGGTTACTCATCACCAAAAAGGTTCCTTGCAGTCATCATAATTAGTCTGTGGGTTTGTAAATAACAGAGAGCGAGAAAATGTTCTGAAGTGCCCCAGCTACCAGATGAAGGACATGATTTCTGTGGGACTGGTACAAACTCAGAGTGTTGAGCAGCTCTGAAAAGTCAGATCCTAACAATGTTATTGATCTGATTCCATTCCCCACCTTCCCTTCTACAGAGAATTTTATGTAATCAATTTGTGGAGACACCTTGATTCCTACAACATCATTTATCCTACTCCCAAGGGTGGCTGCATCAAGTTCACTCTAAATACTTCAACCCAGTTGCATCACATCATTTTTGAGGTTGTAAGCAGGTCTCTTACTCGTTTTCCAAGAAAAATAGAACTGCCATGTCCATATTTTCACCTGTTCCTTCTCATCTCTAACAAACCAAGCAATTTGGTGTCCCTCTTAACCCATGAAAAATCTTTAAAAAAAAAAAAAAAAAACAGGCAAAAAAAGAAATCCCTTTCTTTACTGACTGGCACACCTGATTCACTAAAACTGCCTTTGACTTGAGACCTCTGAAGGGAAAGACAGTCTAGGTTGTTTGTATATAACCCAGCCATGGCTCTTAGTTGACCATACTGATGAGGATAAGTGGGAAGAGAATTTTGCATTGTCTTTGCACCATTAGGTACAACAAAGTTCACATTAATGTAATAATGTCAAATGCACAAAGTATGTGCAATGAAGGAAATTAGATATATATATATAAACCCATTCACTGCCTAAGAAAAAAATTACTTTGCACTATACAGACATATCCAGGAGCAGCATGCAAAGAATGTGCATTCACTGGAGATAGATTTTAAGTTACAATAGTATTTCTTATGACATGAAAGTTGATGCCATGTGGGCACAGACAATGAGTCCACTTTCCCATCCCTTTGCTTAAGCTGCCAGTAAAGGACTTTTAGATTTTTATGGAAGATTTCTTGGATCCAAATACTTGGCATACAGTGTTTAAAGCAGTATGATAAAGCTCTGTTTTAAGTGATGATATTGTCTCAAATTGAAACAATGAGATAACTGCTGAATCATTCAGTCCTGATGGCTGCAGTGCACAGTTTCAAACAGAGATTATGTCCAGATGTTCATAGTCTTGGCCACTACCAGAATAGAAAATCACTTCAGTGTAATGTGGCAGCCACCTCTAAGTCCTGTTATTAAATGCACCCAGAGATCAGCTCATGGAAGCCAACATTGCTGTGTGAAGGTTGCAGAATTCAGAATAAAAACCTTCAGAGTTTCACTGAGCAATTTATTTCTCCACCAAAAACTAAAATAGTAGTTCACCATCTCAATGCAGCATATCCACCATTTTAGTAAGACTCATTGCTGATCCCTCAAGCCTTTTTCACATTTATCCCAGAAATTTGGTGTCTGTACAGATAATTTTCCTCTTTCAGCCAGCATAAGAAACTGCAAAGTTCGGAGAAAAACACTGAAATGAAAGGCAGCCACTGAAGATTTCCAAGATACACAGATAACTTACCTAACCTCAGACTGGGCACCTCTGATTTCCCATATATTGCTTAATTAGAGGAAATGGCAATGTAAGAGATATTTCTGGAGGTCAGTATAACCTTCTGAGATAATCAGAACATTGCAAAATTAACTCTACTGAGGAATAGTTTGGACTCTGTGCTTGTGTAACCTAAAGAAGTCATAGGTCAAATACCCTACAAAGTTATGTAATGACACACATAAAAGTTCATGCAACAAAGAAAGATTTCAAATATAGACAAGCCATCAGTAGAAAACCCTCCTGTCCATATGGCTGATACAACAGGGAAAAGCAGTTTCTATGGGTTTCAATTTCAAAGAGCTCTTTGGGTTTGTTTTTAAACCCAGAAAGAGATTAACAATGTCTTTTGTATAAAATCACAGGGTCCTGTCCTAAACTTTGGAAAGCTGGCTCCACACAAAGCTAACCAGCATTCCCAAGTAAAATTATCTACTGTAAACTATGCATGGTAAAGGCCAGTAAAAAACAGGGCATGCAAACTGCATAATGCTGGAACTCAGAACTTCCTGAGAGTTGCAGTTTTTGTAGTAGACCACAGAATTTTAACAGCTAGAAATGTAGAGGTATGATTTTATGTTTTGTTTGTTTGGAGTTTGTTTGGGGTTTTTTTAGATAAAAGTCTCTTTGGAGACCACTATATTAATAAGTACAGATATAAAGGAGTGATCTTTGATATTAAAAGATATTTTAAAAAGCACCACACCCACCTTTCCCTCCCTCCTTTTGGAGGGGATTTTGTGGTTCACAGAAACCATCTGGCTACAAGTAATTGAGTGCATAATCCTTTACACTTGCATCCATGCCCTTCCAGCACCATCTCTTTAGAGATGAAAGTCTGGGGATCTGGCTCCAGGCCCAGTCAAAAGGGAAAAAGCAAGTGAATAGAGCTGACAACCACACAGCCTAAGCCTGAGGCTGCATTAGCTACTCTTTATCTTCTTTTTTATGCTCTTGAAGACCAATGGCAACAGCTGATGAGAACCTCAGAGCCACAGATCCAATGGCACTGGGAAGAACAGTGAGAACTCAGGCTTGAAAGACATCTCTGGCCTCCCACACATCCCCAGGGGCTGAAAGATTTGGGCAGAAATCAAACCCATTCACTAAAGAGTTTTGTCTTGTTGCACTCCCTTGTTTCCATGGGAAGAGATTCTGTGCATGAGGAGTACCCAACACACTAGACCATAAATATCTTCTCATCACTGGGAATCATCACCATCCATCAGAGGATTATGAGAGACTGGTTTATGAATGAGTCAGACTGCAGACCTAATATCATTTATGAGTTAGGGCAGACACGGATATTTCATGCAGGTCAGACAAAAAGAGCATACGATTTTCTGTCACGATCATTTATGAGGTCCTGACCTTAATGCAACCTCTCTTCACAGTGCCTATGACTTGTTTTCTTTGGTAATTCCTGTGAATTAGCTTTTTTGCTTAGCTGTCTAAAGTAATTTTTATCACATGCAAAAGCCTTTCCATGAAGCAACAGAACAGCTTTGCTTCTTACCTTTAAAAATATCTCTTTTTTTTCCTGTGTATTGATACAATTTCATAGTCAGGACAATTTTACATAAACTATTTTCCACTCCACTGAATGTTATGTCGCTCTACATGAATATATTTCTTGGTTGATGCTAAGGCAAAATATTGCTGTAAATGCTGTATTTTCATAAATGCTATTCTTTGACTTTTTAATAGACTCATTCCATGCATACTATCAGTATCAAGTCTTACTGATGGATCTGTATTAAGTTGCCAGCATAATTTCCTCTGCTGTCCCCAGAGCCTTCACATAGGAGTCAAAGGGGAAAAAGATCACTGGCTCTTCTGTACTTTAAGGCAACAAAGTGATCAAGACAGAGAGGAGAATGATTTAAAAAAACTCCAGTCAGTAACACAGAAACAGAGAAAGAGAATTTGAGACTTAAAAGTGCTAAGTGGAAAACTGGGATTTTTATCTTTCAGTCCATTAAATAAAAAAAAAAAAAAAAGAAAAAAGAAAAACAGCTGAAGTAAAAACAACACAGAATGGCCAAATTCATAGCCACCTGTAGATATGAGCAAGTTACATAACAATAAATTAAAGCCAGATCCAGTGGTAAATTTCCAACAGTATATAACATACGAGAAAACCCTATGATTGTAATGCTAATAACGTGGGAGATGAAAGACAGCATGGTTTTACCAAATTTAGACTATTTTTAAGTATTATTTGGCTCACATTGGGAGACACGTTTTGTTCTCTTCTGCATTAGCTTAAATCTAAATTCTGAGTAATTGACTCCAGGGTTATATTTCTCTGAAGGAAACTAAAGGTCAGTGCTGCCTAGATTTGTGTCTGGAAAAGGCCCAAGAATACTAGCAATAGTATTCTTGTTTTATTCTAGCTTTTCAGCATATTGGGAGCAATTAAACAAAATGCTATAAGTCCTGATGCAGCAACTTTGATTCTTCATTCACTTATATCTAAACCAAATTTTTCCTTGGCTTCTTAGAGTTTATGATTACAAATATGTTCTCTTTGACTTTGTTCGTTTTGTAACTGCCTAGTTAGATACTTATGAGCACACCCTCTATGCCTTAGCAGTCCCCCTGGCCTTTTTAGGGTTTCTGAAACATCATAAAAAGATCTCCCTGTTTTTAAAAAGGCATCCATTAACACAGAGGCTGAACTTCTGAGATGCAAGTTCTGCCACTTTCTGAAAATAACAAACCCATAAAACTGTATTTTCAAGTCATGCTGTATTTCTTCTGAGCTATTGCCAGATATGAAATAGCAAATAACACACACTGTCTTTAATAATGTAGCTTAGATTATATAATAACACAAACTTAAAGTAAGTTCACAGACAGTTCTGACCAGCTTTCTATTTACTCACGAAAATTGTCACACTTTTAAAAACAGTCCCAAAGTGCTGTTAACGCAACCTCATATCAGGCATAAAGACCTTGGAAAAAGATTCTGGCCATTGCCTGTTCTATTTTCTTTGAAAGATTATACCTTCCAGCATAATGCAGGACAAGAAGGGTGTAAGGCAGTTCTGCTTGCAGGAGAGTTCTGAGACAAGATTTCATATCCAGAGACAACAAAGGCAATAGACTTGCATTCTTTATTTGAGTTACTATTCAAGTCAAACCTCACAGAAGGCAGGAGCTAAAAGCATCAAGGAGTTCAGATCTCCAACTGCTTTTAGTGCACGCTACTCAGTGTTTTACACAGACCAGCTGAACACATGGCCTGGGCCTGCTCTCCAATGGGCCTTACTGGTCAGGTTACATAATTAAGGGAATTATATAATCAATCACATTTATTATGTGATTGATTATATAATTTATTATGTTATAATTTATTATGTTATGTATCTATCTATTATATATTTTATATAATTTATTATGTCATAAGATTACAATCATTTGTAACTGTGAGGCCTACAGACCAGCTGTAGGCCACCACACCCCAAAGCAGTCCAAATGCGTTTGATCACACCTATTCATGGATCTGCAATCTCCTGCAGTTTATTTTTGCAGACCATCACTGTAGAAAACACCTGACCTTTTGGGAAGGTCTTTAGCCTCTCTTTAAAGGCTTAATGCAGTGGGTACAGGAAACAAGTTACAGTAATAACAGCAGTCACAGTATGAGACAGTCCATATGAACCAGCAAGACTCTTATTGAAGTCTCTCATTCATATGAAGTTTGGGACACAGTTTATCATCCTTATTTTGCGTAAAGCTAAGGCTCCACCCCATAAAAAACAAGGAAGGGAAGCACATTCACAAGAAGCATCTGCTTCAGTCTTGGAAGACAAACCAGGAAATCCTTGGGAGTGCACGGAGCTAAAATCAATTTGCATAACATTACCTGCAATGTTGTGTTATTTATTTCTTAAACAACCTTTGCTTCCTTCACTTGTAGCAGAAAGAGCAGCTCAGAGGTGTTTGTTGATGGGGTGTTGTTTGAAAGTTCCCTCGTGGTGTTTTGAGGCACCACTACATGGCCAAATTGGCCTGAAATGGAGCAGAAGGGGAGTCATTAACAGTTACTATGCATGCTAATTAGGCAGTCACTGGCACAGAGGCAATGTATCATCACCTTGACATCATGCACAGAAAACTTTCAGCTTTTAAAGCTTGAGGTCTCCATCACCTTAGTTCATATTATTTAGAGCTGAAATTTTTACTCTCTAAAACCTTTACCCCCGAAATCTTTACCCTACTCCTCCTGGAGCTGCAGAGAATCTGAACAGTCTGCTTCCCAGTGAGCATACTTATGTCACTGTTAAAGCAATTTATCTGGGAACAGCATGTATATGTGCAGACTGTGGGGCACAAGCTGTGACTAGACCTTCAGTGTCATTGTCACATTCAGCCAAGTATGGATCCTAAACAACGCTGCTGCCAAGAATCTGGTTCTAAAATGCTTGAAAGGAGCAAACAGTAAGATGGAAACAAAAAGTTTTATTTCTCTTAGTTTGGCATTAAGGTAATTAGTATTGCAATACAGGCTTTAGTTTTAATATCCAGAAGTGCAGAAGTGCTATTAATAAATTAGAAATGAGAAGAGCCTCAAGAATAATGAAAATTTGGAAGATACTACATGACCACTAATGTACAGCTGAATCTGCACCTGAACAAGAGGTTAAGATGTAAACTGTGATTGCAGTCTATACATAAATGAGTAACAAATTTGGATAAGAAAAGTCTTCAAAGCCAAAAGACAAGAAGTCCTAGTATCAGGAAACAAAAATTGAACAAAGGTATACAAATACTAGAAATTAATCTTATTTGAGAACAACATTTGTTAATAATATTGCTAAAGGTCAGCATCTGTGAGGTCTTTTTCACCATTTTAAGCATCTCTTCTAATAGTTTTCCTGCACAGTAGGATTCTAGATTAGTTCCAACCCGAATCTTACATACAAATATCTTTGAATCTTTCTTTTGCCCTAGTCGTGTAATGCCTGCCTGCATCCATTTGCCTTAGCTTCTGCAGCCATATAGCACTCTGATGTTTTCAAGCTTCTTTTTGCCTTTTCCTTCTCTAGACAGGACTGCTGAAAAAATGCTGTAGCACATGTTTTCAGCTTTGGTC
This sequence comes from Trochalopteron elliotii, assembly GCA_024734555.1. Taxonomy (NCBI): domain Eukaryota; kingdom Metazoa; phylum Chordata; class Aves; order Passeriformes; family Leiothrichidae; genus Trochalopteron; species Trochalopteron elliotii. The sequence continues at coordinate 1,264,580 of JANPWX010000452.1, read as the reverse complement.
TATCACACCTGAACATTTTCCTCCTGGTTGTTTTTAACACATTTAACATGTCTACACAGGTAAGCACATTTACTTTAAATTCTATTTTGTATTGAGTAGTCTCCTCACTAAGACTCTTTCCTCTTTCTCATTCAGTTCACTATTTTATAGTTCTTCAACAATGATATCTTAATCAAAACTGAGATTTTTTTTTCAAGTAATTATTGGCATGCATTTTAACTTGCTACTGTACCACAATATAAAACACAAATGGAATGTTATGGCAGAATAAGATAGAGCTTGATTTTCAAATATTGGCCTTTGTTCTTTTTGCACATGTAATTGTTTGTTAGCACAAGTCTATCACATACAGATGGCTAAATATATGGCTGTACCTCACTATAATTTATGGTGGCATATTAGAGGCTAGGCTGAAATTGTCCTCCTAAAGGTCTAACCCAAGCCTCAAAAAACCCAGGATATTTAGAATTAGTACCCTTATTTCAGCATGACAAACAATATGCAATACTATCAGAATTTGTACTGCTCAAGCCTTACAAGGTGAGTACTCAGAGAAAATCAGGATATATGCTTGCAAGTGTTCTTCTTCACACACAACACACTCAAAATTTCAGAGATGCAAAGAAACTCTATTTTTCATCCAGTTTGTTTCCTGGTAATTTTATTTGATTCCTCTTCATTTTTGCACTGGGAGAGAGAGATGGGAAAGACTCATAAAGAAGATCTTTATAATCCAATCATTGTTATTATGTTCCGTCACTCTCTCCTCTTTTAATTATTAACAAAAAGAACAGAGTCGAACTATACAACTTGTAATTGAGTAAGCACAAAATACCTCCAGCCTTCCCTAAGCATAAGAAACAGCTACATGAAATGTCAATCTATGGGGGGTGAAAGGTCACTCCTAGGGCCCAGGTTTGGTTCTTGGCATTTTTAGAATCAAAAAATACATCTTAAATATTATGGATACGTTCAAATAACTCTCCTTGTCGCATCTGCCCTAAGCAGTATTACCTTCAGCATTTATCTGCTTTGGGAGGGTGTCTGCAACGTAAGTAATTGTAAAGCAAGCTGGAAACATGACCTCCATCAATCTACAGTACATGCAAATGCTTAATTTAATTTTTCCATCAATTTCCAAATGAATGAAGCTCATTGTATTGAAAAATAAAAACAGCTTGGCCTTTGACTTTGCTGGAGATTACTCTTTCCACATTAATGTCTTCAACAATGGAGTTTCAGGCTTTGCAAGAATTAGATGAAAAATGTTCAGATGATACCCGTTTGATCTTTACACTTTTCCACTCACGCTTGAGGCCAACAGTGCAGAGATGCATTTAAAGTAAGCACACATTCCTCAAACATCAGCACAGCATACCTCAAGGAGAACTGAAGGCATTGGTGGTAAAAACTTATTGACATTCATTGTCAAACAAAAAGAAAGCTGTACACAAAGATCAGAACCTCGCTGGCAGTGTGCACAGCCTACATAATACATTGGTAGCCTCGTCTCCTGTGCTAACAAGGTTTTCATATTTAGTGTTCCTGAGAAGAGCCATTTAATTAAGCATAGAGATTGAGAGAGGCTGCTTGCTACAATTTGAATTTCATTCTGTTTTGCATCCGTTGTCAATGAACATAAATTGCACAGCTATTAAAGATAGTACTCAGTCAAAGTTTCACACTGCTTAAGTAAAGCAAAAGGGAATTTAACTATACACATATTGGCATTGCAATCAGCCAGGATGTATGACTGCAGCGTACAGTCATATGTGCTAGGCTTAATCAAACTAATTTAATCAACAGAAGGGAAGACACAGTAGAACAGGCTTAATGCAAGCTGAGGTTGAGCAGTGAGCCTGCAAAGCTCATCCCTTCCTCCCCAATGCTGGTTGTCAGAAATGGTTGCAACACCTCAGTCCCTAGAGAGGTTCTATGCCCTACATAGAGTGGGGAGGGGACAGGCAGGCAAAGAGGCTAATTGATATCAGCTGGCAAGATGTGTTTGCTGGCCAGGTTGGGAAGCCCATGTCCCACACTCACCTGCTAACATATGCCTTCCATCACAGCAACCAGGAGGTGATGCAAGAGTCAGGTGTTTGGCTCAGTGCTAGAGCTTCTCACACTGGGAATTTCCACCCAGCCAGGTGACAGATTTAATTCCTTTGTGCTCATCAGCCTGTGCAGAGCACGTCATTACATTCAATTTTTATTCCGTGCCGACAAAATGCACCACATTAACTCAACATAGGAGAAAAAAGCCCTTGTGTTACGGGACTGATAAATGGAATGGATGCATCTCCAACAGTGCCAGCATCTGGAGGCATTACTATTTTAATATCTACTTTCATATGAAGTGTTTCATTTAAAAAATGTAATTCTTTCTCGCCCCCATAAAAAAAACCAACAACATAATGTAGCCAAGCATTTTCACAGCCTCACTGTTAATCATGTATTTCAGAATAGTAAATGACATTCAGGAATGAGCCTGGCCCCAGTGGTGGTCAACAGCAGATGGGAGGGTAACAGATTCTACCCACAATGTCACATCAGAAAATGGAAAAGTGAATACATGTGAAAAGCTAAAAGGTAGTCCTGATGGCAACGATGAAAGGCTCTCAATGCCATGTGGTGAAAGGAACATTATGAGCCACAAATCTCTTGAAGTTCTAGCTCCAAATTTAAACTCAAAGTTTCTCCAAGAATTTAGAGAGCCTAACTTAAATCTTTCCTCTCATGGGAAGTGAACCAAATTCAAGCACAAGAAAAGAATGTTATGTCAGCTTTCCCAAATGAACACATCTTCCTTAGCCTTTGGAATTTGGCAGGCAAAGCTTCAGGTATAATCAATTTATGCAGCTCTGGCTTTTATTCATTATCAGACTATTATTCTCCTTCATTGCCCACAATATCTTTGTTTTAATGTCAGAATCCCCTACAGAAAGCACCAAACTGAGGACAACAGCTATGGGCCATGTCTTTCTAGCCTTTCCAGGACATATTAGGCAGCTGCTCAGAAAGTTGTGACCACAGAGAACAAATATAAAAGGTACTCCACACAAAGTCTTTCCATCAAAATTATTTTTTAAGGGCGTAAGCAGAGCTAGGAATTGCTTCAGCTTTCATCAAAAAAGCAAAGGCATTTTCCAATATTTTCAAGGAACAACAGCAAGAAAAATTAAGTGAGAACTTTAATTTTTTTTTTTAACAAACCATTGTTTTATTTTCCTGCCTAGCTCCAAGCAAAACCATCCCATTCTATATATTCTCAAGTTAAGCATAAGGCTGCATACCTTCACCCATTTTTGCTACTCAGACTTTCCTCCACTATCTCTCACTGTCCTCAATAAAATTTAATTTTCTTATCAGAAGTGCAAACCTACCCAGCACCAAGCAGGATCAGCATGGTTTTCACAGGTAACACATTTCTACCAGGAAATGTATTATTTGAAAGTCAAACAGCACCAGGACAAAAAGCAAAACTCGTTCCAACTCAATTTCATCAATATAGGCCCCTCAAAGACAAAAGCTTAAAAAACTCTTCAACAATCCCTCTGCCTTTTTGGTCTGTAGTTGTTCTTGATTCTATAAAGAGGCCCAAGTGAGCCTTCCTGAACTTACTGGCTGTGAACTGGCTGCTTGGTTCTGATCATGGTTAGATGGCTTGTCTCACAGTGCTGTTCTCACTGCTTCCACCAAAAAGTTTTCAGATCTGTTACCAACATTATAGGTTAATAACTAATGTCAGGGTGGCCTGTAAAAAACCTGAGAGGCCTTGCAATATGAAAGTGTTTGATCTCTAATTTTCACCACACTGCTCCACTGGCAGTGACTCAACACTAAATACATGATAGCAACAAGGGGAGTGGAAATTAGCTATAACTTCTTTACTAAAAATGTTATTCCTTCTTTATTTAATGTAACCTCTTATTCCATTAAGATACCACCTTTCCTCAATAAGAATTACTGCATATTGTCTCAAGAAACTTGTTTCCAAGTTACACCTGAATTTATGGGTGTAGAGTGACAAAAACTAATTCATCATCTGGGCTCTTTTCTCTCTTCTGGGAATTAAAAATATTAAAAACATATTTTTGTTCCCAAGACAGAGAAAACCTGCAAATACCTCTCTCTTTTTATTTAAAGCATCTCCCAAACAACTTCAGAGTACATTCTGTTTTCTACACTGAGAGCAATTGGTCTTCTCATGTTAGACAGTTTTGAAATAATGTTGTTCATAAAAAAAAAAAATCAGCAGAAAGGGCTGCAATGATGTTTTCCACCATTTTGCCAAAAATAGCAACCATTTTATTTGGCACTGCAATGTTCTTCACTTAGACAATGTAAAGCAGAAAGTACAGAGCCCTGAATCAAATGAAACAAGTTCTAAATAGTCTTTTTCTAATATTTAATAAGACTGGGCTTATAATATCATTTTACCAAATGCAAGTCATTTCTTAATTAGGCAAACTGAATGCTTCTAGTTTAGAAGCACCCTATTGTCAGCCCTATTTGCTTTTATTTAGTGTCTTTTATCGGTACTTTTGCCTTGGCTAGGTAAACTCCAAAGGCTTCGTATTGGTGTTTTTTCCTCATTTTTTCACTCCCACTAAGGTAAAAGATGACAGGTAATAATATAATGTGTGGTAGAAGGAGAAATGCTGACAGACATTGTGTTACTTTGCTTCAATTAGGCTCTAATTACTTCTTCTCTTCAATTAGAAAATCACATGAACCAATTATGCCAGATAATATGTGCTTATCCTATTCAAACTGCACAATGGGTAAGGTCTATTCACATTGATTATCTTCAATTTATGCTTTTAGCCTTTTTTTCCTCTTCTGTCTGCCTGGCCCATTACAGTTTTAAAGTGGAAGCTCTTAAGCAGTTCTCAGTATTATGATATCATTCATTGCAATTGTTATGCTTTGATGGAAGAAAAATTTTGATGCCTTGAATGCAGAGAGGAAAATCTCTTTGGATTGAACGCATTCCAATTTTGCCAGTTTGGATAACAATATTCCCATGGTCTTTAAAATAAATATGGTACAATATGGTCTGCCGTTAATAGACAGAGCTGAGAGAAACAGTTGGTTCTCTGGGAACAAAGATTTCAAAACCAAACACAGGGTATTGAGCACAAGAATTTCTCACACATTGTCAGCACAGAGGTATCAGGCCCCATTTGTGAATGATCTGCAGAGTGGAAGGCAATCATCAAAAGCAAAGGGAAAACCTTAAAAACCTAGAAGCTGACAAGCCACAACAATATTTTCCTGCTAAATAGATGGGGGGGGAAATATTATGTGAATCCTTGCCAGTTATAGAACAGTTCAACAAATCTGGATGAGCAGAAAATGCTATGAACCAACACTGAATACTAGAGGCAACTTGCACTATTTCACCTCTTCTTTTATAAGGATTTAAGGGATTCTGCTCATACAAGGTTTTATCTATCCTTGTGCTCAGCTGGGGAATGAATTCCTTTTAATTCTCCAAGGATTAAATACAGAACACAAGCTTTGCTGTCCAGCACTCTCCAGAGATGGGCAAACACTAGGTAAGCTTCAGCTGAGTCCACGTGACACCTATCTCAATCAATGGGAATCCTTCCTGCTTAGAACACACAAACTCCACTTACAGTGGTTTGCTTGAATAGAATTGATGTGCAAAGAGGAGGTTGTGATCATGGAATCATTTAGGTTGGAAAATACCTCTGAGATTATGGAGTCTAATCAATCCCTCCATTACAATTCTATTTAAAAAATTATAATTGGACATAAACTATTACTATTATATCATACAATTGCACCTACTCATGCTTTTCCTGACTATTTTAATGAAACCACAAAGACTGATCTGTGTATATGACAAATATGAACATACAAGTTACAAAACTGCATTCTTTTTTTACATGCATTCCATGAAAAGAAAGCTGCTCAGGAATAGTAAAATCCTACTGCAGTAAAATAAAAACAAGGCAGAAATGGAAGAGTTAAACAAAGGCAAGTTATTTTGTATAATGTCATGAACATGAAATGTGTATTTGTCAAAATGTAATTACAAAGGACTCTCCATACTACATGATATAATGAGTGTCATAATGGAAGTTCAAACATCACAGGGAAAGTAGTTACCTGTGACAGGCAGAATCATTTTTCATTGAATTGTAACTAAAAGATGTAAAAATTGAAATGTTTGTGAGACTGCACTATTCTAAGAATTTACTACAGAATTATATACATTTTAGGTAAAACAAGCCTGCATAAACAAACAAAAAAAAAGATTTGGCTACCAATATTCTCAGCAATCAAAATGCTCTGGAAAGCCCAGCTTTGAAATTTCCCCTCCCTCCATCCCACATGGTTTTGAAGTCCAGATCTAGGTCCTAACTAAAGTCAAGGTCTCAATAACCTGCTCTCTCCAACAGCAGAAGGGAAAGCAGACAAGTAAGACAGTTTTCTCAGAAAATTTTTCAGTGGCAGAAATTAAAAAAAGTTTAAAATGCCAAGAGATTTCCAGTCCATCTGCCAGATCAAAGACTGGAGCAGGTTTAAATGAGGACCAAAACTTTTGGAAGCTGATGTGAGCAGAAGTACTTCTCATCAGAATCTTCCTTCCACCACTCAAAATTCAGTAACATTCACAGCGTTTTACTGAAGTTCAGGAACACTTGTCTAGCATTTTGGAGCTATAAAAGTGACAAAGAAGCAGAAGTTAAATGTTTTAAGATGCTTTTTGCACTCAAAAGAAAAAGAAATGAACAGATTTGTTTCAAAGATGAGACTCATTTCTCAATGGCTCACACCTCTTCTTTTGATAGACATCAAATGTGCCAACTTGACTGGAGTGACTACAAAACCTTTAGAACCATTTGCACAGACTAAGACTGAATCAATTTCATTCCTCATCTCCTTTTAATAACAAGAGTCATTAAATGTGAATTATCCTTAAAAGTGTCAGCTGGACAAGCCAATTGGTTTTGTCTGGGTTTGGACACACTGGCTGGGAGAAACAAGGTCATTATTTGTTTTGAATAAGAAAGCTGCTAGGCCTCATAAAACTGATAAAGTTATTTGTCTCACCAGATACAAAGCAAACCACCTAAAAGTAACAACTTACACTTCCAGTCATTATTCTGGCTTCTATCCAGAAGTAGAAAGAGCAGTACCAACAGTTCTGTGAGTAGGTTACTTTATTGCTAAGGAGAAGAAATCCTCTCTAATCCAAAGGGCTGCATTAGTGGGGAGGTCACACAAAAAGGGCTTCTATCGAGTTCACACATGCTCATGTTTTAATAAAACCAAAGTTTCTGTTTATGTCTCCTCAGCAGTATTCTGTGCTCTCCAACTGGTAAGAAGGAGGAGAAATAAAATTAGACCTTGCCCATACTTGCAATTATTTTGTGGCAGGTACACTATAGCAATAAAAATGAGGCCAGAGACATGAGGCAGCAATTCAGCAAGGAAAAAGTCACCATGCACACACACAAAAAAAGGAAAGAAAATGTAGGGTTTAAAATGCATGTATGCAAATTCATGGTCTCTTGGGTATTCTTAACAGTTTAAAGTGACATGCAGTTTATGAGCATGAAGAATTCTCATGGTTGGTTTAAACTACTGTAAATTGCCCCACATTTTTCCCGTATAAATACTACTTAAAAACAATTATGACCCATAAGTAAATGCTTTTACTTGAAATATTAGTCATTATGGAAAACACTACACCTTTGTCATTTGCCTCAAAGTTTCAGGAATAGACTGCAAGAAAGGCAGAACAGAAATGTTTTTCCCATGAAGAGAATTCAAGTATGTCAGGTCCCTTCCCATATATTAAATGTATGACATCAGAAAAACTTCTACATACAAATGGAAACAAACACACAGAAGCCAAAAGGGATCCAAGGAGCATAGCAGGGAAGCAGACTCAAAAGAAGGAAAAGACAAGATCCTTGTCTAGTACTTCCTAGTTTAGGTATGAAAAAGTTTTGAAAGACTTTGGCTTTAAATTTTCAGCTTAAATGAAAACTTAGTTGTGCTAAGAAGTCAGCTTTGAAACGGAGTACTTGAAACTAGTTTTAGCACTAAAAGGAAAATAGGTTGATGCAATTCATTGGAGAAAAATAGGATTTCTCTCTGTAGACAAATTTTGCAGTGATCAATCACTCTAATAAAGTATCAGATCTGGTATGGAGGACTCATGTTTAACAATTATAATTATGGAACCATATCAGTGATGAATACTCTGTGTTGTGAATACAATAGTATTGTATTTTTAGACCACTGTATAATTTCTGGGCACACTTTGATGATTTTGCTGGCTACTCACCTATTTTATAAATCAGCAGGAGACTTGACAAGATTAGAAAAAAAGGTTTCCTTCTCCCTAGATTTATATATGCTCCGTTATATTCATTGTTGTGCTGTTCTGAACAACTTACTCATTGATTTATGGTATGTGCTCTGTAAAATCTTTTTAATGTTTCTATGTGCCCTGCATGTATCTCTCACTTTAAAAAAAATAGTAAAAAATTCAGGAACATTTTCAGAAATTAAACTCAGCACCAAAAAATGTAATAGAAATTACCTCTTTTTGACAAATTTATATACATCTACCTATTTATTCCTTATTCTTCATCCTCAGGGAAGTAAAGGAAACATCAATGGCTCACATGATGTGTCAATAGAAAAACAAGCAAAAAAAGAAAAAATTAAAAGAACAAGAGGTTCATGCCCTCAGCAGGACAAAAATTTTCAGTGTGTCTCCATTCTTCTGGTTTCCCTCAATCTTTCTATACTGAAAACGTCTGAGGTTGTCCATAACCTCTGCTCTCACAGGAAGAAATTACAAAAAAAAGGTATGCCCATCACTTGAAACAGGCTTAGGGTATTAAGCCAAATTGAATACATATCCATATTTTCTAAAACTTTTGGATCTCTGGCCTTCCTTGCTGGCAAGGCCAAGGCCTTCCCTCTCTTCCAGCCCCCTTCTTGGAAAAGGAAATGCTGGAAATGAGTCAGTATAATCCTCCCTCTTTCCCAGGATTAGGTTAGATTTTTCCATCTCCCTCACTGTACTGCCCTTTGTCTCTCAAATGTTTTCCTTTCTTACCCCTGAAAGGCATCTGAAAGTTAATTATTGGGAAGAAGAAATGCTCTGTTAGTAAATTTGAAGGGATATAACACTCATGTTTTTTCATGATTGTATTCACTCTAATGGCTTAAAGCAGGTGCCACTGCCATACACCACTCATTCCCACTTCCATCCAAAGTACTATGAGTGCTTTTGAAAAAAAAATACACTTAATTCATTAAATAACTTTCTCTATTTCTGGGCATTTAGCCTAACCAGCCCTTAGTGCTATTGCAATGCAAGTAATAAATAATAATTCCCTCTCCTCTGACAAAGAAAATAATCGTTCCCATATCACAGGTAAAAAAAAAATATTTCCCAGATTCACCAGAAAGTCTCCTTGAGCCTGTCAAGTGCCACAGCCACAAGACCTCTTTACTTCCTTTTAAGGCATCAGGTGACTTTCCAAATATCATTAGAAATAGGACATGCTACAGAATGGAGTCACAGGAAAAAAACAGGCAGATTTCCAGAAGACTCTGTTCCTAGGTGCTCTTTGACTGGACTAGCAATTGTTGGAAGTGCTTCTAAGATTGCACATCTGATACTTGGAGCAGAAAGTCCAAATCTCCCTTGTGGTGCTCCATGACTGGGAATCTGAAAGATGTGTGAGTAGGAGCACTGGAGGACAGTCCATAACCCGCAAGTAACACTCCATGTTTGACCTTCTTCACTGTAATAGCAGAGGCAGGTTTGGAGCTACCCAAACCTTCTTCCCTGTAAAAAGGCAGTCTAAGTCAACAGAGATTCAGAGTACCTTGGATGTCAGAGCAACTGGGAGCCAGCATGAGGGAGCAGCTAAACCACAGCCAGAAGACAATGCTGAGAGGCAGCTGTTAGTATGGAAGAGGGTTACAATACCCTTAAATAACAACTTTCAAAGGCAATTAGTACATAGAAATTTGAAGTCAGGTTGAAAAAATATTTAAACACATCAGATTTAGCATATAGCGCAGTGCCCTTTGGGTTCACCTCATCAGTGCAAAAAAAAGCCCAGAAATACTGCCAGTGTGACATATCCCACTGAGACAGAACAGAACATGCTGGGAACATCTTGTCTCAGAACACAGACAAGGTAATGTCAAACATCTCAACAACAGCTTTGGCCACATCCCCAGCACAGTCCACAGGCTCTGTAGTTCTCTATTCTGCATTCACCACCCCTCACCTATTTCAGCTTACGATGCAAGCAGCAACACTGTCTCACTGAAATGGCTCTGCCAGGCTCATGAGGGCACAAAGCAACTGCACCCTTGCAGCCTGCTCCCAGCCACCTGTGCCCACTGCATTGTGTCCCAAAGAAGTGCTATTCCCGGCAGGATCACCAAACACAGCAAACAGGGCATACTCCAACACAACCCTGGCCTGCATGCCCACCTCCCTCATGAACCACAGCTGAGGAATACAAAACTGAAGACAGTGAATATTTTGAGAAAATGCCTAATGGAAGTTACCCAGGGAGGTGGATCTGACTTTATAACAAAGAGACATGTACCAATTTGAGTTCGAGTCCAATTCCCAGAATGGCATTATCTGTGTAGTGCTAATTCTTTATTATTCAAAAGATTGCTAACTGTTCATATCTGCACAAATGTGTTCATGCTTCATTCATTCCAAGTCAATAATAATGGATTCTTACTATTGATTATACATGAGCCTTTTTGTCCCATCATAATGAAATTTTAATGTTGATGGTTCCCAAACTATTATTTCAACCTAATAACAGTGAGGCTTGACAATTACCTTGCTCTGCGAATTGCAGATAGAACTAATAAGGTCATTCTTAATAACTTTTTGTTTACCTGACATTTGGTAATTTTATAGTTATTATGTATTATTTTAAAGTCAGAGGAGTGTTTTGCAAAGAAATGTTGTCTCCCTATGGAATAAAATACAATTCTGCCAGGAGAAAGCCTTTCCCTTGCCTGCTCCCTGACCTACAGTGAGCCACTTGCTTCCATTTACCTGAAGGCCAAGGCAGAGAAGCAGGTCCATGGCTGCAGTTCGAAAACAGGATAGTAAAAGAGAAAATGAAAAGGCAAGAAGCTTAACATTTTAGAAAAATCATTAAGTAAAAACTTAATCTAAGAAATGGCAAGGACAGGCCATCTAGTGACAAAGTATTAGCCTGATTTGGTGAGCTGGAGGACATTTCAGTCACAGCACTGGTGTGGGACTGTCCTCAGGAGATTTCTCTCCTTTCCTGGGATAACCAAACATCCCCCATCAGCAGCACACCATAGCCAGGGAGCAGGGATTTTTGTTGGCAAACAAACAGATCTCTTCTTCTCCTGGCACCGCTCAGTGCCCAGCCTGTCCCCTCACTCCAACCCTGCCCTGCTAACAGGCAGCCCCACTGCCATCAGACCCCACTCCTACAGCAGTACAAGGGCCTCAAAACCAAATCTTTGCTTCCTCAGAGCACACCTTTCCCTCCAAAACCTGACTGTGTCCAACACTTCTAACCTTTTGGATGGCTGCAGAAGTGCTGCCAGCCACATGCTGTGCCCAAGGTGCCCTCCCCAAGGCACCAACAACTTGTGTGTCTCCACAGAACTTTCCACTGAGCAGGGCAGACCCCTCAGGCAGCCCAGGAAGTGGCTGCCATGCCCCAAAACAGGGTTTTCCACCCAAAAGGAAAAATTATTGGTCCTGGGGGTACATTTGGTGAGGAGAAACTAGCAGTAAGGGGTTGACCAGAAGGTTTCAGCAGCAACTCCATCCTGGGCAAACGACCACCAGCCTGTTGGGGAGAGAGTGGGGAAAGAAACAGAAGCTGCAGGAGGGCTCCCAGTCCAGCCAGGCACAGAAAGTGTAAACAAGCAAATGGGATTTGAAGGGATGTTACTGGAGTAAATCCATATGTAAGCAGTCTCAGTTTTGGTAGGTTAACTATGCGTGTAAGCACAGGAACAACCTGAACTGAGCTACTCTCCAGGACTGGGTTTCCACACACCACACCCCTCTGCTCAGACACATCCCCAACTTGGAATTTTGCTACCAAAAAAACCCCACACTCATGGGTACAGACCTTCCTGCGAAGCAAGGACAAAATAACCCTTAAGGATATTTCAGTTTAGGAAAGATTACATTATAATGGAATAGCCCCTTCTACTTGTTCTGGTCCCTCTGCTGATGGCAGGTTGGCTAAATCGAGGAATATGGCTATAATGTCATTTGGGGAATGGTGAAGGATTCTGGTGAGAAAGCTGGCAGACAGAATTCCCCTTCCCTGCTTGAAGGAAGCAGCTGTGCCTCCTCTCTTCACCATGGCAGTGGCACAATTGCCTGGCCTTACCGTGGTGCTCAAGACCAACAAAGGAGAAGGAGCATTAACACTTAATAAGTACAATTTCTACAGCAGGAGAAAGAAGAATAAGCAGTGATATTCACCAAAAAGATATATCAAGGCTAAGACCACTTTTTTGTCATCCAATCTCTTGCATGCCATTTCTATTAACTATCTTTTTTAGTACTATGAAGATCCAGAACACAACAGGGATACAAACGATCACAATCATTACAATCTGCTTCCAATTACTACATTCCTCAGATGTACTGAAATAATCAGGGTTTGGTTTAAAGTAACGTTCAGTACTAGGCAGGCAATTTTACCTGGTTCAAGAATGAATTTCAGAAGGGAAAAAAGCAAGCATTGAGTCTGTCTTTGGTCTTACTGGGCAGTTGCATCCACTTCCACTGCTCCAATATGTGGCACTGGTTACTAAAATGACAAGGCAGGGTTTACTTCTCCCCAGACTCTGTTTTTTTCATTGCTTTATTTTCCAAGGCCTCTTTCACACTTCTTTCATTGTAGCATTTGAAAACTAGGCAGTAACCACTGTGAGGAAGCTGCACCCATCATTATGCTCTGAAATTCCTACCAAAGAATTTTTAGGTTCCTCAGCTAAATTTTGCAGGAAATAATTAGAATAGAGAAAAAACATACACCCATATTAGTATGTCTAGTGTAAGTCTATTTTTTCTGTTAATCAAAATGTTTCTGACTTCAAAAACACTTCTTTTCCATTCCCTGAAGAGCACAACAAATGTGTTTATCTTTCTACTACAGAAACTTTTCCAGAAGAATAACCCTGATTCTATCAGCCTTGATTTTGCAGGAAGCCTCAGTTCTGCTACAGCAGTTGCAAAGTTGCAGCTGTTCAAGTACTGGTACTTGCCTTGCTGGAAAGATAGCATAGAACCTTTGCACCCAATTTTCCAGACATGCCAAGGGAAGAAAGCCACACAGGTACCTTCCCAGGACAGAAATCCACACACATCTTGCAAATAAAGTATTGAAAAGGAAACAGTTTAAATTTCAAGCCTCCTCTTTATTTTCTAATTTAGAGAAAGCTGCCCAAAGCTCTTCTTTTCAAGCTTTGTAGAGTCTTTTTGCTGTTGCTGTCTACAAACTTTCCCCAACTCTAGCATTCCTAAGACTGCTGACAAGAATTTAAGTGCACTGTGATAGGACACCATACTGTTCAAAATTATCCAGCCTTGTCTCAAAATTGAGGTGAGGGTTCTTGAAGACAAGAGACATAGCCTCAGTTTCTGATGCTGCAGATCAGTACAAGGAAGGAGAAAGAAGTTTCCTACATATGAGCATTAGTGTCATATTTCTGATTTCCCCACCTCTCCAACTCATTTCTTCTCTGCTCATGAATAACACAGGTTTTGCCGTTGCTGCTCATGTTGTGTTCAGGGTAAGAAGGGAAAGGAAGCAAAAGTCTCCCAAAAATGAAAACTCAAGAACTCCTGGTTTCCAAAGAGAAGAATGCAAACTATATTGCTAAAAAAAAAAAACAACCTAAAAACAAATAACAAAACCCAAACGAAAACAAAATGAAAAACAAAGAAACCCAAACAAACACAAACAAATGCAAAAAACATGCAAAGGAAAAAATAAAAGCAAACAGAAAAAACAAAGAAAGCCCTCACACCACGCAGGAGAAACATTAAGTTTGTTAGGAAGCAGCAAATCAGTGTTTGCCATACAGGAAATACCTCATTCTTCATGGAAAAAAGTTTCTTTCACATATCTCAAAAATATAACAAAATTAAGAAAAACAAAATGAGCTTGCTGAACACTACTCTCACTACAGTCTGTGAAAGCTGTAACATGCACAAATTGTAGACGGGTCTTTATATATGTGCAACAGCACAGACAAAAGAATTACAAAAATCCCTCAAGTCATGTATTGGTGTCCAGATTTCTGAACCCTTTTTTCCTGAATGTTTTTGGAACACCTATGCCAAAAGATTCTTTTTTCTTGTTTGTTTTTAAATGCTGTTTGAAATAAATTTCAGAGCTTCCAGAAGCATCATTTCATGCAAAAGTACAGATGCTGAGACTCCATCTATGATACGTGAGGGACCACTACATAAATAAAAGTGAAATCAGAGCTGGTTAATTATTACCATTGACAGAACAAATGGAAAGGAAGAGGGAACACCACCATTCAACCAATACCAATGCCATGCAAGAGCAAAAATCCCTTCCAACAGCAACAATTAAACATGCAATGGACATGACATGCATGCATAGCACAGAGCTTATAGAAACAGAGTCCACCACATCAAATCTGCTCCTACTGTAATGACAGTAAAGTGCCTCAGACACTGTCTAATCAATAGCTCTGCTCTCTTACAAGCACACTCGCTGCTAAAGCAGACTTCTTAGAAACAAATAGATGCTTAATGCATTGCATTAAGGGTGAATACAACCACCTTAATAAACACACTTATTCCCTCTTTAAAGACAAAATGTAATAAGAAAAAAAAAGCGCACTCATCAAACTCAGGAGAATAAGTTTCCTCCACAACATTTACATGAGGGGAAGTCTGCTGCTGCTCTTATTAGAGAGTCCCTAATTAAAGGCTCACACATTCCTACATCAAATTAACAAGGTACATTTTGCCTCTCCTAAAAGCTGTCCAAAGTTTCAGCTATGTGAAAAATTCTCACTTTACTGATTACATGGGCTTTGCAAAAATTAGAAAGTTGTCTTAGGCTTGGGTAGAAGCCCAATCTGCCAGAGATGTGCACCACCCACTGCCTGCCCTCTGTCTGCTCACAGGAGAGCATCCTCTCCTCACTTTGCAACCTCTGCTCTAACAACCTCCAAACACTGGGAAAATGTCACTAGAATATCCACAGCTCCTTTAAAGATGCAAAATTCATGCCACCTCCTGCATTTTTAAGGAAATATACATGCTAATATTAAAAAAAAAAAAAAAAAATTGGGGATTAACATTGAGAAATTCTAATAGTAACAGTGCTAAGAGAAACCAGAGCTCAAATTTCAGCTGGCCTTCTGAAGCATAGTTCTTGAGGACCACAGGTTTTGGCCTTACAGCAAGATTGTCCATTAATTTACTTTACAGCTGGCGCATAACACCATATTTTAGTCATTTATATAGCACTTTGAGTAAAGTATCGGGAAAGGATAATAGAAGGACAGAGCAATAAAATGAAGTATAACAATTAGCAATATCAAAAATGGTGAGCCAAAGACTGGTGGCCCTGAGGGACGACAAAATACTAAGCTGACATGAAAAGCCATCAAATCTATAGATTAGATACTGTTAATAAGTTGCAATAAGAGTCATTAAAACAAAAAATTAAGGCACAAAGAGAAACAGATTAATGAAAGGAGAAAGATCCAAATGATTGGCTTTAAAAGTTTGGTAAACAATTTACAAGTAGCAGTTAAAGGAACTTGAAAAAAAAATGAAAGAATAAAATAAAAGATCCCAGGGTGAAGAATAAGAAAATCTGTTACAATTGGGACAGCTGTTTAGATAGAAAATCAGAAATTGCCATTAAGGTATAAAGATTTTTTTAAAAAAGAGAAGTGTCTTAGGGCTCAGACAACACATTGGATGTTCAGCTTCAAGGCCTGCCACAGACCTCCATGACCATGGTCACATCACACTCTCATGTTCAGCTCCAGCCTTACAAAAGAGAGATGCTAATGCTTCCATTCCAACTGACATCGACATCATAAGACAGCTCTGAATATGCATCCGCATACAACCACAGCAGCAGCTGTTGCACAGGCCTCATTTTAGGTGGGACATTTTTGGAGCAAATACCTAAAACTCTCTAAAAAGTAGAAGGAATTGAAACTTGGGAAGGAAGAGAGAACACTAAATAAACATAAGTTTAAAGAAGGTTGAGGAAATGTGTGTGTGAATTATAATGGAAATAACACTGATTTAAGACTTAAAAAATCAGGCACTGACCTTCCAAAAGTGCCCTTCAAAATAGACCCATTGAGCTAATAAAGAGGGTTGCTGTATGGCATTCCCTCTAAGTGAAATTCTAACAGACTTTTGTTTCCTTGGAAGCTACTTTTAGATGAGGCAAAGTTTGAATCTTGACTGTGGTGTTTTATTCATGGAGACATACCCTTAACAAGAGCTGACAGGTTACAAAGAAGCACATCCTCATCCCTTGTCTCCTATCGGAGCATCAGCTCCGTCAGCCTCCAAAGTTTAAAGAGTTCTCCTCCTTCCCATCTCACAGGTATATCCCTCAGTTCAGTAACATGCAGGTTTGCCAATTTAATACATTTTATGAACTTTAGCAAGCACAATCTTTAAATCTGGACAAATCCGCCTCCACTCAGCACACCATTACCATGGCTCTGCTTGCTGTTAAAGCCTTGCTAGCTATTAAGGAAGATACTAAGAAAAAGAAATCACTAAGGTGGCTCAGGAAAAAACAGGTATCAAGCTGCCCGTGTTACTCCCCAACTGGCTGACAGTGTTATTTGCCAGCACAAATTATCTCTAAGTAGTTCTGTACATCTGCAATTTTTAGTACCCACTTCTCCCCCACCCCTTCTTCCTTATTCCCATTAGGAATAGCCCAGATTCTTTAATTGACAAGAGACTGCCCACAGTTTGACATTTTTATGTTAAACTAACAGTCACATT
Organism: Trochalopteron elliotii; assembly: GCA_024734555.1. Lineage (NCBI taxonomy): Eukaryota > Metazoa > Chordata > Aves > Passeriformes > Leiothrichidae > Trochalopteron > Trochalopteron elliotii. The sequence goes on along the minus strand of JANPWX010000452.1, from coordinate 1,247,500 downwards.
ACTTTTTCATTTTTAAAAGGTACTATTCTTGATCAGCGCCAACACACATATTATTGAGTGCCTTTCAAGGATGGCATTTAAATATTGCTAATGGAATTTCTTTGTAATCAGTCCCAGAGAGTTTAACTCTATCACAAAGCAAAGCCTTCCTAGCATCTGCCATCGACTCAAATAACAGAAGATTCATAGCTAACTCTCACTTCAGTTTTTTGTAAACATGATAAAACAAGAAAGTGACTTTTCAAAAGAAAGCTTGTGAGTGGTGCTCTGGTAAATCTCATCTGGATATGAGCAGTGTTTGAGGAACCTCAGAAGCCTTTCCTGAACATGGTAATTAAAATAACAATTATGCAAGGAACTCAAACCCATTTGGAATTCTCGTCTGTTGTCAGACTCTTTCCTTTGTTGACAGCGATAACTCTATTATTAACCTTGCAACAAATTCACACTGCAGCACTAACAAAAGTGGGTTTCAGGCTTATATTCTTTTCCTCTCACTTTTCAAAAATAATCTTCTTATTACCCACTCTTGAAGACAGTATTTTATTGAAATAAATTCTGGACAAGGACAGGTTGGTGGGTTTATTGTAGAAAAGAGCCAACCCTCTTCTCTTAATCTGCTTTTACTCAAGAAGAGATGAATAGTTTTTTAACACTTCAAGAATCTGTTGGCCTACTTTGCAAAAAGTAGGAAACCACTGGCTTCATTTGGGGTAACATTACTCCAGGGCTCACAGAGCAGCATAACAAGGTTGGTTGTACCCTCCTCAAGGAAGGAATTCAACATTTCCCTGCTTACTTCTTGAATACATTTCTTAGCCTAGCACCTTGAATGAATACCTGATGAATTGGACCCTCTATCCATCCATGCAACAGAGAGTAGATCTGGTTTTAACTCCAGGGAAAATTTATACATTAATTTTTTTCTTTCTTCACAATATTTTTTTGTATGAAAGTCAAGCTGCCTTACAAAGAATTTCCCATGCTGTGATTATGAGACCTATCTTCTCATAGCTGAAGTCTGAACTCACCCTCCACAGAGCGTGTCCTGACAAGCCAGATGAGCTGCCTCTGTCCATGGCCCACATCAACTACACTGGGGAAAGGAGAGGAAACTCCTTTCTACCTCTTCAGAAATCTTCTTACAATGTTTTGCAAGCTGTGCTGTGCAAAGCTGTGACAACATCCAGCCCTCAGAAAAGGTATCTCATCCAACCCAAGGGTGGAGTTTGGTTTTGGTTTTCTTTCATCCATACTGATGTCTAATAATCCTTTTCTTATTTAATGTCACGGACTTAGCAGTATGATACGGCAGGGGGTTCTACAGGCCAAAACATCCTTTAACAGTTCATTGCCTCTTGCTTTCATCAAAAATGATAATCAAAGAATGATTTAGGTCAGAAGAAACCTTAGAAAATCATCTGGTCCAAATCTGCCCACTTCCCAAATTTGATGTTCATTCAATAATCATTTTAAATTTAAATAAGTACTCCTAATTTTCTCTACCTGCCTCATGATCCCTTAAGAAAATTGATATTTGTTTTTTTTTTTTCACTTTCATGTGATTAAAATATGTATCTGCTATGCTTTTTTTATGCCTCTAAGTACTTCCACTTTTTGAGTTACCAGACAGAGTGGGGGCTGGTCACTAGGAATAATCCCTTCCTAAGCACACACACGACAGCACTGATGAGCCAGACTGCCTCTGTGATGATTTTCCAGCTATCACTTTTCTCCTCATCACTGCAGCTGCATCTCACTAATCTCAATATTGTTGCCTTTTGTTCTACAGGATCTTGCAGGTTTTGTCTTTCAAAGATAACATGAGCCACTGGCAGCACTGCTTGTCATCTCCTTGTGGGTGACAGCAGCACTTATCAAGTCTCAATCCCAGATATCCAGACAGGTCAGACTCCACGGGCAGTGGAGGCAGGAAAGCAGAAGATGCAGAACACTTGATTGCATAAAGGCTCTTTTACCTCTGCATCACATGCACTGCAAAGTCACTGCAGGCCTGTTCTCATGTATCAGTGACTCAGTCCACTGACCACATCTTCTAAAGATTTCACAAGACTCAACTTAAGTCAGTCTCTTTCTTTAGCCAGTGGCTTTTGATGTTCCACAGTCAAGATCCAGATGCAAAAATTTTCAGGAGTATCAGTAAACCAAACCATTAGTCATCCCAATCCCATTCTCCAGATGAACATGGCCCTTCTCCCTGGTATGATTTCATGCTGGACATCTCAAGCACCCACACTTCAAAAGACTTAAAGGACATCCTGTCCTTAACCAAATTTCTTCTACAATGATATTTCCTGGTTTGTTTCATTTTTATTGTATGTCCCCTCATCTTATTGGGTGTCCCTCTGCAGAAGGGGGTTTACAGTAAAGTAAGAGTTAGTGAAAAGGCGAAGAACAGGTTAAGAAAAGGTGAAAGAACATTTAAGTTTTTGAATAGCAAACAGCATCAGTCAGGATATATCAGTTTATCTAAAAACCTTGTAGCAGAGAACACACAGTCAATTCCATGAGAAAGAGGCAGAGGAATTCAGACATACATCAAGTTAATCATGGGTGAAAACTGCACAGTAAGTTTAAAAAAATTGTTTTCCACCATAAATGACCATTTTGAAATTCCTGAAGTTTTCCTACTGACCCTAGCTTTATGACTTGAAATAATCAGAAGCTCTGATTCTTATAAGTGTGCCTACTCAATTTATCTACCAGGTTATTCCTCAGATAGAAATAAATTTCTTTTATGGATTTTCAAACATCTGAATATTTTTGGTCAGCTTAAAACCCCACCATGTTCAGGCCTACAGGTCACCCAAGGGAGCAAAAGGAATTAACAAACAACCAAAATCACATCTCAGATGTACACAAACACAGCCCTTGTTAAATACAGGCATGAATTTCTTTTGCCACATGGTATCAACTCAGTAGAAGAAGGGCAAAAAAAATTTCCCAATAGCAGAAGATAGAGCCTGACTGAAAGCCCACAGAATTCCTGTGACTACAGAAGTATTAAGGACCTATAGCTAAGCTGCTCCCTGGCTAGCACAGTCACATTAGTTCCAGAAATTCTGCCAATATTGTGTAATTCCCACAAGAAAAATAATGGAAAGCTATTCAAAATGAGAATCCTTCCTGCAAGTGGGAAGGTATTTCTTCAATCTGAGGGTTAATTGCATCTCAGCTGTGACCTGGAGCACCCTTATTATTTAAGTGTATGGCCTCCCAGGAGCACAGAAATCATGCTAAGTTATGGTGCATTTATACTGTGGGAAATGACTGCTAGATGCTAGCATTGAAACTATCATACTCTTATTTGTGACACAAAGAGCACTTGGAAACAAGTTTCTCTCTTTTCCAAGCACAAAAAGCTTGCTCACTGACTCACTCCAGCTCTTTTCCTTCCTGCACAATTTTCTCTGAGTTACATGGCATTTCAAACACTTAAAATCAGAAGTTTTACTGCATTTAACAATATCTTAAAAGAATATCTCCCAGAGCCAGGGGCCATATCCTACTCTCAGGTATATCCAGAGATCACAGTGGTTGCACTAAGTAACTCCAGCTGCACTTGCACAGCTGAGTGCAGAATCTAGACTTGTAGGGACCAAGCCTACCCAGTATAATGGGCCACCCATGCTTTAATTACTACTAATAAGTTTTGATTGATTTTTTTTTTACTGATATTAACAGTTGAGAAAGACGCATCATGAATGGAAAAGGGGAAAAATAATGGGAATTGAATGGCAGCCTTTAGCCAGGCAGAGAGAGACCTGTGCTGGGGTACTTTGGAGACCAGGAAAGCTTGTGGCCAAAGACAAGCAGTGTCTTTAAACAAAATAATACACAAATTGCAGCTGCTTAGAGCAGCCACCACAGAAAGGGGCATGGAGTCTCCTGCAGGTACTGAGGAGTCAGCAGGTTCCTGCTGTGCCAAACACCACGTTGGAATGGCCCTTCCCTGCTGTGCCAACAGCACACAGGGCCTGTAAGAACAAACCCCATCTCCACAAGGATTTCTACTCTATACATAATACCATCCAAACAGCAGATTGGGAGGGAAACTCTGGATTCTCTGGGTCTGGGTTCTAACTCCAGCCACGCTCTAGAAAGGCAATTTAAGCGAGAACAAAAAGACACGATACTATAAACCTTGCTGGTTGCCAACTCAGTGAACCAAAGCAAATCTATGTCATAGTAATTATACTTACACTGTAAATCTGGGCAATAGCTCTTCAGGTGGTATAAATTGGCATTAGCTCATTACAATCAAGGAAGCCTTATTGATTTATGTGAGGTAAGGCTCTTGCATGAATTTTCTATCAGTTACCAACCTAAACTTACCTCCAAACCTGAATCGACCCATAAACAGTGCACTTCTGGAATGTCTATAATTCCTCTTCACTGTGTAATTTTTATTGCTAAGAGCTGAAGGTTTGGCCAATGACATTTATTTTCTTATGACTAAAATCTATGCAAGGAACAGGTGACCATAACTTCAGGTGTCTTCACAACACCAGCCTGAATTGTAACAGCAAATTACATTATTTCAAGCAAGGCTGTATCAATGTTTCTGATTTAAATGTTGATTTTTCAGGAGTCTCAAACATATCCATAAGCTTTCCTTGATGCTGGAGCTCAACCCCAAAGCTGGGATTTTGATTACTTGTTCTGAGAAACCAATGGCTTTCCAATGCTTCCACCCAAGTAGGTAGTAACCCATCAGAAAGACTTTTTTTTTTTGCTCCTCTACAGATTAGGAGCAGCTATTCCATATTCCAAATACGAACTATTAAGCTCCTGGGACTGAAACCATGCCAGTGGCATCTGAATATTTAGTCCTCAGTCAAAATTTCACCTGGCTGACCCCATGAATCAGAGGTAGTTTTCCAATACTTCCAGTAGCACATTACATATGAAACTTTGCAGGGTAGGCTCATTTACTGCACACACAGAACTTTTGCATATACCAACAGATTATTTTCTCTCCTAAAAATACATCTTGAAATATTCACTTTAAATACGTACACTACCAGACTGTGTACATGTACCCAGGGCAGAAGACATCTTTCTACTTTAGTGTACCCTGCTAATCACATACCATCTGGTAATATATTATGTATTCAAAGATACACATAATATATCAAAACACATACTGTAGGCATATTATGGTGTGAGGAAAGAAGGAATATATTAGATGTAGTCACACAAGTGTAAATAACTTCTCATCCAAGAGAGCAGAACAGCTTTAAAGTACAATGACATTTTGAAAGATCTGCATTCTATCTAGAAATGAGAAATTTTTAAATGAGCCTGAGCACTCAGTGGTGCATTAATTAAAGACTTCATCTGATATCCATAAAAGTAATTGGAAAGACCTGCTGACTTTACCCATCTCTGAATTGGGCCCAGTAGCGCATTAATTGAGGGCAAGTTTACAACTGCAGCAAGCTGAAATTAGTTCTCAGGACAGTAAATCGTGGTTTGATGCATTAAATAGTGATGTGCAGTTAATTTTACTTCTAGAAAGACCTCAGTTAAAAAACATGCATTTCAAAGCTACTCAGTGTTTGATGTTTTAACGCTCAGAAACAGAAAAGCTTTATTATATTGGTAGATTTTCCTACACCAATGAACAGCCAGTGGTCTCTTGACAGACAAATGTATGTGCTAAATTATTTCTGTCCACAGCTGAAAAATGAAAAGTAGTATCTGTTGCTTTATTTCTTTTAAAAACAACATCTATGATTTTTTTTTTTAATCTGTGGGTTTTAAACCCTTTTCTGCAGTGACTTAACTCCCATCTCCTTTGGTTCTCACATGGGGGTTGGACGGGCCCACTCAAACACTTCACCACCACGGTACCTTCTGCTGATCCCACCAGATCTTCATTAATATGCAAAGGACAGAATTTATTCAGCCATGTAGGATTTTGTTTTCAATTGCATTTTCATTGCCACTTGTTCACCTCTTATTCAAAGAGAAGAATGTTTCATGCTTACATATAAATACAGTATAACAACTTATCAAAGTCACACAGGGCTCCAGTAGCACAAACAGAGCAATTTGAAGGGTTTTTTGAGAAAGAGAGTGACTGATACTGGGATGAACAACTCCGAGGGCACCTGCAGGAAAAGGGGGAATAGACAATTTCCCACTGAAATCTCAGCCTTTAGATTTGTTTTTCCTCTGACACTGCAGATTGCTCTGGAGTTCATTGGCACAGATAACAACAAAAGATCCTTGAAGAAACTATATTTACTTCTGTAGGGGAGATAGAAGCATGGGCAAGGGCAGAAACACATCAGTAAGTTTTAACCTTTGGAATCAATTTTGAAGAAAACATGTGCCACACATGTACCAAACTTTATTTTCCAGGCATTAACTTTTAACTGTCTTGCTGGGAGACAGCTTTTTGCCCAATCTAGCTTTTAAGTGACCTGTGTGAGATAGCATAGGGAGGGCTCATCTTTAGAGGTCTCTGAGCAGTCCCAAGAGCTCAGTTTCTTTTCAGATTTCTCACTGAAGCTGAGCTTCAAGCATCTTAAATAACTGTCACTTCAAACAGTGTATGTCTTTTTTATCCCTTTTACATTGCAGCTTATTGCTTATAGCAGAGCTTCATTTCCTCTTCACACCAACAACCCATACAAATGCTGTTCACAACTCCAACACGAAGGGTTAAAAATCACCAGCTAAACCAGCATAATATTTTTGTAGAGCAGCTGGGAGAACAACAGAGAAAACAAAAAGGATAGCCACACTGTTTTATTTTAGTGACATAGGGACTGATGCAACTGTAGCCATTTATACCTGGACTATTCCTTTTCGTGGGTTCAGTTTTAGATAAAATTTGGATTAGGGAAATGCAGTTGCATTAGCTGATGAACCTTTAAAGAATATAACTAATGTGTATTAGCTCTTTGAGGAAGTCACTTGATCCCAGTGTTCATTTCTTTCTCCTCCTTCCCCCATTCCATTTGCCTTCTTACCTGTCACCACCTGCAGATTTTGTTGTTCAAATTTTGCTCCCTATATATTCCAGACTTCAGCATCTCTAACTACAAGCAAGACACTCCTGCACTCTGCAGGTTCCTGGCTTTCTTGGTAATTACTGTTCCATCGTCATCCCTGAGGGGGAAAAATATCTGCTGTAGCCCCATTACCAGATGTCTTCTGATATTACTGCAACTCCCATCCCCCCCAAGGTGTTCTTGCTACAGTTGACCCTGTATTTTCTGATGTAATTTGTGATCTTTTTCCTATCAAAAAGATCACAGAAATGTATTTGTACATACAGCTGGCTCATCTCTAACCCAGGTCTCTAGCTTGTGCTTAAGCTGCCAGAGTCTGAAGTCTGCTTCTACTCTCTCCAGACTCCCCTATATCCTTCATTTCTTGCATAAACCTTTGCCAAAATAAATTTTTCTGCAATTTTTGACTTACTGTCACAGCTTAGAATAATGTGTGCAATGTGTTCAGAGCACACAACAGCTTCTCTGGATCACAAGGGAGCCCTTATTCCTTTTTAATTCTATTTCTTCCCTCAGCAACATTCCAGATTCTACACCCTTAGAAAACAGAAAAAAAAAAAACAAAAAACCAAAAAACACCAAAAAAGCCACACCAACCAACCAACCAAAATATTTGCTACCTTTGATTTGAGATAAGAAATACAATTAATTTTTTTTTCTTTAAAGTGCTGTTTTCCTTACTTCCAGCTTTCTATTATCCACACAGCTCATTCTTAGATGATTGCCACTATGTTAGGCAGGGATGGTGGAGTGTGAAACCTGAAAATAGGCCTGTCTTGGTAGCACTGCAAGACAGCAGCCATCAGTGCAGGAATGCCAATCACACAGCCTGTTTACAAAGGGCATTTTTAGGGACCTAGGTGTTTGTGATTCCTATTTGTCAAGCAGATTAGACACTGGTCTATTCAATATCTTAAATGAAAGACATCTTTAAGTAAGATCATTCTTTCAACCTCTTCTCTATACTGAGAAGCTGCACAGGCATCAAGTCCAACTATTCACAACTAACACAAGATTCCCAAGTCTTGCTGGGAAATACAGTACTTTTATTCATAAATATATTCTGAAGTACATTATTTAAAGCTCACCACATCCTACAGAGTTGAAAAATTGCAGCTGAATAGGTCAGTATTCAAAACAGCTCAAATAAAAGATTTACAGTAGGAGGTTGATGCAATACTGAAGGTAAATACACTGTAGGAATGAAGCTAAACAGATGCTCCTAAAAACTGGAAAGAACAAAGCTGGTAAAGGTCCCAGACGTGGAAGAGGCTGCAAATATCCCCACATGTGAGAAAAGGATGTTCGCTGAGGAAGGTGCAGCACCTATGCCAGCTGAACAGGTTTCCCAAAGAAGCTGTGGGTGCCCCACACCTTGAACACCTGGATGTGTTCAAGGCCAGGTTGGATGGAGCTCTGGGCAACCTGGTCTGGTGAAAGGCTAGTGGGAACAAGATGATCTTTAAGGTCTCTTCCAGCCCTGGTCATTTACTCACTCTATAAAACTGCTTTAGGACTGCAGAGTGTCCAAAGCCAGAAAGAGGGAAATGGCAACCATGGTGGTAAGAGGATCATGCCAGATTGTGATGCAGTAAGTTTGAGGCACAAGTCTGCCCAATTTTTCGCCTGCAAGATACATTCACTGCATATAAATTCCCCACTCAGTGCTGGCAGTATGTATTGAGTCCAGTTCTTTGAGAACTCTGTCCCTAATCTGTATGCAGACTGCTTTTGTTCTGAGCCTTTCTTCATGTTCTCCCTCTCTTCTTAATTAACAGAAAACACTTATGAATATTAAAGAAGAAATTAACAACAGTGTAAATAATTTCTGGATGTTTGTAGATTCCAAATTTAGTTTTTAATTAACCCCCGCTGATTTCAAAAATCTGTTTAAAAAAAAGATATCATTTCAAAATTTCCCTTGTGTTTAAAGAAGGAAAAAGAAATAAAGGTAAGACCCCCAAAGCAGCAGTTTGGCACTGCAGACACTAGCATCACATGTTAGTCTGAGGTTTCTGGTTTCAGCAGAACAATCCACATGCTGTCTCCTTCATTTCACAAGCAAAATGTAAGGGATTTGGCCAAACGCTGCATAACTATGATAACACAAGTCCATCTTCTGCAGAGTTAAAAGGATCCAGGCTCTTTGAAATCTACTGGAAAAAAACAGACCTTGGGAACTGGTCAGCTGCAGAGGTCAGCCGAATCCCACATTGCAATCACAGACCACAACTAATACCAGGTGCATCTGAGAAAAATGCCTAAAGCCCTGACACAGCTACTACAGAATCCACCTTTCTACGGGGATACTTCTTTGTCACCCAAGTCCTGTGGCTATGGGAATTTTGCTTTAGTTTGTATAATTCTTCTCATAGCAAATCTATATGTTCTTGCTAGTCATTTTAAACATCCAGTCTTTATAGCACATCTAACCAATCTACCTTCCTTTAACTCTTGTCAGCAGGCAAGGGTACTCCTATAAAGGAGGTTCTTCTGGATTGAAGGAAAGGAAATTCCTGACTATTTTTTTTTAATTGGTTTATTTTTCCAGTGCTTTGACATTCATGTAACCCAGAGGTGCACACCTCATAGTGAATCCCTACCACATACACAAGCTATCATACCAATAAGAGTGATTTACCTCTGTCTCTTTTACATCTCTTTGAAAGATACAACAAAAGGGAAATCTCCCACCACTGATATGTGTGCAGCAAGCCCTGTTGAGTCAGTGGGAGTTCTGCATGTGAGACAACTGAAAGGCAGATACTCCAAGAAATTTAATTTTAAGATGCCTCAGGAAAGCTTTAAATTGCACTTCTCAGAGTATGCAATGGGATAGATCTTCTCCCTTGTTCATAATAGCCATTAGCACTGAGTTATCCATGTTCACTGGGAGGAGAACATGTCTGGGTGCTGCTGAAGGAATTCCTGGCTTTCTCACCTACACCACTCATCCCCTCTGCCTCCTCACACAGCCACTGTGCACACATGTGCTAAAGAAATATTCTGTTCAGCACTCAGCCTGAGAGCTGCACAACAGGCAGGAATCTCTAAAATGGCAATCACAGAGGCACCTTCAGACTGATGGATGCTGATGGGTCTTGTTACCTCTGCAACAGCTGAGTGGTGGTATATTCATGAAAAGATGACACATAAAAAAAAGAAAATGTATTTGAAATACCATTTCTAGGTAGAAATGTCAACATCTTATTTAGTAAAAAAAAAATCAAGAAGAAAAACAGTACAAGACTGCTGAATCTATACAGGCACTTCCACATACATTTAACACGTTTAAAGGAGGAAAATTCATTTGTTTTACTCCATCTCTTGCTTTTAATTTTAGGTTTTTTTTAATTACCTTTTATCCTAAGAGAAGTTACATAGCAGTATTGAAACATAGTGCACTTTAGCAAGAAAGTGAATTGACTGCACAACTGCTGATACAGAGACACAAATCAACAGAACCTTCTGCAGCTGGGATACATAAAGGTGCTCTGCTTCTCCTGCACCAGGAGAAGCAAAACATTGAAGGTGAGAAAGCAGCCAGAAACTGAAGAAATAGTGCCCTCAGCACAGCAGAGCATGCTGATGTAGTTTTCCAGAGGAGCTGGGAGCAGAGTAAGAGCTCAGCAGCACACTTGAGGAAGAAATGCAAAAAAAGACTAAATCCCTACAAAGACAGCATCCAATGGAAACACAAAGCTCCATGGCAAATGTCCCCAGAGAATCCCACCCACACCAAGTCTACCTTGCTGAGTGTGTGAGCAATGCTGTGAGCCCACTTCCTCACACCTAGACTGGAAAGGGGCACAGAGCAGCAGGTTCCCATGGGAATTTACCTCCATTCAATACTTGGGGCACACCAGAGGGACCCCAGCCACCCCTCCACAACAGAGGAGAAAAGCAAGAGCTAGGACTGGGCCTGGAAGAGGGCATGCTCTTATCTCTATCCATCACAGCATTCATCACCCTGACAACACACCCTCCACCAATGGAGGAAACACCTTCTCTCACGCTGAAAAGCCTCAGCACACTGAAGTGGATCACCTAAACACAAGCATCACATTCCCAGAGTGTGCAAATTTGCCATTTTCTCTGGGATTCACTCACTGGCAGAAGCTACTACAAGTCTGGTCCAGGGAAGTAGCACAAGCTCTTTTGTGGCAGCAGAGCAGCCCAAGGAGAGACAAGGAAAACAATCAGTCATACACCTTGATTTGTTCTCATGCACAAATTGCCTCACCAATGGCTCTGCCCTGCCTTGGATTTGGCAACAGCTCTGGTACCCCCTCAGGAGTTGGGCAGACAGTGAAAATTCAGTGCCAGGTGCTCAGTAAAACAAGCCAAGCAACAGCCAGATAAGAGAAGCAAGTACAGTTAAGTCACCTTCCCAGGCAAGCTTGCTTTCATGCAAGCTAGGCCATTAGCAATCTTCAATCCCTACACATCAGAAGTGAATCCTGCCTCAGGCAGCATTAACTTACACATTTAGCTCTTTACTGTAACAGCCACAGTGCTGGAAAAGAGTCATCTGCTACAAATATTTTCCCACATGACTCCATTCACTTCCCCAATACTTCCTATTCTCTTCTGAAGGGATCTTTTAGATGTAGCTTTACCTTGCTAGGCTGGGATTATCACAGCAATATTCCACAAAGGTGTTTTTATCCTGTGCACAGTAACTTTGAGCCTGGTTTTGTGGTTTCTCCAACAACACCCACTTAGTGATGCACGGGGAAAGGGTGATGTGGCACACAGCCAAGGCTGCTGCCCACCAAACTGCAAAAACTTGGAACATTCCTGTGAAAAGCCCTCCCACACAGTTTGCTACCAGCACTGGGGTCATCCTAAAGGTGCTACATATTTGTGAAAACACGCACAGATCAAAGCATCCTGACTTTCAGGACAAGTAATGATTTATTAAAAAACGCATACTAAATGCCTAATATATAAACTATTTATAAACCAGCAAGGGAGCAGAAGCTTTACTGTTTTACTTGCAAACTCTTCATGCCAAAACTGCAAAACAAGTACTTTAAGAGCAACATGGATTGATTTCAATTTGTGTATATCGAGCCAACTTCAATGGCTCTAGTTTTATATGCACAAACCCTTGTGTTTATGAATAATAAATACTTTTTTCCCCTAGATAATCAGAAAGAGATTCTATATCTTTTGCTGTCCTAAAAAAAGTCTATCTCATAAAGATACTATCTTAAAATAGTTAAGCCAACATTCCTTTTAAATGATATATTTAGATAACACTTACAGAAATATCACAGGAAAAAAAAGCATTTATACAAATTAATGCAAGAGAGTCACTTGAATAAGAAAACCAAAATTGCTGTAAATAGGCTCCTGAAACTGTTTCACAGGAAAGGCACTAATGAAATCCTTGGAGAGGCCAGACAATCTTTGGTTCAACAATTCAACTTCAGGTTCTTTTTTTTTTCTGTTCACATTTTCAGATGTTCCCCCAAGGTGCCTGCTCTAAAAATACTTTTATGGTAAGACAAGTTCAAACACAACTTAAAAGAAAATGTATTTTATGTCATTTTGATAGGGTGAGGTTGTCACCTTATTGTTCAGCAATGTTCCTGGCAGATCGACTCTAAAGAGCCAAGTGGGCGTTAAGCTGAAACAAAGCTCTCTAAGTGAAGGTGATAAAACCTCTTTTGGTTAAAACACCGGTCCCTTCTTTTTTAGGTCTCCTGAGCTGCCCTCCAGTTGTTGGAGGCCTGTAAAATCCTTTTCCCGAGCAATCTAATCCTCACCTAAACAGGGTACCTGCACCCAAGGCTGATTGCTGTAAAAAACTCGGGTCCCTTTTCCCCAAAACTTTTCATGTGCTGCTCCCCTTATTTCAAAGCACACAAAACCCAAACTGCAGGTACCAGAGGAGAACATGGCCACTGGAACACAGAGCCAGGCCAGGATCCTTCCCACCGTTACATGTCCAACTGATCCATCAACATGGCTATGAGTTACTTCATGGGCAAGACTCCATTCAGCAGACCAGTGTACTAAAAAAAGTACTAACCCTGATCAACCCTAAAGGATGTGATTTCCCCACAGCCTCTGTAATTATGTTTTTTTAAACGGTCTCATTATGAGCAGATAGGTTGATATTTCAACAGAGAATAACGGAATTAAGCACCTGGTATAACTCTTAGCTGTGATCTATGCACTGCTGAAAGGTAACTCCAGCTCAGCACCGTGAGAACGGTCCATCCATCCCACAAAGTGCTCATGGCCTCCATTATCACTGGGATAACCTACAGCACTTTTAGTTTAAGAGTAATGTCCTTGTGTTGATGCCTTGCAATTTGATGGGATTTCTGTTCATTAGTAGCAGTAAAAGAACCACTTCTTATTCATTAAATTATTCTAAGTGACAGAAGAAAACTCTTCTTTAAGACAAGCATATGCACAGCTGCATTTTTTCTCATGCAGTTGGGATCACCCCTCTCAGCACATTAATATTGTATTAGAGAATGTAGATCACTTTTTCATTCTTAATTGGTACTTAAAAATTTCTCTCTAGTGAAAATACTGATTGATTTGGTGTTTAAATGAACTTGTTCATTGCAACTGCAAATATCCTGAATACTAAGTAGTTTAAAATAACTTGTCATAGTAAAAAGATATATTGACCATGTATAGGAAAAAGAAGTACTATTAAAATTAAAATTCTTACTTCATAGCTACTAACCAAATAACATTATAAAGAATAAGATATCTAGAATAAGCTTGCCATAGTCATGTTCCATTTTTGCACACTGCCAGCTTTGAGGAGTTAAAAAATTACAAAACTGCTAGAGAAAGGGATCAGGCTATTAATGATAATGAAGTTTTCATTATATTTGCTTTTTCATTTCTGAGTCTTTTTGGTATTTGAAGTATTTTCTCTACATCCGCAAGACCTACTATTTTAGGCATTTATTAAAAAAATACGCAAGAAGGAAAGTGCAGGAAATTCTGACCTGATCATGTTATCTAACACACACAAAAAAAAAAAAAAAAAAAAAAAGAGAAAAGAATGAAAGTTTGGTATGGGTGAAGAGTTGGTTGCATACCCCTGCCACAGGCACCCTCAAGGTAAGCATTAGAAGGAACAGTCACAAAAATTACCTGTGGTTGATCTTCCCTGGCTGGTAGGGGACTGAGCACTCTGCAGATGCTGGGGACAGCAGGTGGGCAGGGGCAGAGTTAAAGCCAAGCAGGAAAGTGCAGGCAGCTCCAGGGCTGCAGCCTGGGCTCCTGCCAGGCTCTGGTCCATCTCCTGGGCTCTTCATCTCTCCTTCCCACAGCCCTACTTAGCCCTTAGCCGAGAAGGTCTGAAGCCAAAGGTTTGGCTGCTCAAAGAGGATGGAAGCCCACTAACATCTCTTTATGTGCTGGGCAAGGAGCCCAGGGCAACTGCCAGCCACAGCACCTGCCACTGGCTGTGGGGAAAACTGGCTTCAGCTGGGTCCTGCACTCAGGTGTGTCCCATAATGGAGTAATGCATCCTCATCTAAATGTTATGTATTGACTTAAAAGACAAAGCCTGTGAGTTAATGGAGGTTCTCTGAAGACCCAAGTGAAAAGGTAAAAAGCAAGCTCATTGATACACTACAAACCGATGGTCCTTCTTACTTTTGTTCCATGTAGTCTAATCCAATTTATCTTCTACATGCAGATTTATCAATTTGTCCAATAGAAGAATATATAGTCATTATTTAACAGCCCTTGCAGGTTTCTTAAAAATTTAGTGTGCCTTATTCAAAGTCTACTAAACCAGAAATAAATGTGTAAGAGTCAATAATTTGTATATTACTGTTTTTGTTTTCTCGGTGTAAAGTCTCTGACTTTCAGACCATGCTGAAACCCTCACTCTTTAAGCAAGCTTAAAACAAGATTTTACCTTTGAAAGCCTAGGTTATATGTCAGTATTAAATTTTTATCATACTATTGCAGAAAAGAATTTATTCTTAATGTGGTTCAGTGTTTTACATTGTTTTTTCATTCCCTATTCTGCTCAGGAGCATTGTTGATTGTTTCATCAGCAGTGGACACAACTCAGGAGAAGAGGGTTTGGGCAAGTCAATTAACATTGCTGTAGAGCAGAGCCCAGGAGAGGAACGGACATATGGCCTGCAGTGATGTGCAATTTGCTATTTTTTAATTTCTTAGTAAATAGAGTGAGCTAGAGGACATTCTTGGTCACATTAAGATGAAAGACCAACTACAGAGCCTTACTAATCTGGCCTCACTTAAAATTCATAGATGTTTTACATGTCAAGTAACCTAACCTCTTAAAAATGTACAGGAATGAGATTTAAAAAAATGGGATTCTTTTGCTATACCAAATATTTGCTTTCATTATACATTCATTAGACTGGGAGAAGTGCTAGAGGGCAGAATTTGGGCGAAGTGTTTAATGTTTATTAAAAAAATCCTTTGTTAGACACAAAAGTGTCCTAATAGGTCATCAAATTCATATCATTGTGCCTCTACAGACTGACCCATATTTATTTCCTCATATGCATCTAATCAATTTTTATAGCTGCTCTCAAATAGTCAATTAAGAGTTCTATTAATAGTAATGAATCCACAGCTCCAGCAGGCAGGAAATATCTGCCAGCATTTCCTTGTTTTTTTTTTTTTCCCCACAGTGAAAAAGACAAGTGCTTTTGAAGAGAAGGACACTCACAAACATAGGCTTTACAGAGCACCAGCACAGGCCAGCATCCCAAGCTGCAACACCACAGGCTGCCCTTCTGGCCGTCCCTTGCAACAGGTCTCCAGGGGCTCTATCTTGCCTTGAGGAGCCAAAAGAAAGCACAAATTCCCCCAAAGTCTTGGGGGGAGAAAAGAGGATAAACTGTGGAAGCAGTGAACCAGCACCATTTTTTTGTTCTATTTCAGTTACCCATAAAAACAGAATCCAAGAAGGGAATGAGTACAGACAAAGCCAAACACATGCAGGTTCAGCTCAGAGCATTCTGAGGACCTTCCATATTTTACCAGGCCACAGTAAAAAAGTTTTCACATTTTACTTACCAGGTGCACCCAGTGGATGAAGTAGAGCACAGAGCAAGCAGGGCCTATCCACAGTGGGTGTACTGCAAGTATAAAGCAATGCTGTTGGCAGTATGGAGTATTTTTTTTCCATTTTTCCATTGAAGTAAATTCCCCTAACTTTGACTGCATTAATTCCAAGCAATGCCTTTTAAATCCGTGTAGGCGGTATTGTGCTTTTCCCTATGAGGGTGGTGAGGCACTGCCACAGGCTGCCCAGAGAAGTTGTGGATGCCCCATCCCTGGAGGAGCTCAAGGCCAGGTTGGATGGGCCTTTAAGCATCCTAGTTTAGTGAAAGCTGTTCCTACCCATGGCAGGAAGAACTGTGTGATCTTTAAGATCCGTTCCAGTCTAATTCATTCTATGATTCTTTCAGTGAAGCTTTTTTAGCCAGCCAGACAGCCAATCTCACTGTTTACATATGCAAACTCTTCCTCAGAGTGCTTCTAAAGACAGAAAAAATAAATCCAGATTTTGACCTTTTTGGCTTTCTTATGCTCTCTTTCTTCTTATGAAATTGCTCCTTCTCAGGAGTTAGCAAGGAAGGCCATTGATCAAAAAGCCACAACAGCAAGATAGGACATGACAGTGGTTCTGGCAGCTGGAATGTAAAATGAATCTGTCTGTCTCTAGCTGGCCAATTCAAAACCAGGTTAACAGTACCTGAAATTCATCACTACCTAATGTCTTTGTGAGATGAGACTGATGTCAGTTTAATTTAATAGGCCAGGCTGAAAAATGCGACAGTTCAATAATTGATTCATGAGTGGATTAGACATCACTGCCTCAGGGGTGGCAACATCAACCGAAGGGTGGGGATGATGGCTGGGGCACTAACAGTATGAGCTGCCTCATTTTAGTCCAGTCTCCAAGCCTTGCAGACCCCCCAGCCTGTGCCCACCCCACTGCAGAGGTGGGCAGACAGGCCCGTGACGGGACACACCTTGGAAATAAAAGCATAGCCCACATTTCCCGTCAGGAGAGCAAACGGGAAACTGGTGCCGTAGGTGCCTGCAGTGTACACCCTGCTGGGAATACACCCAGGACTACAAGGTACAGAGCTGTCAGCCAGGTGCTTTCTGCAAGGGCTGAAGTTCACTGAATAAATAAAGGGAGAAAAGGGGGATGAGAGTCCTTTTATCTCTTTCAAAGATGTCCTTGCTGACTTTCCTCATTCCAGACAGGTGCACCCTCCTTTCTTTTTCAAGGACCTGTAATGGCAGTCACCCTTGTGCTGCTGGTTCCACTTCCTTCTCTTTGACCTCACAGTCTCCTTTTCTTTGACAGTAGCTATTAATGTGCCATCTATTCCAAAACATTTCCTAGTTAATGCTAAGAATCCTCCAACAACTCCCTAATATATTCTTCTACAGACTGTGACTGCCCTATTCCTGTATTTTTATAGATAATTAACAAACCACCTACTTATGGAAATAGAGTAAGTTTGGGGTTTTTTTTAAGTACCATCTTTTATTTGCAGGCTCTGATTTGGATATGGTAATGTATGCATATTACTTTTCTATTTTTCTTGGAAATTGTAAGCGTAATCATGAAAACCTATGCTGCACTACTTCACAATATCAACATGAAAGATAAATTCACCTTTATCACATAGTTTTGTTAAAGATTAATTTAATTTTGGCCAGAAAACAGTAGATACTGTCAAATAAACACTCTCATTTATAGTGCTCCTCAATATGTTTAATTTGGACAGAAAACCCAAGAATTTCCAACAGTTAAAAATCCTCACTAAACATAGGAGAGTGATACAAGGTAAGTGTTGTAGAACTCTTGGCAGTCTAAGAGTTAGCAAAACAAACTTCCATCTTTGGAAAGCAGATATTTTACATGGAAAACGGCAGAAGCTTCAGGAAACTTACAGTACTATCTGTTTTTAAAAAGTCACTTCCAAGGTCTCCCTTACAGAAACATGGAATCTTTTACACTGGAAAAGACCTCCAAGACCCTCAAGTCCAACCTATAACCAAACACCACCGTGTCAACCAGACCATGTGAGTGCCACATCCATTCATTCCTTGAACACTTCCAGGGATGGTGACTCCACCTTCCTCCCTGGGCAGCCCATTCCAATGTCTGACAACCCTTTCCAAGCATTCCTAACAACACCTGCCAATGCAGGTTTGGTTACAAGAAGCTGCCTTGTCAAGAGGACCTTAGAGAATCCTGTTTGGATGTCAAGGCTCCCACCTTAACATTGCTATTGCAATCAAAAGAATTAAAATGGCATTTTTAAAATTTATTTTTCAGAGGACCTTAGTGTTTCTTATATGAATATCAACCTTATATAAGTGGATGAGAGACAGCGAAAAGAAGTGGAAAAAATTAATGAGCTTATTCTGCTTTTTATTAAAGTAAGAGGAAAAAAGTAATCAGACTTGGGCAATCCTGAAGCATACACGTCCTATGTACTCAAGATAACTAAAGTATAAAAATGATCCATAACCATTATAAAAACCCTATTCTCTTCTAAAATATGCCTAGCCATTATCTCAGTTCTTTCTTCCTGGAAACAAAGCTGGCATCAGACCCAAATATGGATTAAGCTTTAACATCAGACAACGTATAAACAATAGTCATTCATTAACCCCTGTGGCTGTAATGAACCAGAACGTACCAGGTATTGATTACTGAACAGAAACTTCTAAATATACAAACCCAGAACCTGTGTTGGAAACAGTACAGAAACCACACAATAGGTATAGATTAAAAAAAAAAATCACTGGTTTGCTCCACAAAGCAAGAGGTAAAGTGTTGCCATTTTAATTTCTGTCATACTTTATTACAGACAATTATGACATACCTGTGTGCCCATAAATGAAGAGCTGCTATATCTGGACTTGGATTTACTGCCATAATTGAGCCAGAGCATTTTAAAGACACCACGACTGTTACTATGATTTTACCGACCTCAGTGCTCACATTACATCAGTGCCTTAGGCTCAAGCCAGCTCAGGTTGCAACAAGTGCTGTGCAAACCCTTAGAAAATGACAATTCCTGCTCTTTAGAGCCCATAGTGTTAAGCCTAGCTAGGCAACACCACGAGGTTTAATGGCTTTTAGGCTCCAGTTCCTTTTGAACTTGCTGGGCAATGCCTTGATCTTTCCGTCCTTGCACAGGAACAGTTCAGTTTTTCCTGCTGAACACATTGTCCAAAGGAAAACTGTCTGATGCCTAAAACATGCAAGAGCAAACCCATGAGCTCACGGGTTGGTTAGAGAAGTAAACTCTGAAATTCATGTCATGTGGTGATCCACCCTTATGTTTAAACTGTAGAGGTCAGATCCTCACCCCTTGTAAACTGTCAGCATTTCACAGGAGTCCTTGGTGTAACTGTGAGCTCATCCAGGCCAGGATTTGCCTCGAGACATTTTATCTCAGGTTAAAATAGAGACTGAACAGAGCTCAGGTAAAGGCATTTTATACCTGTAGTGGTACAGAAGAATATTCGTGCTTGACAATACTTTATTAAGAGCAGTGAGAGGTTACTCTACCCTCTTACATGTACACACTGTTTATCCTCTTAGCAAAGTAACAATCCAAGCATTGTTTGTGGTTACAGAAGTTCTCCATCTTAAACAGTGCTGGGTAAAATGTGCAGATTATGGGAGTTTTCAGGGCACTTCTCTCCCTCCTTCACTTGTACACATACACCACTGGGCACTGCTCAGGACTAAGAAAATCAAACACTTGTAGAGACTTCTAAATTTCAGCTTACCTGTGAGGCCAATTCTTTCTCATAACAACTGAGTATTTACTGCATTGTACTACACACAGAGGTCTAGTCAGGCAACCAGGACCTTTTTGGTGTATATGATGTCACACATTTCCACTTTCTCTCATGTGAATTTATACACTAGAATTAATTTCTACTTCTATTGAAACTGAGGATGCAGGAAATACATTTCAAACAAGTGGAGAACTAAAAAGAAAACAAAATGAAAAACACTGCAGAAAAGTTAAAAAAAAATCAGAATTATTTTACCAAACCAGAGGAATAAAATATGGTCAGTATAATCACAACACAGCCATTCTGTAAAGGAAATATTGCCTGGTGCCTTGGCCTCATGTCAATGGCCCCATCTTGTGTTCCAGCTATTTTTAAAGCTGACTTTACACAGTAAATAAGGATGGAGGTGGGGAAAAGAAAGGGAAAAAAAAAAAAACCCCATCAGACTCCTCTTAGGAAAATAAGACTTAATTAAAAAGTCTGCCATTGCTTTGCACTTAATTAGGACTAACACAGCTGTTAATAAGCTTCTGATTGATAGTAAACTTGATGTCTGCACAGAAAACTACTTACTTGGTTCAAAGATGCTGATAGCTTCATACAGAAAAAAGATTCTGTTTTGTAATTGTGCATAATGTTAATATTTGAAACATCCTTAAGGGTGATTGTACCTATTAAAATTTCATATGTGAAATGAGAAATAAATGAATTGGTGTTGCATTTTTAAAGGATCAGATTACTGTTGATTAAAGCTTTGTCTACACTTGAAATTTCCCAGTAGAACAGCTCTACTGGTGGTTGTAATAATAGGAGTACAAGCAGAGATAGGCTGCCAGTGACTGCTATTAAAATTACAATGTCATACAGACCTGATCTTTAATGGGTTGTACAAGGCTGTGGTTATAACGTGGCTGTAGCATTTAATACTGCCAACCTCACTGGTGCTGGGGGTGAAATAGGAAAAAAATGGAACAAAAAGCCAGGATAAATGCAGTTGGGAAGTTGGTGTTTGTCAGCAGAGCTGAGGTACAGATTGGAGTATTTATCCAGGATGCTTCCACAAAGACCCACCCTGCCTGAGAAATTAAATATCAAGCAATAGTAAGTGAAGGGGGAGTTGAAGGACAGAGCAAGAGAGCAAAAGATGAGTAAAATAATTTGGAAGGAAAGGAAGGAAGCATTTGGGAATGGTAAACTTCATAGAAATAGCAGGAAAGAGAAACAGGCCTCTAGAGGAAAAAGAGAAATAAGAAAATCCCATGCAATCTACTTTTAATTTTTCAATAGCACTCCTCCATGTAACAAATACAGAGAAGGGACTAAAATAAGCTCTGAGGGTTGAAAGGGAAACACAGAGAAAAGCCACATCAAAAGGAGAAACAAGAAAGGGATTTGTAGAAGAAAAAAATCTTTTGACAAATGAAAAAAGAATCAACTGAGGAAATGGAAGTATTGAAAAGGAGTGAAAAAAGAAGATAAAGGGGAAAAGGGGGATAAAGAAAAAAAAAAGGAAAAATACATGGAGCTTACTCTAAGAGCTGTATTTTGTTTAGCAAGAGGTTTAATGCCAGGAGTCACTGACAGAGTGAAAGTTTCTTCTCAAGGATTTGGGACAATGATGTTCTACTCTTCTGCAGTTCCTGCACAAGCTCAACCATTTAGCACCTCCCAACTGCTCCCATCCTGGCAACATCACCTTCAAGATACTTCCAGCCTAGATACTAATTCTTCATTTCCTTCTTTGCCTGACACGAGTCACCTCTGGGCAGGAGACAGATCACAGCCATGGATCTGGCAGGCTGCTCCCTTCTCTCCTGTGAGCCCCAGAGAGCTCCACTGCACCTCACCAAAGCACGCTGATATGTCTGGAGAACATTGGGCACTTACACAGGGTAATGCAGGGTGTACATTCTCTCTGTGGCAAATGACATGAGGAGAGGTGGGAACGGAATTGTACTGAACCAAAGCAGGATAGCATACAGAATAAATACTGGAGTGTGGAGGAAATGAGAAGTCACAACAAGATCAAGTGAGATCAAAGTTAATTCTGTTCAGGAGCCAGTCACAAAAGCTGTGCTCTAACCAAGATATCTTAAAATCGACAGAGATGGGAAATGATTTAACACATCAGGATAGGGGAATGTACCCATGAAAAGTAAATACCTCACTCTCTAAAGGCAAATTACGCTTACTGTGTTCTTCTAGTGCTGTAAAAATGACACAACCCTTTGATGTGAAGCAGTGCATTTCCAAGCTCCCTTGGTTTGAAAGAGCAGGGGTGGTACAAAACGTCAGCATGTCTGCTGGGATTCTGAAAATTTCATCTCTCTTCCAAAAAGATGCACTTGACAAGAGAATATCAGCACTAGGCAACACTGTGCCCCAAGTTTACTGCTATAGAAGTGCACTGATGGAGTAGGACTGCCATGATGTGGGCTGAGGATGCAGCCACTGCAGTAATGGTGAGTCCAGAGGTGCCCTCCAAGTGACTCTCACTAAATGAAAGGAATGAGCAGTGTCACCTGCCAGCTGAGGAGATAGCTATCCAGGCCACAATCTGACCTACCATCCTGGTGTCATGAGAACCAGAAAGCAGTTGGGACTTTGTAAAAGGTTTGAAGCACATCAAATGAAAACAGTGTGACTATTAGAACTCATAAGTGAAGTTGACTTTGCACTGAGTGGGTGGACAACAAAAAGAGAAAAAAAGGACAACTTTCTGCTTAAAGTGAAAATCTTACTGAATTCTGTCAGAAAAATATAGAAATCTGTGGCTTAGACTCACTGCATTTTGTAGAACATACCTTTTTTCTCCTCAACAGGCTTGACTTTGTTCTGATCTGAAAAACAGAAACTAGATCAATCCTCCCAAAACATGCCTGATAATACATAGATCTGTGTTCTACAGCAAGAATAACAGGGATATATTACCATGTCAATATCATATGATGTCAAAAAACTCTTTCTTGGTTTACTGCAAATAAACCCTCTCCAAGAGTTCACATATGTACAGTAAAGATTTTGGCCCTGTAATAGAAATATTTCACACCGAAATAAAATCAAGGCTGTAATGACTGTAAGAGGAGTTTCAATATTATTTTGGAGATTAGAAGGTATTTAAGTAGGTGGTATTTCCTCAAACTGATATTCTCAGCAAATTTCATGAATAAGCAATAAATCAGGTTGTACATATATTTAAGGAAATGTTTTCAACCAAAGGTGTACATAATTTGCTCACAATGCCAGTTTACTGGCAAGACCTGTCCTTAGAGAGTGGCTTTTTCTTTAGAACAGTAAATCACATTGTAATTTACACTTACGTATAATAAACCTAAGCCAAATGGTAGCTCATCCTTTGAAAATGAAGATTAATTAACTTGTAAAGGCCATTACTCTAACACCTGTTTTATTTAGAGTTTAGTCAACACACCAGAATTTCAGTAGCGAGAACCCCAGAATTCTATTGTGCTTTAAAGAACATCTCTTATTTGTGCAGTTTAATATAAGTTCTGCTCAAAAATAAGCAATTGAAAGCAATCTAAAATAGCAGTAACAAATTCCATAGACTGAAGCATTTGCGTTAAAATGCCTCAAGCAAATTTATAAGCAATTTCCTAGAATATTCTCTGAGTGTGAAGCATGCAGTTATCAGGAATCATTGCAGATTCTGGCCTCATCACACAGAGGTCCCCCCACCCCCAATGTCTGTAAAAAAAGTAAAGGAAGTAAAAGCAAGTAAAACACATCAAAATGGATTTGTGAAAGAAAATTGCCTACCTGGCATGGTATCTATTAGTACAGAACAAATAAATTACATACATTTTAGACAATTCCATAATTTGTACTCTGACAAAAATACAGTCAGTTGATGTCCTCTTACAGGTTAGGAGTTCACACTGCTGTAAGATTTACTTCAGTGCTAAAGGAAAGCTAAAACTTTCTGATTAAAGGGTTCAGGGTAGTAAAGAGAAAAAAAACCACTTCAGGATGTATTTGTCTATCTTTATACAGTTTGCTTATTTTGGCACAAGTAATAGTTGTTTACTCTTGAGTTGTTCAAAGTCGATGGATGTCCTATGATTTCTGTCTGACTGTGAGTGAGACAGTAGAGTTCAGGAGGCTTTTATTTCCCAGTTTCTGGGTGGAAGACACCAAGAACATGTCAAATTCTCCCTTCTTTTCTTGAAAATACTGATTCTACTCTGAACTTCATAGGAGAGATACTAATCTACCTTCAGGGGAGTGCAATTTTTAAGAAAATAAAGACTACAGTGTTATAAATACACTAAACAGGTGGGAAGAATACAGATATGAACAAAATATCATAACAACTAGAAAATAATATTCTGATGTAATTCTACTCTATTATATATATCATAAAATATGCAAAACTAAGATCATGCAGAAATAAAAGAATTATAACAGATAACTTCAAATCTCTCCTACAGTACACAGAGATGAGCTTCTTGTCTTTAAATTTTAAATCCAATCTTTGAAACAAGACTCTTTTTGCTTTAACAAATGTAAGCGACATTTTTCTTGATTTCAATCTTCACTAACTAGGCCTCTTAATCAAAATGACAGATATTACCTCATCACAATATTAAAACACAATAGAAAATGCTATCTTCATATTCTAAAAACAAGGGATGGAAACTTGTATCTTCATCTCTTACAAAAAATATATTCTTTGGTATCTCTGGTCTCTTTTGTGGTTAAAATCCAACGAAGACAGTATCAGTGGTCTTCATGGGATGAAGTTCAACCTTTTGCCATTAGATTTGTCTATTCACAGAACAAGACAAAACTAGCAAAACAACTGAATATTCCTTGGTACAGATCTTTGATAAGAATCCGTGATTTAATAGTCATAATAATGATTTATACCTGTTGAGAAGGTAAGACTTTTTCCTCAGTACAATGAAAATCTCTTGACTTTCAAAAATGTCATTCTCAGAACACTCCTGCTAACTCAAATAATATTCAGGACTAACAAGGAAAGTAGTCTGATATCTTCAATGCTGAAAATCCCACTCCTAAATACACAGTTAGAAACTCAAGTTTCTAAACACCCTAGTTACCTCCAATGAAAATACTGGTTCAAACAAGAGAGGGAAAACAAATAAAATTGTACACGTAGGGAAAAGTAATCCATAGCAGGTCTTCCTGATGCTCAGGATGATCCAACTGGCAGCTAGAGTCACTAGTCAGGATAGCAATCTTGGAGTCACCAGTTTGGTGAGAAGGTGACTGATGAGGGACATGACTGAGATTTTACTTAGACAATGTGAGCTTTTTTGCCACATCCTGTACTCCTAGAAATAAGGGCCATCCAATGAATAGAGTAGGAGATAATTTTAAAACAGAAAAGAAAAAAAAAATATTTATTTACTCATTAAATAGTGCATTTCTGGATCTTACAGCCATGGGCAGCTGCAGAGGCAGATGGCATTGCCATATTCAACAAGGAATCAGAGATATTCATTCACAACAGGGCCATGATGAAACCTAACAGTATTATGTTGGAATGTATCTTCTCACGACCTTAAGGGTAATTCTGAATACTGGGGTACTAAATGAAAGGAAGTATCCAGGTTTGGTGCTGCATGGGAGGAAATAGCCAGGCTTGAATAGTCCCCCTAAACAGGATTTCCTGTCATCATTGTCAAAGAGACCACTGACATAAATGATCTCACCTCATAAGTAATTTCTTACCTTCTAGGGTTTTTTTCTATTTTGATATGAGTTCCTACTTAAAAGAGCCATCACCATTTCTATTTCCTCAGGATCTGTTTCTGAGAAAGAGTGCTTTTCAGTGCTTTTGGGAAAGGAATTTTAGTTCTCTGTAAAAATAAAAAGAAAACCCAAAGAGTCAGAGGATGACTGAGACTTTACACTATCCCTGCCTCTCCCCACTTCTGTACCTATCCACGTTTCTTTAGGTTACTGAGCAAGTGAATGTGCCTAGACAACATTCCCATTTTATTGAGCCTAATCCATAATGGGTAGTGCAACAACCTATGGATACCAGAGGAACAATTCTTTTTAAACTGATCAGACATCTGTCCTCTCAGATCACACTGAACAATCTGAAATAATTTTGGTTTTATTACCCTGGCTACTCAGTAAATCTGGCAATTACACATCTGAAAGTCTGGAAAGAAAGACAAGCACGTGCGATATGCAAAATTTATGCACAACTCTGAAAACTAGAGTTGTCCTGTTACTCATTTTTAAGAGATAATACTTGGTTTTAATACTATTAAACTTCTGACTCTCTTTGACCACTTCACTAAATAGATATATTTTTCAAATATTAATTAATATAGAGTTATATATTATTACTAGGTAGTTTACCTAGACTGTACAGACTAGAACACAGCAAGACAGGAAATATAATTATTTTTCTGAGGTCACATAGTGGATCCAGCAGAGGAAAGAGGTCACAGATGAGACAGTTTCTAAAGCTCTTTCATCTGTCCCATTAAACTGACAATTCTCATTTCAAAATATTTGTTTTCTTTTACATGAGGACTGGTATTTAGAAAGGTTTTCTTTTGTTTGAAACAGAGAGCAAAGTCACTTATGTAGCAAATGACCAAGGCATAAACACTTCCAGCCAGTAGTAAGGTGGGTTTGGATTGTGCAAAGCAACCTCATTTACTGCACAAGCCAATTTACATCTGCAATTATGACAACTGTGGGCATAACTGATGACACACATTTTAACTACGTCCTTTGCATGAACAATTATGTAGTTAAATGTGCAGTGAATGGCACCCACAAAATCAGAGCTGTAGATTAGGCCTTTTTAAAAGAGCTAAGCCTTACGAAGTGCCAGATAATTGTATACCTTATAATAGAGAAGAGGGGGTTTATTTCATGACAGTTTTTAAGAAAATGGGACCATTTAAGTTAATTATCTGTGTTGGTTCATTTGAACACCTGTTGGGTTTAATTCATCAGCACCTGGTGCCAACTGTGGGTAACAGGCCTGGGGGTCGCTAATTGACAGATTATGTTGTTCACATTTCTTTTTTTTAATTTCAATTTTTTTTTTCCTACTCAATTTTTAGTAAGCAAACTTTAGCAGGATTCAAGACAAAAATGCAGAGATAACCAGCTACTCTTGGAGAATGCAATAAAGTATTTTCTCCATGAACACATGGAACATACAAAGGTTGAAGCCTGATGAGCACCCCGATTCTGTTTATCTCACTGACATATACACAAATTTTAAAACACCAAGGAGAAGGACTTGTTGAAGTGATCCTTTGCAAGAACTGTTCAATGCATTAGTCTGGAAATTTTAAATAGGCATTGTAGGGGACCATAATTCAGTTACCAATTCAGGGGGAAAAAATTTAGCTAACACCAAGAGCAGGAAACAGAACTGGGAAATTCTTGATTTATGATAACTGGACACTGAGAATACATTAATCATTCCACTAAAAGAATTAAAATGCTGTAGAGGTAAACAGAAAAACCTTCAAATTGATTATGATACACAGTAAATGGAAGAATAAGATGCCTGAAAATAGTAAAAATACCTCTAATACTGTTGGAAAGGTCGGAGAGACAGAGCAAAGTCTTGATGCATAGAAAAGTCTTAGACTCTAAAAATAAGCCCAATGTAACTGTGGAATTAGAAAACAATAAATTGACTCACTCCAGACTGCCCAGACCTGCCAGGGTATAGAGATGCAGGTGCACAAAAGGATCCAGAGATCCACGAGAAAATTTAAGATGGGAAGTGAGAGCTCTAAGCGGGGTTCTTCTCAGAATTGTCAGGCATCCTTCGGGATCTCATTGTGTCAAATTTTTCAAGTCTTCACGTACTTTTGGAAATGTGCTTAAATAATTTGCAGAACAGATACACAAGCATTTTGCTGAACTGGAGTTGCAGTTCAGACACAAGACAATTTGAGCTTTAGGCATTTGGCTTCCTTGTAAAAGTCAATCTGAAAAGAAACAAGAAATCTCAGATGCTGTACATGTAAATTTTATATTTTAGTGTCTTGCTTGTCTTCTTCAGTCAAGCATACTCACATTCCTGTAAATTTCACCAAAAATCACAGCAGTAATACAGAATTCTAAATCAGAGCTCGCAAGCAATGTGCTCAAAAGTTCTGATAGAAATAAAAACCAAAATAGGAGAAGAAAAAAATGAAACCACCCCACTATCTGAAAGGAAACACCAACTTCCATTAAACCAGAGCTAAGAAAATATCAAACTCTCAGGGTGAGAAGTAGAGAAAATTAGGTAGAATAGTCTTATAGTTAAAATATAGTTAAAATAGTTATAGTTAATAATGTAGTATATATCATAATATAATATATATTAAAATACATATATTTATATATAGTATATATAAGAACATAGTTAAAATCATTACAATCCATACAATATAGAGGTAGGAAATAGAATAGAGATTATTTTTTTATGTAGCTCTAAAGTAATTGAAAATTATAATATCAAATGAAAGTATATGTATTCATAAAGATATTTATTGCAAAATTAGACTTACACGTTTCACAAATATTATACTCATTGTATATGTAATGTTCTGTGCAGATATTGCAGAGATGCCATATAGTGGTTACACAGTCTTTGTGTTTCTAAGAAACTTAAAAATATTCAGCTATCCTGTCGTCTATTTGGCTCTTACTTTTCAGCAGATGTAAAAAGTTAAACGTGTCTGGGAAAGTTTTAACTGGTACAGAGATCAGAATAATCAAAACTAGTAACAGGACTGCATTAATTAGTATTTCTGGTAAATAATTAATCATCAACCCTTTGCATAGCCCCCGGCCAAAACTCTATATGGTCTCAAAATGACAACACATGAACCTCCAGAGGTATCCACTAACTTGAATTGAGCTTGAGGTCATTTGTTTAGCTGTAAGAACATGGTAACTTTTAAATTTAAAATTTTTATTGTTAAAGTATTGTTCTGGAATATAAAATTGCTGCACCTATGTTTGAAATGCCAGTTTTAATCATAGAGAATGACTTGTGACTTCATAAATTTTTGGTACAGATGGTAGGGATTTCCTGGTGGGAGACTGTGGTGCCAAATGCATTTTTCTCCTATGCAGAAGCTCATGTGTCACATGGCTCCAAGGGGTTAATTTTTTTACACGCAGAATCCTCTACATGATAATGCACTTTCATGTTCCCCATCTGGCTATTGTAAAATCACAGAGGCTGTGAAGGCACAAGCATGAAGTAGAAACTGGTGTCCTGATTTTCAATGGTACTGAGTATCTGCAACTCCTGCTGAAGTAAAGAGGAAGCCACAGGTGTTTCATAGCTCTGAAAACCAGGTCGCATTTAGGATAAGTTCAGGAGCATTTCTTTAAGAATTTGGCATAGTGAGACTTTTCACTTTAAGTGTCACTTGAAGTCCCCATTTCTTATTTTTATGCTCCTCTAAAAACCTAGAGTTTTTACTAGAAATGGAAAAACATTTAACACTGCAATATGTAATGTATGTGAAAACCAGAAGCATCATAGGAGAGTGCCAATAAAGCAACTGGGAGCTTTGCATGGAAGATGCAGATGGAATGTAGAAAGTATGGCACAGGAGAAGATTCTCCTTCACCATCTGCCTACTGAAGCTGAGGAGTAAATTTTTATAGGAATGAGTTGGCTGCATGGTGCATATGTGCTAGTTGGGGTTAAACCATGACAGTCCTTTTTGGAGCCCAGTGTGAGGCACAAAGGGTTGAGTAATAAACAACACTAGCTGATCACCTACAAGAAAGACTGAAGCATGAAGCCAACATCACTGTCTCATCCAGAAAATTTTCCCTTAAGTGAACAGTTAAAACTGTTAGAAATAGATCAGCTGGAGATACAAATGGCTTCAGTGTATTCCCAGAGCTCATTTCTGATAGTTTCTGACCCAAGGATATCTGTAGGCCTCAGAGTGGAAGGATTCCCTGGCATGAGGGAATTCTGTCATCAGACTATGATGACCACCTCTCAACATTTAGAAACCTTTCAAACTTGATGAAGAAATCTAAAATATAGTTCTGCACTGAAACTAATCCTTAAAGTTGTTTCGTATTTACTGTTGAAGTACAAACGGAAACCAACTAATACAAATACTACTGCATTTGTAGGAATTTTGTAGATAACATAACCAGTCTGCTACCTACCTCACGAAAGAAGAAATTATTGCAAATTAAAATCTACTGTCTGAAATATTGTGTAGCATGGAGAGAAGGAATGGTTTACTATGAACTATAGGAAAGTCTTGTTACATGCAATGATGTTCACAGGGAAATTAGTCTCAAGCTCCATAAATATACAGGGTGAGAAGTCATGAAATCACATGGGTGGGTGGCAGTTTTCCATATCTTCATTTTCCTGTAGCAAGGACAATGTGCTACTCATAGTAGGCAGGGAAGAGCTGGATGAAAATTACCTCATTTTCCAGGCCATTGTAGAGTTACACATTTGGTTGTGGCTATTCTCCCACACACAAGAATGCAATGAAACCTCAGGAAAAAAGCTTCCTGTTCAGCTCTTCTCAATTAGCAGGAAGGAAGAAAGCTGCAGACTAATCCAGAATGGTTCTTTTGTAGAGGAAGGTGTGAGGCAAAACCAGTGCTCCATCTTGAATAGAGAGAGTTATTTATCCTCCCACATACCAGAATACTTTGCAGTGATTCACAGGCATTTCTGTTTCTAAATGGTACAGAAGCCAGCTAGGGAAGAAATTAGGATTTGCTATCATGACTTATCTTTAAGTAGCAGATACATCCATTCCCTCTCCTTTAATTTCAACTACAAAATAGCACAAGTGTTCCATGAGAGAGCTGAAAGTTCAGTATTCTCAGTGACAGGATCTGCAGCCCAGCCAGCAAGCTGGGAGCTCTCAGGTTCCCTTCCAGCACTACATTTCACTTGCCTTCAGAATTGCCCTGTGGCTCAAAGTTCTTTTTTTTATTATTTTTTAATTCAGAAAAGAAAAAAAAAAGTTTTATCATTGAATTAATCCAACCTGACCCAAATCCATACTTCCATATTATGTCAAAACCCATGGGAAACCAGGTAAAGTTGGTTTGGGCAAGGAATACAGTGTAAAGATTCTCTTAGTTAGCAGGTTTATCAGAAGCCCATGGGATACAAGCCAAACATGCTAATGGATTTGGGAGCTTTAGATCAGACCTCTAACAAGTGTTATGTTGCTTAGACTGCAATTTTTCAAATTTTCCAACCTACTGGGTTCCACTGAGGCAATATAGCAACTTTATGTACCATAAATTAAGAGGTACAATACAAGGGAAAGAAATTGCATCTCTTCAAAATTCAGCTATCCACTGGGTATCAAGAAATTCATTAGCTGTGATTTGGTGAACAGCATCAACTTTCAGAAGTAGTTTCAAAACTTGTTCTTCTAGGAATGAAAACCACAACTTTAAACCTCTCGTTTCTGCTAACAAGAAGACACATTTTCAACTGAGTGCTTTAATACAGCAGAGATCTTTCTTCTTACAGTGCTATGAAATTGGTTCACAATATCATTTATGTCAATTTATTTTTAACATCAATTTTGATTTTTAAAAAACATATACTACTTAAAAGCTAAGAAAAATATCATAACTATTGTAATTGTGGAATTCACTGCAATGTAGCAAACATTTATTCTGTGAGATCATTGTGTACTCACCAGCCTTGGTAACTGTTTCCCAGACCAAATTTTTCAAAGCAGAGGTCTTCCCTTCTTATTAGTTCAAAAGCTTTTCTTCCAAGCTTGCTATAAAAAGTGCAAGAAAATTAGGGTCAGTGAATGAATACCTACTATTTTTCACAGGTAAGGAAAAAACTGTGTATTATGGGATCACTCTGAAATCAAAAAGTTGGCAGGACTGGGAAAACTTCAGAGAACTCTACAAAAGTGACTCAAGTTCTAAAAATGTGTCTCAGAGAGATTTAAAGGGAAAAGGTTATGAGGTTAAGAGGTGATTTAATCTTTGTCACTAGGTATCCACAGAGGTAAAAGGTAATTGCTATTATATGGATTTTTTTAAGTAGCAGCCAAAGGTTTACCAAGAAATAACTGAAGTATCAGCTAGGAAATACTAAACTGAACACTTAGGTATTTTGCTACTCCCTAATTCACCCACCCAAATCCCTTGGCTAACTTGCTGCCATTGTGTGCAGTGTTTCTATCCCAGAAATAATGCTCACTGCAAACGCCGTGTACTTGTCATTTCTTTTGATTCCATGTCCAAGTAATATCTTCCACCAAACAATTCAACAATTCTGTACTAACAACCACTACATTGCAGCAATAAGAGCAATCAGTAATTCATGGGCCAATGCTTTTAGGCTAGTGGGTTAATAACAGTCACAAGAACTGAAACAGCAGCCACAAGACAAAACAGGCCACTCTTAATTTTGGCACTGGAGTCCCCATCAGCTGTCTTTCTAATAACAGGGTTTAGTTCAAACAAAAGTCATGGATGCATTATAAGAATTACTAGATACTTTCTGTAGGTTTTTATTCTGTAGGTTTTTAAATAGAATTTAGATTAATCATACATAGTAGGTGCTTGCATCCCTAAAATCAACTGTATGGCCGTTCTGAACTCAGATCTAAATTCTTTAAACTTAAGAAATGTCTTCAATTGTCAGTCTCAGGCGCTATTCTTCATAGAGTAAGAGTAAATTAAAGCAACTTTGATTCATAGAAAATTATAGAAGTCTAGAATATCCTTTTACTGTTCCAAAAGTCGTATTTTTCAGAACAAAAAAATAAAGCAGAAAATATTGGGAGAAACAAAGCATCATTTTCAATTCTTCACTCATTTTTCTTCTATTTAGATGTATCTCCCTTAACCATGTAGTGTGACTGTTGCCTTGTTTGGCCTCATCCAAAGTTAGTTATCAGTAGAAATAGGATAATAAAAAAGAAATGTCAGAAAAATGTGAAGACCTACCCATAAGTGTCCATATTGAGAATACATATGTTCATAAAAATATAACTAAGCTGCATTCTTGTCCTGTATCTATTTTCTGTTATTTTGAGTAAATTATTTGAATAAACATGGTATCTGTATCTTCAATTTAATCTATCTGTGTCATCTGCTTTCTTTACACTGACTGTATTCTTAAATATGTGGAAACAATTAAATTAAAAAATGAAATATATATTAAACTAAAGGCAAATGTATTCCTATTAAATAGTTTCAATATCAGACACTTGGTGTTTGGTTTCTATGACTATGTACCAGCAGGAGTATTAACCAAAAACATCAACTCTAAATGATTATTAGAGAATATACTCGGGAAGTAACTATTGATCTGTGTTTTACTGATCACATATAATGGAAAACCATATCATGTGGTCTGTGTTTTCAATCAAAACTAGCAAAGATTAAATTCCTAATAGATTTCATATCATACTATTCATGCACAACTGACTTGCAAGAATTATGTAGCAAATACTTTTGAGAAACTAATACTCCTTTTTGTGACCATTTACAACAAACAAACAAAAAAGGACTCCAAATCAAATAAATTATTTGCAACAAATAATTTTTTAGTTCTATTCTCAAAACACAGAAGTAGGCACTGAAAAATGTAGTTGTCACATCCTGGTGAAGGATGCCTGTCGCTTTCTATCAAAGCAAAATACTGTGTTGTTTCATTCACATGGTTTTAATTTTTAAGGCAAAACATAAAATTAATACTTTGGTGCATTTTCCCCAAAACTTTTAATCACAAAATGTCTTCGACAAAAGTTGTTTTCTTTTATCCTCCAGCTCTCCTTCCCAATCTCCCTCAGGACTTAAATCCACATGGAACTCAATTTAAGGAACAGAAAAGGGGCAGAATGCATTCATTTCAGGACATGATACCCTAAGTATTGGCTGGTGACAATGCCCATTATTCTGCTATGCACAGATAGGACTAAATTCTCTCCAGACTAAGGCAGTGACAGACAACAGATAACTTCAGCTGAAGAAATCAAGTTAAGTAGGTGAAACATATCACATGGCACCTAGAAAATCTGTGAAGAAAATTTCTGTGCCTTTAGAAAGGAGCAAGAATTACCACACTTTCTTAATAGGTTTCTTATTGCTGTAATGCAGGAAGTAATTTATTAGGCATCCCAGGCTTCTTCAGCTGCACAAAGGTTTTTGAGAACTACTGTGGGGGCCAGAGCACACCTGGAAGAATGAGGAAAAAATCCAATAGTGCAGATTGCCCAGGAAAAAGAATCTCCTGACCCTTTCCTATTAGACAGCAGCACATGGGCCACACTCTGGGAGCGTGACAGGCAGCACTGCTCTAATCCTTCAATGTGCTGGCACACTTTTGTATTTTAATGGATTTTCTTTTTGCTGGTTACTATTGTGGATGCTTCCATTAGTATGTGTTAAGATAGAAATGAAATGGGAAGTGTAGAGTACATCTTAAACTGCACATAAAAATCCACCAGACTGGCCTTGCCCCACCATGCAGAGGAAACTCTGAGCATTAACAACAGAGTTCTAGAGTCACCTCGGGCTTGTGTCCCCCATCTAAGTGCAGACAGAGCCTGTGGTGGCAACAACAGCCCTGGGACCTATATGGAATATGCCATCTGCATGGTCAAAGGAGCCAGGACAGCCAGGAATTTAGCAGGGAAGGGTAAAAGTGGTGCTGGTAGCAATAATGCCTCTAACAGTATCCTTAAGCCCATTAGAGGAGCACCAGGAGCATCAGCTATTATTCAGGGGGGGAAGAAAAGCAATTTGCAAAAGCAGAATTAAAATCAGAAGATGATCTTATGGCTTTTGTATTACTGTTTCCAAATTAAGCAATAAAAAGGAGTGTGAATTGCATTCTATTAATTCATACACAGTGTTTTCATTCTTGGGTAGTCAACACAACAAGGGGTGAATTAATGCTACTTTGTTCTGACACTGTTGTGATTACAAAATGCTAATTTTAAGAAATATTTATATTGCTAATTAAGGAAGAAGGTCAGAAGTTCTAAGCTCCAGCTGCAATCAACACAGTTCACTGCTCTGAATTTTACAAGTTCTGAGCTGTGAATTGTGCTGATTGCAGGCACAGCTCTGGATTCTTATTAGCCAGTCAAACCACCCCAGTTCTACCAAACATTTTATAATATATTCTACTATGTTGTACAAATCCTGCTACTATGATGCAGACATTAATATCATGAAGTACAAAAATAAAACTCTATCTGTATCAGCATAAATTGTACACATGGATATTAGAAATAAAAAGATTAATAAAAATAAAGGCAATAAAGTAATGAGCACTTCATTGTGCTGACACAAGAAGAACAGTGAGCTAATTGTACAGAAAAGAAGCTGAGGCACCAAAATAAAGTGAAAAGAAAAATCAAACTAAGAAAATCCAGAAAAGAGGAGTTTCAAAAGACAGTTTCACAAGTGTCTGTATCCACGTCCATGTACAAAGCCTTAGTTTATAAAAGAACTCAGCTGTGTGCAACAAAAGCAAAACAATCAGAGAACAGAAATAATAACCAATGAAATCATGGTTGCAGTGTTCTAAAACATTGGCATTAAAGCATTACCTGGTGGCAACTGAGAGAAGAAAAAGACAAAGTGGGGAGAAAAAATGTGCAAATGCATTATGACAGAGAAACATGCCTGAAAAAAAGGTGACATTTTAGTTGCATCATATGCACAGTAATTTACATCATTTACAACAATTAACTTTCAATTACTGGGGTACCTTTTCGTATTTTTTAGCTAGTATAGGCAGGTTAAGATTTTTCAGGGAGGAATAATTACTTTGTAGCTAAGACAAATGCTCTAAATGATAAAAGACTTCAATATAAATATCCATGTAGTTCTAAAAATGTAAAGTTTCATTTCTTCCTCTTATACCAACAAACTAATAAACTTCCAAGACATACAGTTTACCTGTACAGGGAGACCTTGCAGCCCTGGAACATCTCAGTTACAAAGTTACCACAATCAAAGGTGGAGGAGAAAAGCCTTGCACAGGAAGGAATTGCACAGTTTTACCATCCATGTCAGAATTTGACCAATAATCTGTAAATCAACTACTTAGTCTTCATTTATAGATCCAGACAACAAAGGAAAAGAGAAGCCTAAACTCTCAGTTTGATTTTATGGTGTTTGACTGCAATATTCTGTTATTTCCAGACTATTAAGTGGTCCATAAATCAAATATTCAATTTTTAATACTGAACTGTATCATTTACCTCATTTTGCATAGAAATTTTTACTGTTTACATAGAAGCAATTATAAAAGCTCACTATTTTGTGAAGATTTAGCACACAGGCTTATTTTTTATTTCAGTGCAAAACTGTAAGTACTTGTATTATAAATGGGTCTGTACATTTTATATTACTTTTACAAGCCACTTACAGCATGTACATAATGACACCTGTGCTCCAAATGTCACACTGTTGGCTGTAGTCAGAGGCACTGATAACTTCATGGGCTGCCAACCAAGCAGAAAAAATAGTATTAATAATAGAAAAAAAAAACTTTTAAATGCTCAAACACAAAGCATGAAGAATGTGCTGATGTGGTATAATTTATTCCCATATGTAAAGAGGAACCAACAGCAGATGTTTAAATGAATAATGTACAGGCCTTAACAATTCATGCTGATGTGTCCTCACTTTTATCATTTAGCTGTTAAGGGGGTGGTGACATTGTGACTTTAGCTGTGTAATTAAACTTAGTACTCTTCTTCTCCACAGTAAGTTATTAAAGCAGCATTCATAACACACTGACTTAAACTCTGCAAGACATCACACAAACTTGGTTTTCTACCAGACATAAGGGTGACACATAAGAACACAGAGTTTTTGCAAAACACAAAGCCTCTGTTTTTTCGAACGCATCAGGTGATGAGCAAAATTTGTGCCAAAATATTCTCAAATAAAAATTTTCAGACCCATTATTTCAGTCCGAGATTAAAATTCACAGATTAGAACCTACTCAACACTCACTTTATATTATTTCAGTCACATGTCAGAAAGATGCTGGTTTGGGGCCATCTCAGTGAGATTTTAGCTGCTGCATCATGGGAGATGTGGTTGAGTTCACAACAAGATCTGTGGTTTTTAATTCCAGAATCAAAGGAGGTGGCATACCTAGTCCCAGTAAGGAACAAAATATAAAAAATATTTTATATTTTCACACAATGGAAGGTCAGACTGGCAGTGAATATTTTACTTGGTGTTGCCCCACCAAATTGAAAAGGCCTGTTGAACTGTGACCTCAGATTTTTTTATGTCTTAGGTAGCTTCAAATATCTAATTATTATGACAAGGATCTTGAAAAAGTTAACTTAATAGTTTGATAGCACCATAACTGGTAAATAAGATTTTAAAGGAAATTCTAACCATTAATATTGTAAAACTGGCCAAACCTGCTGTAGGGACTCATTTTTAATCAATAATTTTGACAAGATTTCAAACTATCAGTAATTCATGCTATTAACATACTGGGAAAACTTACAAAATTATATACATGTATATCCTCAAATACATATCCTACACAAAATAAAATTACCAACTCAGAAAGTTATTATTATTTTTCTATCTTTTCTTTATTACTAAACCAGTCTGATTAAATTTTGAATTTCCATGAGTCTCACACAGAACAAAGGAGGATACATAAAACGGAAATAAGACCAAAAGGAAAATGTAAGCATAGAGGGAAAAAATCAGAAAGAAAAAATGAGGAGCAACTAGCAAGAGATGTAACTCAAAATAAAATCATCTATAAGAATATGAGTGGTGGGAAGACAGTGAATAAAGACATCAGTGTTGTATTCAACCAAGAAGGCAATTGATTGATGATGCTTAGAAGGCAAATGTATTTAATGTCTTCTTGCATCAATTTTAACCAAAATGTCAAGTGCAAGCAGTGGATAGTCTAATCAATATCAATGACAAAGGGGCAAGACCTCAGTCTTTTACAGGGAAGAGAAAGGTTAGCAAGTACTTGAGCTGGAAATTTTAAAATCAGCCATAACTGATAAAATTCATTCTGGAGTACTTTAAAAGTGACAAGAGTTTTCAGAGCTATTAGCTCTTCAAGAACCATTAGTGGAAGGCAGATAAAATACTTAAAAACTGAAAAAGACAATCATGGTATCTATCTGTAAGAGAGTAGAAAATCTGGCATCAAAAATTAAAGAAATATTCCATTAATTTTAACCCCCAGCAAAATACTGCAATTAACAGGCACCTAGAGGAAAACAAAGAGGTGAGTAATAGATATTATGCACCTGTCAGGAGCAAATCTCCATGCAGCACAGGCTGACAGGCTTTGGGGTTACAAGAGGAACATTAAATGTTAAACATCTCTATTTTAGTAAAGATTTTGATACCGTTTTCCTTAAATTATTTTGCAATCCAAATTATTGTGTTTAATGTAATAATTTAATATATTAAAATATCACAGGAGCAATGCACAGGTCCATAAAAAATGCTTCTCAAAAACCAGTTGTAACTTGTTTGTTTTCCAAGTGGAAGGCTGTGTCAAGGCAGGTTTTGTAGTTGTCTGTTCTCCTTAAACAACAAGAGACCAAGAGAGAAGTGAAATAACAGATGCTGACAATAGGAAGGTTCCTACCTGTTCTTCATA
This sequence comes from Trochalopteron elliotii, assembly GCA_024734555.1. Taxonomy (NCBI): domain Eukaryota; kingdom Metazoa; phylum Chordata; class Aves; order Passeriformes; family Leiothrichidae; genus Trochalopteron; species Trochalopteron elliotii. Next base: position 1,209,010 of record JANPWX010000452.1, on the reverse strand, counting down.
TCTGTGCTGGATAGGGGAGGAAATAATAGTCTGAAAATGTGAACTGCAGTTCCACCCTTTTCCCTTTTCCCATGCACAGGATTCCACCACCTCCCTTAGGTCAGCTAGAGCAATTATGTGGCTGCAGGTGAGTTAACTGAAACTTTATAATGAAGAAAAGTGATTAGATCATGGCCTGCAGGTATAAGTTTAAGCTGATTGTCAAACTGAAGGTTTGGGGCAGACAGCAGGAAAAATTTCTAGGAGGATAATGAAGCATCAGAATAGAGTGCCTGGGAAGATTATGGAGTTTCCATTACTGGAGGTCTGTAAGTACACTTTGCACAAATACTCATCAGAAATGACCTCAGTACAGCTGCTTCTTCCTTTGGACAGAGAAATAAATCAAACAACTCAAGGCTCCTTGCAGTGATTAGATGCTGTGTTTCTGTCGTGATTGGTAAATTGGAGAGTAATTTTATGCTGTACAACCCCCTCATTTAAAGAGTATTTAATGCTACTAGCATTTAATAAATCAGAATATTGGAAGGACTAATTGTCTTCCCCCAAAAAGGATTTCTTTTTTGCTTCAGTTTGTTATGAGCAAGCTGTGAAATTTGCTGGTATAAACTGTTGAGGAAAAGAGTCCACAGAATTTTAAAAAAATGAATGCTATGATGGATAATGGAGTGAAGTATGTTATAACATGCAGTATAAATCAGAAAATGTTACAAATCTTTATGTTATGGAACACAAAGTTTTCATTGCCTAAAAAGACAAGGGAAAAGGCTTGAAAAGCATGTCCTTTGGGCAGGTCCTTATTCCCATGTCATAATTACTTGCCTTTGTGATGTTGGGGGTTTTTCAACTTCCATTTCAACATCAGTCCCATACACTGGGGCAGGCACATTTTTGGGATGGAAACTATCTAAAAAAATTGGTTATTATTTATTCCCACTGTTTAGCTGGAGATTCTTATATGATTCTGCAGCACATCAGAAGTCACAAAGTAGTTCTACGTCACCAGAGAAAGGCTACCACCAGAGTGATACAGAGTTAAGAGAAGTCTTACCAAAAAGGTACTAGTCATCAACTGTCCATGAAGAGGATATTTCAAAGGGTGGGAAAAAATGCTGATTTTTTTAAAACAAGATAGGGTCTTATTCTGTATGTAAAATCTTGTTAAAGTGTAATACTTGGAGAAGTCAAATTCTTCATCATACTTTTATATTTTATACTTTTCCTATCAAAGTCTGTGAGACACGCATACATCTGAAGATATCAGTATCTGTGAGTTCAGGAAGGAATGTCCTGATACTGAGAGGTGGCTTGAAAAAGGTCTTTCTATACATATTAACAAAATTTTGTCTCATCCCCATGCCAGTGTGCACCTGTGCCATGTACTTGTATACCATATGGAAGAACCTCTTTCACCAGGACCCAGCCACGTCTGGATTTGTCCATAATTCTGACTGCATGTTCTTCCAAAAACCAGAAAATCATAAAGATCCAGGAAGACTTTCTCACAGCCAAAAATAGGAGGGTGTGAACCTTAGCCTGACATGGAACATTAGCTGCCTCAAGCCTGAAAGTCTGAAGTACTAAAATGTTATTTTTAGCTGTTTTTTTAATCTCACATTGTGCGACGGACATCTCTTTTCCTGCAGTCACTTCAATAGCTGCTGGCCACACCAGCTTTGGGGCTTTGGTTCTGTGTTTTCCATTTCTCCCATTAAAGTCATTCAGGAGTTATTCTCCTCTAAAATGAGAGGAACAAGCAAAGTGAGGAAACATCAGACCCCATGTACATGATAGAAAAAAAATGCTTGCAGCTTGCAGGAGAGATGACAAAGTGTGCTAGTTGCTGTTCCAAATGGGTATATAAGGCAAGGCCATGACAAAAGAACAGCTGGCCATGGTGGGGTCTATTGATGGAAACTGAAAGGATGGAAAACCTGTGGGAAAGACAGAAAATTCAACAATGTCTTATCTACCTCTGGCATTTTCATGAACAAAGGCACACACTGCCCCAAACTGAAGGGTACAGAGAAATCCACAATGACATTTCTTAAAATGAGCATGAGATTATATAAAAATACACAGGTCTTAGAAACAGAAAACAGAGTTTTACAGTCTGGATTTATCCATTATAGATTACTGAGTTGTCCATTTAGCTGTCTAAAATGCTTCTCAGCTTGGAGTCTTCTATCCCAGACAGTAAATTCCTGATCCAGGAATTCAGTTGTACAAGATGATGCCTACATTTTAACAGTAACTACTACTAAAATAGCAAATTAGTGATGCACAATTAACACATGATTTATAAAGCATCAAAGACTATTTTCTTCAATGCAAAAGAAGATGTAACCATGTGGAATATTGTGTTTAGGCAGCAAATATTTATTAATATCAAAAGAATCCTATAATATACTTGTATCTCAATCAAGATACTGTCTAAATAAGTTTTTTCTAATTACTAACAGATTTACTTTAAATTGAAAACATTCCTAATTTAAATATTAATTACATCTCACAGCATCTGCTGGCTTCCTGTAACTAATGGCTTGGGACTATGCAAATACTAATCTGGATGAACAAGGTATGGTTACTTTAAGGAATTTTTTTTTAATTGACCGAGAAATGTACTTACCATTTAAAAAAAAAATACTTTTTTCAACAGCGGCTCTTAGCTTCCAAATAACTTTTTTCCCCCTAATAACACCATTTAGTAATTCACTTCAAAACCTACTAATAGGCATCAAAGTCAGGTCTCCCAGTACTATCTGGATATTAAAAATGGTCCTTGCAGCCAAACTGCTACAATTGTCATCTTATCTTTATCTTTCATTTCCCTTCATTTACTTCATTGATGTCACTGCTTTTAACTAAAATGTTTTCCAGTTTTAGATCTCTGTGAACAATACCTGCCAAGACAGAGTAAGAAATAAAATGTTATCAGTTATAGTGAACATATTCTGACGGAAACATTTTTAAATCTTTTGATTAATTCCTATGAGCAGTTCCCATGCATTTTACACTAAACTAGTGGCAGCCTAACAAAAACCATCTTCCTCACTTCTTCCAGGAAGTTATATAAGAATTTCAAATTTTGAAATCTCATTCCTCACCACAATCCTGTAAGAAAGGCAGAAGTACATAATGGTTCAGTCTTTTAAAACCAGATCCTCTAACAAAAAGAGTAGAGTATCTTGCCTATTTGCCAAATTTGCCCATCTTTTTATACCTAAAATTCATTTTTATATACCAAAGCAGTGAAAGGGTTTCGCCCTTTTGATGAGAGCCCAGAGGAAACAAGACCTTATAAAAGGCACCATTCCATAATCCCATATATTTCTCTGGAAAAAACAGGTAAAAGAAAGGTTCCTAAAAATACAATGTTTTAATGAAGAGGTTAATAATTTCTTTGCTAAAAAAACTCAAGAATTCCAAGCCCTGCACCATCTTCAAAATCTAAATTTTTGTCTGGATAGGTTAATTCTGTTGTGGACTGTGCAGAATTGCAATGGTTCTGCGTGGTGGATGAAAATGGTGACGTTTGCTGAACCCTAAATGTAACATGTGCTGTTCGGAAGTATCAGGCACAATCCGCTTCTTTTTCATCACCTGCAATGCACTGTACACATAACAACTGAATTAAGTTAAAGCTATAATGCAAACAGGTGCAAGTTAAGAAATGATCACAGTTATTGCCATAGGTGGTGCAGAAAGAAAAATAAAAGAAAATGGCAGCACATATTGCATCTGTAAGAAAAATAAAGTTCGAAAAAAGCATTCATGAAGTGCATTTTACTTTTTCTTTACCGGATTATTTTTATCCTATGCAATAAATAATAGATAAAATATCAATCAGTAACTGTTTCTAAATGTATGAACACTCAAAATCAATGAACATATGGGAGAAACAGAGGAATGTAATTATAGTTTTGTGCAGACACGCTATTGCTGAAGGAAGGCTTTGAATGATGTGTCCTGTCTCATTTTCTGTAAAATGCCCTTTACCACAAAGCATTTTTTTAAGTTCTCCATCCTCACACAGCTCCATTACAAGATATGTCTGCTAATATTAACGAAAGGGAGAATGTAATGATTTTGTTCTCTCTGAGTTTAGTTTCTTCTCATGTAATAACCATATATAATTAATTGCAATGTTCCAGCTGTAGTGATGACCTAGAGCCCCAATGCACTCAGTATTCTATGGACAGAAGGCAAAGGACAATTGACCAGCCACAAATATTGTCAGTATTGTGTTTACTACAACAAACCCTCAAGCTTTCAAAGCATATGCATTTTAAAAATGTACAAAAATAGAGTGATTTCAAATCAAGGGCTAAGTATGGATTTAGGGTTCCATTTAATGCATTAAAAATGGGTTTTAGAAAGCCTGATTACCAACCCTTGAAAAAAAGTAAAATGCAACTTGCAGCAACTAGGAATTAAAACTGTAATACTTCAATCAAATGAGACTTCCAAACAATTCAATATCCCAAAAAAGAAAAAAAATCTTACACACGCAGCTAACAGCAAATATTGTTTTACATATCCTACTGCAGTATTTATAATACCTGCTGCCATTACAGAGTCCTGAAATCTTTTCTGTCAGCCACAAAACTTTAGGCAAAAATCTGCACCATGGTACTCATACTGATTTGTGAATGAAACACTTTTTTTGTTTCTTATTTTTACCTTACTTTATTGATAAAAACTCAAACACTTAAACAAGAAACACTGTTCAATTGCAAATATCCTTTGAAGAGATTTAGTTACTTTGCAATCTAATATGCAAATATATTCTCAATTATTCTTTCATGAAAGAATAAGAGCCCTGAATTACACAGTTTGAGAGAAGAGTTTGAATCTTTTCAAAACTTATGCTGCTTCAGGTTTCTGCCACAGGGGCAATGAGACACAAAGAATTACCTGAAAAATGAGAATAAACATCTCCATAACTGAAAAGAGAAATCCTGTATCTGAGAGCTGTATCTTGGTGCTCAAACAGATATTGGAAGAGGAGAATCATCAAATAATAAGAAAGTTAAGAATAATTTAAAGACTATCACACATCTACAAGATATTTACTCTTTTTCCCAAAGTTTTTTTAATGGCTTATTCTTTGGCAGTAGTCTTGTGAATCACTTCAGTTATCATTCCAAGGCTGCCACCTTCTAGTTACCTTCCAAATGGATGAGTTTCGTCAAAAAACAAAAATCATAAAAAGTATTGCAACCATTTAAAAATCTTACTATATTGATCATCCATTAATATAAACTAATCTAAACCTTGTAGTCATATGTTCAAAAGATGTTTTCACTGTCAGAGAAGCAATCTGATTTTTCCAACAAAAATATTTGCAGTATTTTCTACTCAATGTGTTTCAGTCTTTATACATGTTTGCTGTGAGGCTTAGGACCAGCAACTTGCAGAGTTTGGTACAAGTTTTCTGCTTCACTTTGAAAAGTATCACGAGCTGCCACCTGTCATTGTTTGGAATTCCTCTCTGTTTTCCATCAAATTCCCACAAGATTTCTGGAAAATCCCCCTTCTGCTTTCTAGGAGTGCCCATCCACACCCAAATCGTAGGAATTTACTTCATTGTTTGCAGGAGTGCATTCCACTTCTTTCAAGCAATATCCTCAGCTTTCTGGGAATTTTTCTACATATTCCACACTTTCCTCAATTTTCCCCATGCCCATAACTTTGCACAAGATTTCTGGGAATTCCCCCTTTGCTTTATAAGACTTCCTTGTGTGCTTTTGCCGAATCCACAGCCAACTTTCTAGAAATATTAAGTGTTGTTGGAAGTATTCACTTTGGCTGCTCTCCTCCTTTTCCTACCTCCTACATTCCAGGCTGTACCACTGTTTTTCAGGAAATTTCCTCATTCTCCCCAGTTATTTTTTCCCATGTGCTTTTTGGAGGATCTCTTCTGCTTTCTAGGAATTCTGTGCCAACTTTCAGGAATTTACTAAGTGCTTCCTAGAAAATTTCCCAGTGCCTTCCCAGTTTCCCAGCTGCTTTCCATGCATTTTCCTACTGATTTCCAGAAATTTCAGAGGTGTCTTCTAGGAAACTAGACAAAGTGAGTGGGTAGTCACTGTGCAAATGTTATTGGTAAATAAAACAAAACAACAACAACAACAAAAAAAAAAATAAAGTGACCTTCCATGATGCCTATGGCTTGGGAATTGCAAAAACTGTCCATAACTGAGAATGTACATATTAAAAACTGTTCTTAATGAAGTGGCAGTTCCTGAATATAATACTGAAAAAACCACCAAAGCCTCCCAAGTATGTTTTCTTTGAAAAGAGTGTCATTTAAGCAAACTTTCTCATGCATTTTCATAAAACTCCTGGGAGACCTAAAAGTGGAGAGTGTTTAGATGCCAGTAACACATCTAGAGAGCTATGACAGTTTCAGTTCTAGGGCTGACTATCCAATATAATTTGACGCTGCTTTTGCAGTAATGACCAACATCTATGGCTACTCATCTTCATTTTCCTTGCTGAGACTTTGTGCGTCCTCCTCCTATACACGTTTTCCACATAAGTTGCAGAGGGAAATAATTGGTTGCATATTCAGGTATTTCTAATTTAGGGTGAGAGGTACTTTATACCCCTGTACATGAATATAAAGAAATGTATATGTAGAAGTGCTCCTGGAAAGGGGATCCGTTTACGTTGCTTTCCGAGTTGATGCATTTAATTCCTAAATTTCAGTTTCAGTGCTTTTTTCAATTTTCTTTTCAGATGTACATGTAACAAACTCCTCCAACAAAAGCTTTTAAAGTTTTCAACTGAGCAATTTTAAAGCCTTCAGTATGAAAGAGAAGATTATGATACAGGATAAATATGTCTCCATCAATGTTAACTACTGCAGGAATGATAGGAAAAGAGACTGTACATAAATGAGAGTGAACTACAGAGAAATTAAAGACAATCAACTTCAAATCCAGCTTCAGTCTCAATTTTTTCACCTACTACCTTTATAGTGGTATTACCATTTACACACTTTTCTACATCTGAAGGGCACTATAATTGAAAGACATCAAGGTACAAGTAGGTGGAAAACCAGAGAATTGCCCATCACGTGCAAACTCTAACTCCTAAAACAAAAGATTTCTTTTCAAAACATAATACCTTTAAAGCCTCTAAACTTAATCTAATGTTGTTAGGCTATTTTTAGGATTAATAAGTCCTTTAGAGCACGTATTTCTTCATCAGTTTAGACAATGATAAGAAAATATATCTACTGGAGGCATCCATGCAGAGAAACCTTCTGCAAGAATTGGCTCAATCCTAAGGCATGATATCACATACAAATATCACTATCGTGTCACAACCACAAAAACTTTTCAAAAATTATGTAAGGAATCTCATTTATTATATTACCTTAAGTGAAAATAAGATACTGTTAAATGTCTTCAAAAATAAAGCATTTTTAAAAGTTCAGTATTTCAGGTTAATTTGTTCAACTTGTCTTCTGATGAATGGACTATTCTAGGCAGTGAAATTTTGTGCTGTGAAATTCCTGGCCTGCCTACTGGATGGAACTACCACCCTGTGTTTCCAGGAATTTCTTGGAAGCCAGCACTTTTTATGACCATTGAAAATAACGTCAAGTTGTCCTTTAGGGGCAAGAGTTAAAAAATATTTTCTGTGGATGAGATTTTACTCTTATTTTATTTATTTTTAATTTACTGGGAAACATAATCTTTACTTTGGAGAAATGAGCGCCGGTAACTGTAGAAGATGAAGAAACACCCACTCTTGAAAAGACACCTCAAAAATACACAGAAAAGAAAATTAGTTCAGTTCCAGTCTCCTTACCTCCTCTCTCCATGTTGGATCCCCTTGTCACACCTCCATGACCTCCAAGTCATGTGTGATCTTTGTGGAATGGGGCCAAAAAAAATACAGCATTGCTTGGTTCAAATGAAGCTGAGCACATGGTTCATTTTGTGGTCTACTCTTCACTGCTTTCAGACATCTGTTCAATTTTGTATAGTCTGCGCCCAAATTAAATTAAAACACTGAGACTGGCAGGAATGTGTCCACTGCTCAAAGAAGTGGAATAAAACCTGAGAGATGAGGGTGTGGGTGGAACACAAAAGCCTTGTGTTCTAACTACAGCTGTCTGCCTCACTGACAAGGCACTGGATTGGCATAACACAGCATGCTGGTTTGGACAGCAGATCTGCAAAGACAAAAGAAACACACAGTCAAAAATGATACTTCAGCTTTTTTAGCTACAGAATGGCTGGGTGCATTCAGAGATGGAAAAAGCAAACATTTTTTTCTGCCAGACAGTACAAAACTAGAATAGATTTTTCCTTCAAAGCAAATGGTATACCACACATTTTAAGAGGATTTCAAAATACTTCAATAAACCTGGGAAGCTGTTGATCTGGAGCATCCAATAAAAATGAACTTTTGCTTCTAACTGGCATCATGTGAGGACATCCTTCAGCAGTGCTGCCAAAACAGGGATAACAAAAGCCAGGGTTTCTCGGTACTCTTGCAATTCCCCTGGAGAGCTGATTTGCACGTGATTCCTCAAAGTCTAATTTTCTCAAAACACAAGCTGCACAAAAAGGCTCAGAGGGAGTTAAAATGCACCAAAGAAGGAAATCTTAGCTAAACATTTCCAGGCAAGAAGGCCAGAGCTCAGTTCCTCCACAGCAGACAACAGAGGAGAAGCAACCCCTGGAAGTGCTGGGGCATTAACAAGTCTTTAACTCTTGGAATACCATCAAGTTGCCCAACTTTATAAAAGAGATTCATTCTACCATTGTAAATAGCTACTGCAAGTGAGGCACAGGAAGCTGCCTCCAACTGGCTCCAGCTCCTGCAGGACAGGGATCAGAGTGCCAAAACCTGGGGTCATCCCTCAGCAAGCACCTGGCCCCCACGCTGAGGCTGCTGCTGCCCTGGGCAGTGACAAAAGCAGCACTGCTCACCTCAGGAGAAGAGGGTCACCCCTGGAGACCATGAGGGTGTTGGCATTTTAGATACAGGGAGACAACAGTGAGTTAAAAGAAGGACCCAAGCTGCAAGAAAATGGGAAATGTTGGCTTAAGGAATGCAGCATACAACTTGCATTCCTGCAGAAAACAAGGATCAGGTTTTCAGCTGGCAATCCGCAAAATCTCCTCTGCTCCATTGCCTCTGATGCACCTCAGAGATAATCTCAGATGTCATTTGAACATCCTTAAGCCCTCTGGTTCCATCCTAGCCCCTCATTTCCCACATCGAGGACTTTTCTATTTGAATGACAGATGACTTATTAGAAAACAATAGTACAAAATACTTACATGGAGACAAAAACTACTTAAGAGAATGTTCTTTTCTGATAGAGTGCTTTTATCATGAGATAACTTCTAATCTCACTCAATAGCCTACGTTTTGCAATTTACATGAAACATGATTAATATCCTATTTCCATATTTAAGTCTCTGACAATATTAATACTCTTAGTCCTACTCTCTAAGAAATTTTTAACTGTAATATGATAAAGTTATTACAGATCTTGATTTTCTGAAATGTACCAGGAAAAAAAATGCGATAACTAACACAAAAAAGAGATAAGCTTAATGATATGTAAAAATCTTTTTGTTCTCTTGAAGATGTTCTGAAAATATTTAAAAAGGGCTAACATCCTGAATTTATTTTACATTTTGCTTCTGAATAAAATTTTTGTATTAAAAATTCTGACTGGAGTAAAGTCTTCTGCTGATAAATCAATAAACTGAGGGATATGGGGTTTTTTCTTTAATATTGTCAATATGACAATTCAAGAAAAAGAAGGAATAACTTTTTCACAAACACCTTTGTAAACCCTCTGTCTAGGCACAAGAAAATACTGCTAATTCAAAATACATAAATCAACAAAACAATAAATAAGGGAGAGGCCTACAGCTCTTTTAATTCAGATTACTGCCAATATAAAACAAATTTTGAAAGGCAAAAAGAAAAATACAGATTTTACATTAGCTTTTGATAAGATTTCCTCTTCATGATGTTTTAATCCCTTCATGAGAGTTATGTGATCTTTCTCAGATCCCTGTGGGTGTCAAAACCATAGGGCAAGACACCAGCCAAAGCCTAGCCCATCTCTGTGTACCTAACAGATTATTTTGCAAGCTTTTATTAATCTCTGAAATTAGAAGCCATAATATATTTAATTAACCAATTAAAGAATGAGCAAATGGTATGGCAGACTGCCCCATGGATGGATAAAAATCTCAAACACTCTAGCAGCAAATTATCTGCCTTAACCACTCGAGGTAACCACGAAAAAAGCACATTTTATACAACTAAAAGTTGTACAGGCGGAGCAGATTAATACCTGTCTGTTTTTAATATCACGTGACACAAACAGGCAAAGAGAGGAGGAATTGTTTTGTGACAGCCTTCAGCACCTAGAGGCATTTCCCTATCACATTTGCGGTCTGCTTTCTTTTCCTTTGTGAATTGACAATGTCACCAAAGAGCAATTTGAAGTCACTTTTCTTTCCCAGCCCACAAGTATTTGTGAGGGATGTAAGAAAGTGAGGGCTCACGTTGATGCATTCAGCTGTTGCTGGTCAAGGTGGACATGCCAAGAGACACGGTGTCCATCACAAAAAAAAATGGCCACACTGGAAACACCCACTTAGAACTTTCTGGTGTTGGAAGGTGGGAGTTATGTGGCCAATATATTAGAATCTAACATTCTAAATTGTCTTTTGTTTCAATTCCTCCATGATTTTTAGCATCTCTGGTACCTGAACTTGATTAAAGAAACCGAAGCAAACCAGAATTCTGGGGTTCAACCCTTACTGACTGTTCACTTCTACTTTTAGCATATCTGCTTCTAAATTGAGCTAGAAATTAAATCTTCTCTAAGCTCCTTTGGGAGCTGAGAAGTTACATGCCCCTGGTGCTACAATTTTCCTTACCTGTTAAATTAAGATAACGTCAGTTATCACAATTAACGTTCTAAAATATTATTACATGGCAAATGATTCTTACAGGAAGACATGTACTGCAAGAGCTATGAATGCACACTGAGTCCTACAATTTTACTTATAAAAGAGCAGCACCTAGAACAGAAAAAAAAAAAAAAATGGGGCCAGGACTTCATTGCAGCTTGCAAAAACTAAAGGCTCAACACAAAAGGCCTGAGATATAAACCATATAAATAATTGATCCTACTAGTTAATAAATGAATACATAAACATTTGTGACTAGTATGTTTTTACCCTCAGTTTAAATGAAAAGGTTGTAATTCCCAGAAAATGAAAGGTGAAATCCAAGGAAGCCTGTGAGAAATTCTTAGAAAGAAAAGGGTTTATTCTTCAAAAACCTGTGGAAAATTTCTATGACATACATATAGAATGTCTTGGAAAGCAAAGGGTAAATTACTTGAATTTGCAGGAGAAAATATTTAGGCAGCACAGAGAAAATTTCTAGACAGCAGAGAAGAAATTCCTTGAAAGCACAAGAAAAATTTTCTGGAACAGGCAAAGTAAATTCCTACAAAGTACAGAGCAAAAATCTATGGAGAATACCTGCCTAGAGGGGAGATTCCTCAGAGAGCACAAAGAAAATTCACAAAACATGGGGGGTTAAATTCATAGCAAGCTGACCTGGATAATTACTGAAAACCAGAGATAAATTCCTGGAAATGAAAGAGGAAATTTCCAAAAGGCACATAAGCAATTCCTGTAAAATGAGGGGGAAATATCAGGATGCAGCACAGGGAAAAAAAAAAAAGGAAAAAAGAAAAAAAAAAGGGGGGGGGGGGGGGTGGGGAAGGAGGAAATAATCCTGGAAAGTGATGAGGAAATATAAGTAGAAAGCAGAAGCTGGCATTTCCTAGAAAGCATAGTGCAAATGCCTGGAAAGCTGAGAGGTGAATTTCTAGAAAGCAGGCTAGGAATTCCTGAAAAGCAGGAACACTTTCCCAGAGATTCCCAGAGCCAGGTGTGTCCTGTGCAGCACTACAGCCCTTTACTTTAACAGCTACATCAGATTTTGCCTGAGAAGGGAGCAGAAGCAATGGAATACTGGGTCACCTCCACCCTCAGTGACAAAACCAGAACAGTAACTTGGCAGTCCAAGCCAAGAGAAAGCTATGGCTTAGGTCAGACACCTCTGGAGACCTTTTCTCCCAGATCAACAAATTTGCTTTCTTCTGTGGCCACTGAGATCAGAATTACAATGGAAAGGAGGCAGAAAACAGGGGTGACTTTCCTCTCTGTGTGTTGCAGGTCCTCCAAGCCTGGACACAGGTAAAATCCTGCTTTCACATGTGTCCCAAACATCCTCCCTTGTACCAGGAAAAAACCAGCTCAGAAACCTCTTTCATTCTCTTCTTATTTTGGTCCTCTTGATTTTGTTTAACATTTCTGTTATCCCTAAATTACACTGAGAATGCATGAAAGATATGGTGAACAATTTATTATCAGAGATCACAAACACTGGTTACTACTTAATCACCAGTTATAAGTAGCAGCCAGTAGTTATTAACACAAATATCTCAGACACCTTCATCCATTAGCACCTTGTTCCTGGACTTTCAAAATACTGAAATGGGAGATTTTGAGAACCATGAGAAACAAAGGAGCACAGGATTCCCATTAAATTTCTTTGGTCAGTAAAATAAAGGAGGAAAAAAGCACATGAGGCACAGCATCAAATTAACTAGTCTTATAATATAATAAGAAAAAACTGAAGGGTCTGCTGTGGAGAGTTTGGTTCGCCAGCCTGAAAATCCTCCCGAGTTAAGAAAAAGCCTACACGAAATAGGAAACATTCACGTCTGTGCCACTGAAGACATCTGTGCTATAAAATCTGCTGTGAACAAGCTACAGTTTCTGTTCTGTACAATCCTGACGCCTTAGTCCCTGTTATAAAGACAGATCTCCCATTGACAGCATCAGAGGGGGAAAAATGACTGCAGGATTAGATCCTACATTTCACTGGTTTTTATTTATGGCCACTTACCAACACCAACCGCTTACCACTCCTAGAACATGTCAAATTACTCCATCCAACCACAGACACTCAAATATATTCATATCAGCTTCAAACTGACTATAAAGTCAGTGAGAAGGTTCATGAATAAAGAGAAATTCCAGTGACAAGGCACAGGAATCTTAAAGCAACTCAAACTGGCTGTAAGACAAGGGAAAGTCAACCAGTGTGTGCATTTAGCACAAAGACCTTGAGTCATCAGTACAAACATGCAGACAGATACACAGCAATTCTAACAACTGGTCAGCAACAAACACTCTTTGAATTAAGAAATTTGTCACAAAGAGATGGGAAAAGTCACCTGTACCTTTCTTTCTTTAGTCACTTCTGAAAAGCCCACAGCAGAACCACAAGTGTGATTAAATAAATGTGCTTTTCAGTTACCCTGAAATGTTTATGGTAATTTCAGTGAAGTCAGTGTAGTCACACTACATTTCCACTCAGATCAGTGGGGTCAGGATCAAACCCTAAGTGACTAAAATCAACAGAGCACAGCATCTGCTAATACCACTGCCCAAAAAACCACAATAAGCCTCAGGCATGCTATTATCAGATTACATGATTTCACTGTCAGGCTGAGTAGTTTGAAAAGCAACTACAAACTGTGGAGGATTTAATTTTCACAGGCAAAGGATCTCTCTTTCATTTAAAAGGACAAGACCATGTTGTTTCTTCGAAGATAAAACATCGTTTTGTTCTCCTCTTGTAAAATGATAGATAGAAACATTCTTGCCCAGTATTTTATGAGATAAAATGTTTTTATCTGTGACTGGAATGTGAAGCACAGAAAAGTTCGATTTCACTTGGGAATGCCAGAGTGTTTGCATTGCAGAACCAGAGAGGTTACAAGATTACAATTACAAGTGACATCTTGTAACCTCTGTGAAGAGACTGGGCAAATGGCAGAAGCACTGTAGCCACAAGTTTGTTTAGTTCTTAGTGAGAGTAAGATATAAAAACAGATTCATCCTTCCAGCATCAGACTGAAGCTTGTTCTCCCAATAAAGACTAATGGGATTACAAAAATTATGGCTCACAAAAATTCTAGGTAGTAAGTGGTTGTGTTATAATGTATACTCAGTACTTCTAGAAATCTGACAAAGATCTTTTTTTAACCCCATCAACACTGGAAATTTTTATAAGTTTTTAACCTTTTCATATTATGATGGCATTTTCCTTCCCACAATCTTCTTAACTTCCTCCTTCCATTCTGTGCATTTCAGAGTGCTGGGCTAATTTCTCTTAGTAAAGTAGACACAAAACTTCACAGCTTTCTAGATGAGAAAAAAAATCAACAAATATACAATCTTGAATCAATTGAAACAGCCTTTTTTAGATTGCTGGCAGTTGCTAGTTAGTAAAATTTAGCAAATCAGAGGTCAAGTTCACAGTTTTTGGCAAAATAAAACCCACAAGCACACACTAAAGGGGACATCATTTTTCACAGCTCTGATTCAAGAAGATTCCTAGCTGCCTTTCTGCACTCACAGTTGTCCTACTCCTAGCTTGGCAGAAATACAGGGTGAATGTTCACACTCACCAAGTGCCAAGGCAGCATGCAATGCTTTAAAACCAGCACTGGCAGTCTTGTCAGCAAAAGGAATTTATTCTGACTCCACCAAAACTGGACCAAGACCCAATTCAGTGGCCACCACCAACCACTACAATTGCAGCTCTTGGAGAAGGATCCCAAATATGCAGCAAACCCCCAGGACCGGGAAACAGCTCATGAAATACGTGGAAAAGCTCCATGTCTGGCAGCCTGGAACAGGCAAACAGCAGCTCAGACAAGCAAAATGCAATTAATGGTTACCTGCTGGGTTATGTTTTACATTCCTTCCTGTGTTCAGTAACTAGAATGCCCAACCTGAAGCTGTGACTGAAAAATGTCTCAGTGCTGACACCCACATCCCAGGCCATTCTCTCTGACATTGGTATCATCTCTTAGGCAGCTATCAGCACACAGGCCTGTCAAAAGGATGCTCCATTCAATAACATTTAGGGCTTATCAGCAAATTAATGAAAATCTTTAGGTAAGGCAACCTACACCAAGTTGTTACAGTATATAATAACAATCAGTGTTGTGTGCAGTTACAGAAAACCCTGCCACTAACACTATTTTAGTCTGTATCAATAAACATGATTTTTAGACCAAAAAAACCCCAAACCACCAACACTTAGGGTAACAATCAAGATACACACTAACAAAATATACAAATACACGCATGAATATATAAAATTTCACATTCAGAATAAGTGCCCTTGTGATTCAATTACATACTCTTCCTTTTATCCAGGTACTTTGCTTCTGTCATACTGCATAGCCATGGGAGTGCTTAAGGATTATGTTAGAGGGGATAAAATATCAGAAGTCATCACTGTCATTTATTAGGTCCAGTTCTAACATCTCATGGAGCTGGGCATACCACCAGCTGCTGATAACTTTAATTTCATTGTATTTAATATTACTCAAAGAAAACATTATATTCGTTAATAGGAAAACGTAAATTTCTCTCCTAACTTTTTCTGTAAGATTTTTTAAAGCTAATTCTTCTTTTTTTTCCCCCACAAAGTAAGTTTAGTTCTGAAATTCTCTCTCATCTCCTGAGAGGTGATCCTGTATCTTCTCTGCAGGTAGAATTTTAAGTGAAGTACACCACAATATAAAAGACAAATCCCTAGATTCAAATCACTGGATATGCCTCTGCCGAAAAAAGTCAAATACAAAGAAACACCTGCATAGAAGAAATAGGGTTGATTGCATGTACACATAATTTCACTGGAAAATGCATGAAAAATATTAAATTTTTATCACCTATTTCAATGTGTTATTTGATGCATATCTTTATGTTGCTATACATTTTAAAAAAAATACAAAATCCTAAATTACTTTTTTATCTTTAATTTTGTTCAAATGTTTCACAACTTAAGCCTATCATATTACAAGGCTCTTCAGGAGACTTAAATAGTATTAAAATACTATCTTCAATTTGAAGGGCAAAATACCTGGAAAATTAAGGTCACATAATGTTTCAGAACCTAATGGAGTATGGATTTCTGCTTGGAGTACTTCAACCAGAAACCTCAGTAATCTTAAATCTGTCTCTGCTAGACATAATAAGTTTAAAAGAATTTCAGGGTATATTTTGTATGTACCTGTCATTTCTGAGCAGGGCACAAAACATTAAGTTCAGAATACCCAGCTGCTATAGAAGAGAAAAATCATTCAAATCAAAAGCACTCTTACAGGACAGTAGGAATAGACAGCTGCAGTAACAGATTTTGAACAACAAACACCATGTTAATTTCTTGCACTAGTGTTTAAATATACATAAACACCACTGAAATAATGGAGCATGGGCTTCTTAAATCTTGGCATGCTTAAAAGTCATGCACAACCATACACAAAAAATAATCTGCATCTGGCAGATTATTGCTTGACATCTTGGATGATTCTGATGTCATTGATTATTTCCTAAGGCTGCCCAAGGAAGATGACTCAGAGCATAACACAGAACAACCTAAAATGTCTTCAGCCTAGGAATATTTTAGAGCTTTTTTTAATACTTGACCTCTTGTGGTCAACTTCAGCCAAGAAAAGCCACCACACTAGTATTCAGCCTCCAGGAGAGCCCTGAGACAGCAGAGCTCACACAGGGAAGACCCTGTGCTACTGCAGCCTCCCACAGGCTTCTCAGCAGTTCATGGGGGCAGCATGTGAGCAGGAAGCAGATTTCAGAGCTGTGACCAGGTATCAGGAATTCCTCTACCATTCCAGCTGCCAAATATAAGCTCTGTCTCTATCTCCTGGCTAGTAGTAAAACCATGCCTTTATAAAATAATCTGAGAGGGGAAATTAATTGCCAGTGATGACTCACTCAGCTGCACAGCAGAGCCCCCACCTGCATTCATCCAATTGTCCATAAAAAAGGGAGAGCACAGGAGGTGCCTTGGCCTAATCTGAACCAAATTTAATGGAAAAGAAGAATCCTACCAAGGTATTTACATCAGTTATATTAACAATTCTCCTGAAACCTGCAGACAAACCAGGAAGAAATAAATCCAAAGCCAAAGGAACACTGTGTTGCTCATAGTACCTTAAGTAAGCAGAAACTGTTCCTCACACTAGTGTCACATCAAAGATTCACAATGCCACAAACCAGCTTAAGTGACCCTGAAGAGTTTATAAGATTCTTATGCAAGAAACCTGGGGTACACAGCAAACATGGATTTTCCCAAAGCAAAATCCAAAGTGAATGAATCTCCAAAAATCTGTACAAGAATAGAGGTATTAGTACCATTTCTCTTAATTGTGTTCCCCATATAGAGCAGCTGTGAGAGGCCATTACCACCGAATGAGTCAAAAACCACTGAAATAAAGTCCTAAAAATCCAGAGCATTCTGTATAAACCTGCCCAAGGCAAAGGTGAATCAAAACCATGACACCAAGGTCTGTAGACACCTGATATTTCATTGAATGCTGCAAGAAATCCATGACATGCAGTTAAGAATGAGACGTTAACACATGTAATGTGTTAATCTTGGTATATATTGAAAATTCCAGCACAGGAACCTGAATGCATCACCATCTGTTTTCATACAGGGAATATCTGCAAAATCTTCCCTTTTTTGTTTGGCTTTTTTTTGTCACTCAGTCAGGTTAGGATGACAGCATTAAAATTGTGCTTTAATACATCAGGAACAATGCATTGAATTTGATGCCAAAATTATGTGGTGATTTACAGGCATGTTTTTTAGCAGTCATTTAACACCTTCTCCAGAATGGTCCAACTGTAGTTACTTAGATACTTCACTTTAAAAAAATCATGAATGTAAAAACCAAAAGTAACTCTAAATGTTTAAGAAAAAATGAACTCAATTTCCAGCAGCCAGTCGGAAATGCATAGAATCTATTTGTTAAACATTTTAAATCATCTATTGCATCATTTAGTTCACCCACAAGGTGGCATCTTTATTCTACATTTCCTTTCTTAATAGCCTAGAGAGGATCAAGCTATCCTTTAAAAAAGGTGCTGTGACCCCAGATGAAAAGTGGAGGCCACTGTACAAAGACCTGTTAGAATTTGTATTCAGAAATCATCAATATTTCTTCCTTTCAGATCAAACATTTACTGATTTTACCATTGAGATGGGGATCAATTTGCAAGTCATGACATCCAGTTCAACACCTTTCCCATAGAAAGTATAAAAGAGAAAGTGCTTTGGACATGATTGCAGAAAAATCTCTTAGTATTCTGTCTACTGATACTTGGTATCCTCAGCATTAAAGCTTTTATAATGAAAACTCTATAACATGCATAAAGCTAGCTTAAACATGCAAAGCCAGCCTTAAATCTGTCTGATACCAATCAAAACAGTTCAGTCACTCAGTACTTACACACAAAAATCTCAACTTTAAGAGCTAAAGTTTATCATTAAAAATTAAATCAAGCATCAGCTAAACATGGGCCTGCCAATAAAAAGCATTCTATGCTGCATGAAGTTACATACCAGTACATAGATTACATCAGTAAACAGCTATGTCATTATGTATTTAAAATTAACTATAAAATTGAAATAATTTCAGATTTCACTGGGTCTCTGAAAATTCACTGAAGGTAGCACTAATTAAAAATTATTTTTCTACATGACAGTAGGCAGATTTTAATGCAAAGTCACAAATTAGGTAATTATATTAAGTACAAGGAAAAGGTAAGCAACCAAACATGCCTTTCTCCCCTAAAAGTTATGTTAACCCTGCTGTCTTGTTCTCAATGCTGTTCTTTTGTGTTTGGGTTTCTGCCACAATCAAATGTATGTATTCCTTAATTCCATATTTTGTTATCATGAACTGGGAAGGTACCAATTTCTCTTTTACATTAAATAAAAAATTTCCCAGGAGCACACATGGTTGAGTGCACACAACACATGCTCAGCTATCTACTTTATGCAAAAATCTCAAAATAACATCTATAATCTCAAAGATTGGCTTTCAAAGACTGGAAAGGGGGAAAAGGGTAGAGAAAACTGTTCCTAGGATCTTCCAGAGTGTACCACATTGGTGCATTTCACTTAAGATATACTTTGAAAATGAAAACTCAGTGGTACTAAATTAAACGTCATTCCTTTTTACTGCCACCAACGTGCAGTTTGAACAGTCGTAAAGTGCAGAAATCTATCAAAATTTAGGAATACAAATGGGGCATGTGAATTATGAGCACTGTTGTAAGATAGTTATTTACTAAAGAGAAATGTCAAGAGTAAAAGTTAATTCTTACTGTTACTTTACTTTTCCCATCCAATACAACTGTCTATATTCCTCCTTAAAGGTACCCTGCCATCAAATTTAATGCACTTCTTCCAAACTTCTCCTACTGGAAGACCCTTAAAGGTTTTTAATTTTTTAGCTTTAAGCTATTCCAGAATTTTTGCACAGACTGCTGTACAAAGACTATGAAGTGGTTTCCACAGTTAAAAAAGACTAATATAAGTGAAATAAGATATGCAGGTAAAAACCACCCTCTTACACAAATATTTATCTTAGTAGGCATTGGGCTGTGGCAATGGAATAGCCTCCAATAAAATATATGTACCTGTTGTGATGGTTTATTAAAGACTTGTTCTAATATAATTCTCTACCTTCCCTCTAAACTTCTGGTTTGCAGACAATACATGAAAAGAGAAATAATCTAAAAAATCCAGCCCTGTAACCTTTCTATACCTACATACTAAAAACGTGAGAAATTAGACAAGTCCAAATGAAGACTTTTCTGCCTTGGGTAAGGAAACAGATGAAAACATTGTTTCAGTGCAAAGCAGCCAACAAACAAGGAAACAATAAAATAAAAACATCCCACAAATAAAAAGTCCATTTGGTTGGTTTCCTGGTAGGTACAGGAGCACGAAAAAATTAGCAGCTGTGCTGTAACATCATAAATAATAACTTTAGTTTGATTTTATCATTGATTATTTTAGGAAAATTTAGGGGAAAAAAATCAATATCTGGCAAATTTGTGAGCTGGACTAAAATGAGAACAGAAGAAAGGAGAGTTTTGTTATGTGTGCACTTGCCCCATATGTCCAACCATGGTCAACAGAGAGAGGGTTATTTGAATGAAGGACCTTATTGAGTTTTTTTTCTAACTACACACATGAGTTCAACTCCTGAAGTATTTTACGGTGGACTTGAAACCTTTTTGCTAGCATAAAAGAAGGTGAAGGTTGCAATGTGATGTATGTTGCTACCAGAAATCATGGAAAGATAAGTAATGAAGGCCCTTCAAAGCTAAAGGAAAGGTCTCTGTGCCACAGAGGTAAACAAGTGTAGCAAGGAGTTAACCAGGGCAATGATCTGGCTTGAAAACTGATCTATGTTTAATAGGAGTGTAACAAAATATTCTATATTTTACTGACACCTAACATGAGTAAAGACATTTGTCCCCTCACTCCTCCACTGAAGCTTCTACCTGGCACAATCTGAATGATCAGATCCAATTCCAAGCAGTGCAGGCAACCACACAAAGGATGCTTGCTTCGAAAAAATCCACAAAACAGTCTGTTTAAAACTATATTAAATACTCTATACATATTAAATACTCTATGCTGTTTCAATATCATTTCTGCATTTGGTATCCTGCCCAGAGCTCTGAGAGCAGGTGTCCCCAGTTTCAGTGATGGATCCAATGTGAATCCATCCATCCTGGATGCACTTCTGAGTATTAATGCATAACAGCATCATTTGTTAGCTATTGCTAATTAGTACCTCTAATGAAAAATGCTAGACACAAAATAGGCTGCTTCTCCAGATGAAGATATTTCAGTGTCTAGAGAAATTAAGTGGTGTACAAAACCTACAGTTGTCCTCCCAGCTGTATTAAATATTAGGCTATCAGGAGTACTTTTCCAACACCAAAAAGAAAAAAAAAAACCACCTTTTCCCTTCCTATCAAATTGAAAGCACATACAAATTCCCATTTCTGTTTTGTTGAAGTATTCAAAAAAAAACCTGACTTCTTTTTGATGATTATTTCTCATGCAAGGAATGGAGAGCAGAAGATTCCGCACACCTTGTGGACCAAAGTTAACACAGAAAAAATTGGTTTGGAAGTCTTATAGCTGATGTAACTATGAATCATGTATTTTCAAGGTAACAATTACCACATACTATAAAAATTAAAGAATGATAGAACAGGTTTCTTCTTTTCTTTCCTCTCAATATTGCCAAACACACATGAAGCATATAACTTGATAAGGACTATATTCAAGAATCCTAAAAAACACTAGTTTTCAATTCACCTGAGTATCTGCTCGTGTCTAAAGAGATCACAAACATTCTCAGCAGCACTTTTAATAAATAACCGCCTTATTTTTATAAAGAAGTATTACTTTTTTCCTGATTAGGATGGCCTTGCTAAGTGATACAAAAATAATTATTTAGAGGATGTGTTTAGTCTGGAGGAACAGCAAACGTTCTTTCAAAAACTGTTCTACATGCAGAGAGTTTAAATTTCATGCCATGTGATGTTCTCGTAAAGCATATCTGCAAAATGCAGAAATGCTCTTCCATTGCTGAGCTAATGGGGAGCAAAGAAAAACTCTTTGAACCCTCAGTTAAAATTTTAGAGGATAAAAGAAACAAGATATGCAGGTGTGCATATTAAATGTCACACTATGATACTGCAGTTTTACAGAGTATTAATTTATTAAATATTTAATTTATAAGTTTTTCTTTTCACTTCAATATTAATTACCACTGCACCTGACCAGTGTCAAGCACTGCTTCAACAAACTTCTTAGGAGTTAAGAATGTAAAAGCATTTGCTACATGACAACCTAATAGACAGAAAATTTAAATGAACCTGGTCTTACCTCACCAAATTTGGGGGGTTTATTATAATTACATGAAGTAAAACTGTTCTCTAATGCAAACAGAACAACTCTACCATCATTATAGGCATCACAATCATCCAGGACAAAATTAAATTTCAAGCACTGTCTCACAGAAATCTAAGATGATGCTCCCCAAAACACAGTGCTGTGGATGAACACATTTCAAACCTGACATGACCGAACTTACAGACAACTTACTAGTAATGAAAATCTCTTGGACTTGAGAGATCATGTTTTCTCAGGTATTCTAAGAAAGCTAATTTATACTTTGTGATGGTTCATCAAAAAAAAAAAATAAATAAAAAGCCCGGGCAAAAATTACAGGATCTGGTCCTACTCCTAGACCAAGTGACCAAGATTTATTTACTTGAATATGCATTAAAATACAAAATTATCAAATATTAAAATCCTAAAGTTACCGTTATTTTGTGTGCTTGTGTTACATCTCAGTTTATATGTTCAGCACAATAAAACCTCAGTTTAGGTTGTCATGTGAGCACACAGACATCTTTTAATGTTAAAAAAGGTGAAAGTGTTAAAGAAGACTTTGCAAAAGACAAAAGTATTCTTGTCCAGCACTCAAGGATGCTCCACAGTGTGCTTGGCACAGCAGGTTGAATTACACTAACACAAGAGTCAGTATTGGGAATCTCAGGAACCTGCAATTTCAGCAACTTCTCATTCACCTACTGATCCCCAAAATGTTTGGGATTTACTTTAAACTGAGAAATGTTATTACCAACATTCAAATAAACAACACTCCACTGTGCAGCCAGCAATAGTTATGGAAATATGAACTAGGAAAAAGTGACATAACACAAATTATCTGGAAGCGATTTGTATTTGCTAGTTTTAAACACAACTGAGTGCTCTAATGCCAAAAGAAAAAGTACAGGAAACACCAAAGAAGCCTGTCCTTTAAAAGATATTTGCATAAGAAATGGCAGGGGGAAAAACTTTACACTCCATCTCCCTCCCACCTAAAGTATCTTATTCCACCAAGTATATCAGCAAAGCTGCCACGAGCAGATGCTAACACTGTAATTAATTCTCAGGACCCTTTTGTTTTACTACAGGGAATGAACGTGAAATAGTTGGGTGAACTAAATTGAGCATCAAGTACATTCAGTTGCTGATGGCAAATTGATTTTTTCACAGCAGGCTATCAGTACAATTTCAGACAAGCATTTCATTAAGACACAGCATACATAACTCCTTATAACTTTGAACTACCTTCAGCACAGCATTAGGATCAAAGAACAATCAAGTCTTTGAGACTATTCTTAAAATAAAAAAATGGGCTTTTGACACCATGTTCTCCAGAGAGAGGAAAACAAAAATCAAACTCCAAAAGCTTGCTTGTACAGCATTTAAGTTTGCCAACGAAAGCTTGCATGGCAATTTCTATAAGAATCTCCCAGCTTCTTTCCTAAAAACATCTGATGTCAGGTCTAGATGAAAACCCACCCAATACCTGTGTTTTCCAAGTGACTTGTCACAGCAGTGCTCATCTGACAATTAGGCAGTGAGGACAGCTGACTTCACAGCACAACATGGAGAAATATTCTCCCTAGTGTCTGGCAGGCAGGTAGGTCATTCCTCTGCACCCTTCCTGAAGTTCCTTGTGAGGATGGAAGCAGTAGTCCAGCAATATCAAAAAAAGAGGGCTGTGAGCAATGCTATTCACACAGTCTAAACTCCAACATGAATTCTCTCCAACTCATGCCACCAGAAGTTTTTTTACAAGCTATAGCTCCAATGATTCAAAGCAGGAGCCTGTAAGGAATCTGGGCAGGATAAATGAAAAGTGGGATCAAAATGAAAAATGCAGAAAACAGTATTGCCACAAACTGATCCTGAAATTTTACATCTACTTAGACAGCCAAACATGTTAGTTATTCAGTTTGGTTCTCATTCAGGTTCAGCAGTGACCAATAGTTGTTCCAAATTAGTAAAACTTCAAACTAACAAACAGTTCATGCTGAATTAGTGTTCAAGGAGAGAAAATAAAAAGGTTCAAGTTAGTATTTCCTCCAAGTTCAGTTCAATTAGCTGTACTTACATAAAAAACAGTGGGGGAAATGATGCCTTGTTTGGTGTTTTTGCTTTAACCTTTCAGACAGGGTTACTGGGCCTCTACTTAATGAGAATTTTTAGCTGAAAGCTCAGCCTTTAAATGCTTTCCAGCTTGCTGCCAGAAATGATGCTGAACTCTGTACAGCAACAGAAGCTACCAAATTATCTTCCTCTTCTGTTCACTTCCTGTCCTACCCATCCCACGGAGTCTGATCTCACACATGCCAAAACTTCCTATTCCCTCCTCCATTCCCACTCTGCCTTTCCATCACCTGATCTGGCACTCAGCTGCACCTTTGTGGGCTCCACACAGTCACTTCTGTGATGCCTTTTCCCCCAGCTTCTCCCTTATCTCTATCAGTGCCTCATTCCTATTTGTTCTCTTTCATCTTCTTGGTATTCTCTCTAAAATCATGCAGATTCCAAACCCAGTGGGGGACAGCAGAGATGTTGGTCATCTTTTTTGTGCCAGTTTAAACCTGGACCTGCAAGGATTTAGTAGAGCCCACAGTCCCATATCAAAATGAGTGACAGGTAGTAGGTACATTTAAAATGATCAGCTGCAAAATAAATATTCTAAAGAGTCCTGTAAGTAAAACAGAAGTATTTAGTTTAAGAGGCCCAAATTAGGACCTGCTGGCAGATCATAGTTGATTTTTTATAATTGCAGGGGGGGTTAATTTTTCAGAGTTGGCATAAAAAAGATCTAAAATTTTTAACAAAGAGTTTTAGATGGCTTGAATAACTCAAGCTAATTATTCTGTGTACTTGACTGTTTTTTAAAAACGCAAATTTGATGCACAAAAATATGTCAATGTGGGGAAATTCATTACTTTTTTCATATGAAACACTTCAGGCAAATATCCAACTGTATATAAAAACTCAAAAAATGCAACTAATAAATCACAACCAGTTTCCTCAGTTCTGTTACAACTGCTTAAGATGATGAAACAAAACACTTACTTTAATTGGTTGTTCCTTGTTCTTTCTACACAGTGCTGTTTTCCCTGTGAGATTTCAAATGATAAGTAACTGGAAATTAGGAAGAGAATTAGTCCATTATTCTGCAGCAATGACACAATGATTAATTATATTAACTTACTGCCCCTTCTGCTTTCAAACCCTACAGTCATAAAATTAGTTTTGTTCAATATTCCAGAAGGGATATGAAAATTAAATTTACACAATTTAACAAAGTCCTGCAGGAAAGCCATACTCATCTAAGATAGTAGATGGATGGATCCTCTAATTTACAATAATATGCAGATGGCACACCTACTCCTTACAGAGCAATGTGCAGATAAGGAAGCTTCCCAAATGGCTCAGAAAAAGAGACTGTGAAAGGACATAGGTGGAAATAGACCAGGCAAGTCTGAGCTTGTGTATCCTCCTGGAAATCACTCAAAAACTTTTCACTGCAATTCCCCCTGTACTTAATAATCATAATTTCTTTTATCAAGTTCTTTTTAAACCACATAATATTTTAAACATCCTGAGCATTTTCTACGCCCTGGTGAATATGAAATAAATGAAAGGCTATTAGGGTCTAGGGAGGCAGATGGTGCATTAAAATCACCACCACACCAACCCAAATCCCCACAACTCCCATGTTTCTGGTAAATAATGCATTTCAGGAAGAGCATACTAATTTTGAGGAAGTATTGCCACATTTTCAATGCTGGAAAACACTCAGATGCAATCCAATCCTCTCACTGCACGTCTTTTGCATGACATAATGTTACATATTTGAAAAATTTTTGCTTTTCATAAACTGACTTTTTTTTTTTCTCTAGAATTATGAATAATATCAGAGATCTGGAACACTATGTACATACCTTAACCCCAGAACAGCTATGCAACAGAGCCAGACTCAGCAGCTAACCTTTGTGCCTTAGCCCTGACATGGACACTGTTTACTGGTTTCAGAATATCAAAATAAACTGACTGCAAAGCATTATTTCCATCTCTAAATGAATAATAAAAAACAAAACAAAGCTTCTATGTGAAGAATGCAAGGGCTTTATAGGATCAAGGTCTCCACAATTATGGAGAAGATCTGATCAAGGAATCTGAATGTTTGTACTGCCATACAATCAGGACATAGCTACATTATTGGGAAAGAGGGGGAAAAGTAGGAGCAAAGTTAAAGGACTTGTTTATATTTAAATATACATTTAGATATATTTTAAAAGGTGGCATTTCATATTGCCAACACACTCTACTTGAGTCAAATAACTCTTGGATAACCTTTCCTGCAATATGTGGATAAACTGGATTATTATGGGCAAACAGAGAAAGTTAGCAATGCACATTATCCAATAATAATTTTATCAAAATTAAACCCTGTACTTTATTGCAAATTCAGTTCACAATGAAAACAGACAGACTGTTAAATATGAGAGAATACCAAAATCTTCACCTGGTACGCCAGAAAAATCTAGATACTTACAATTTATTAATTGTAAGATAAATTAACTCTCTACTTTTTAACTTATTTAAAACAAACACCATGAGCCAAAAATCACCTTTGACACATAAATAAACCCAGAACCATCCAGGAAATCCACTCATGGTTCTTGAGGACTGGAGGGACAAGGCTGTCCCTGCACACAGGACACATCCTGCAGGTGAATCCATGCCTGGTGCTACGTATTTGGGTTTTTCACAAAATTCTTTTCATTCACAAAATTCGGTGGAAGAAGTAGAACATTAGGAGCTACTGCATAGGCTGCCTCTAACAGAAACCTTAATCCTGAGCACTGGAATTATTAAGACCCAGATAAATTTATTTTAGGAAAAATCTCAACAAAACAATACATTTATTAGAAACACCTCTTTAAGACTAAGTACTATTCTTAAATTATAACATTCAGTAGGAACATGAAATATAAGGTACTCCAATGAATTACATTTATTTCCCCAAAGTTAATCACCACTGGAGAGCCAGCAAACATCACATCAATTCTTGTGCCTCCAGTCAGCTCCCAGCCCAAGGTGCAGCACCTCTGGGGACCACCACATTAAATGCTACCACCTTCATGCAGTGGCTATCCATTTTCTTTTCTAAATCTTCCAATACTCTTTCCATGCCAAAAAAATGTCATTTTTCTTTCATAGGTATCAATGCCTGAAGTACCTGATTGAAATGTATTTGATTTTCCAGTTAAAAAATAAAAGGAAAGAAAAAATTAAAAGGTTCTATTTTAAAAAGTGCTTTTATTCTGTTCATTATATATTATGAAATAGGAATCTGAAGGTGCTGCAATCTCCCTCAGGGCACTCAGTTCCAGCTCATGCTGACTGGAAGTGGCTCACCCCAGTGGCCTCTCCCACTGTGTATTTAAGAGCTTGGCATCTCCTGCCAAACCCACAATTGACTCCCCAGGTTTACTTCAGAAAGAATTAGTCCGAAAGAAGAGAAGTTTAAAAAGTCAGGCTTAAAGGCATTCTCCCCAACTCTTGGTCTCACCATATTACACAGGACTTTGAGACCAGTATAGTTCAAACAGATGGGCCACCTTGCCAAAATTTACTGTTAGATCTCAGACATCCACCCATTTAGGAACTGAACTTCTAAAGACTCAGGCAGCAGATGTATCCATTTCTCCAGGCAGATAATTGTGCATTCCTTGTAGGCCAGCATAGTTGACACTATTTTTTTCCTGAAGAAAGACTATGAAATTCCTAGACATAAAGACGTGGGGATGTATTTGTCAGCCCCAGAATAACCTGAAAACAGGTGAAAATGGCTCCTGTGATGAAAAAAAAAATAAATAAATAAATAAAAAGAAGAAAAAGAAAGGAATGGATTATGAGTATATTTCAATTCCTCAACATTTGCTAATTTGCTATCCCTGAGAGTTTGGGAAGAGCCCTACTACTTAGGACATCTCCCTCTTGTCCTTCCAGGCATCCTTTCTAAATTACTTCAGTTTCAGTCTGAGAAAAAAAATACATCACAGCAAGTGTAGCCCGAGGTGACAGTGAGTGACTCAGGTACCTCTGAGAAAAGGCCACTTCCACTAGAAGAGGTCACACTTAACACTCCAGCTACATCTGAAAAAATTGCTTGTTTGACCACTGTGGCTTGTGAATCAAGAGCAACATGGGCTCCTCTAAGACCCCCACACTGCAGATTCATGTTCCAATCCACAGCTGCCAAACAAGTGCATTACTCCTGGAATGTTGTCCCACCCCAGGAAAGCAGGCCAAGAGCCAGCTCACACAGGCACCTGACAGCCACCGGGGCAGGAGTGGAAGGACTTCATACAGGGTGGGTGATGACAAGGATGTGTAACCTAAGCCAAGCAGGGCTGTTCCCAGGGGAATTTGCCCCACTGTCCCCAGCCAGCTGTCTGCTGGCCAACTGCCTCTGGGGCTCAATTGCACATATACAATTTGCAGGCTCCTTTTACAACCTCTATTCAGATCTGAGAATATAACCATTTCAATATAACATTTTCCAGCCCTTCTGGTGGTTGCTCCCAGCCTGCCCGTGCTGTAATTTACCTTCATTTTGTCTGGGTTGAGCTGGCCTGGCTCGTACAGCTCCATTCTTTGTTTATTCCATTGGTAGCCTGAGCCTGCACAGAGGAGACACACTGAATTGTCTCTGTGTCCTTCCACTGAAAGGTCTAAGTCGAAATTGTGTACCTTGCCAGAAACTGAAGACCAACAAAAGTAAACAGTCCTGTCAAATAAAGGGCATCAGTTAATAGTAGAATAAGAATTCAGTATTATGACAATGCGACAATAGTGAGGCTAAAAGACAAAACACATCAAAGCCTCACACAGAAAACGATACTTTCTCATTCTCTTCATTTTCTAGTTCGAAATGTTAAGTACAAGTGAAAGCCACATATGAAGAAAGGAAGAACTGTGAAAGCTGCTGTGCTCCTGCCAGTCAGTACAAGACAATCTTGACCTTCACGCCACAATATTAAGCCAAAGTTCTTGAAAGGAGGCATTGTTTCAAAAGCCAGGCATTTTCTCAAGGGTGAGAAATGCCTGTTAAAGACTAGGCTGAAACCCCTGAGGTCAGATTACATTTGACATGTGACATCTAAACTTCTTTATCTGAAAGGGGAATTTAGAAAGCTCTGACTGCTCTGTGCTACTTAGCTGTGCTTTGAACAGAATCCAGCATGAGTGTGTACTAACAGAAAGTCCATGGGAAAGCTTTAGATACAGCTTTAGATATCATTGCTCTTTATCTAAATATTTATCCTGTGATGGGTGAGTACATCTGCTTCTCTCCTTTGGGCTTAAAGAGACTTATTTCTGTCTTGGATAGGTCTGGCATGAAATACAGCAGATAAAGTGCTACCAGCCACCCTGCCCCAGCAACACTTAAGGAAACAGGTTCCCTGAGATGGAAAATGATGTCTTTTATCATACAGTAGTGTGATTCTAGTAAGAGCCTAAATATGGATGCACAGAAGCTTTTACTTAGATCGACATAACATGCAAAATAGGCTTATTAAATGCCATTATCTTTAATTGCCCTGGCAGTGATAATTTGGTATTAAGAGCTGCAGTGTAACTGCCAGCCGGTAAAATTTTGAAAGCATGGTTTGGGCAGAGACATCCAGCAATAAATGGTGGACGAAAGACCAGACATGCCCCAACAGAGTGAGCTCTCAGCCCAGAAACTCAACCCTATTCTGGGCTGCATCCAGATCACCAGGTGGGCAGCAGGTGAGGGAGGGGATTCTGCTCTGGTGAGACCTGTCGGAGCCAGACCAGAGGAAGCCACCAAATTTATCTGAGGGATGGAGAACCTCTCCTATGAGGAAAGGCTGAGAGAGTTGGGTTTGTTCAGTCTGGAGAAGAGGAAGCTCCAGGGTGACCTAATTGCAGCCTACTCATACCTGAAGGGAGCTACAAGAGACAGAGAAGCAGATTGCATGATCATGTAGTAGCAGGACAACGGGGAATGATTTTAAACTGAGTGTAGGCTTAGATTGGACATGAGGAAAAAATTCTTATCTCTCAAGGTTGTGAGGCACTGGCACAGGTTGCCCAGAGAAGCTGTGGATGCCCCATCAGTTCGTGTTCAAGGCTAGGCTGGACGGGGCCATGAGCAGCCTGGTCTGGTGGAAGGCGTCCCTACACCTGGTAGGGAGATGGAAACCCGGTGATCTTTAGGTCCCTCCCAAACCAAATCGTTCTACCATTCTGTGAAACGCTTAACGAATTTTTTTTTTTTTTTTTTAGCCAACCTGTCTTCTCAGATCCTGAGTTGTTCATCGGCATAGCAAAGGGCAAACGGCAGCGCCACAGGAAAATACCACGGCGTCGCCTGCCCCTTCGACACTCATTTCACGGTCCCTCCAGCAATTGGGATCCTGGAGCTCCATCTACTGGTGCCGCGGGACCGGCCGGGGAGAAGGTGGCGGCCGGGATCGGGAGACCCTGCCCGGGACGAGGAGGCCTAGCCCGGGACACGCCTCATCAGGGATGAGGGGACCCTGCCCGGGATGAGGAGACCTTGCCCGGGCCACGCCCGGGATGGGGAACCCTGCCCGGGACAGGCTCGGGATGAGGAGACCCTGCCCGGGACACGCCTCCTCAGGGAGGAGGGGACCCTGCCGGGGACATCCCCGGGATGAGGGGGACCCTGCCCCGGGTATTGCGAGGTTAGCGGGAGCCTCCCTGGGAAGCCGCTGCTGCAGCTCTCCATGCTCATCCCGCTCCCAGCTGGAGTGTCCTAGGACTGTTCGGCTGTTGAAGGTCTCGAGTTCCTTCAAATGAGCTCAAAAGTCATTGAGAGTCCACAACTACTTCCAAGTGCTACGGTAGAGGAGGACGTTTCAGAAGGAACGAGGAGCTTACCTTTAGGGAACTTGGTAGTATCCAGCTTGGTAAATTCTTGTGAGTGACCATATTTTAAAGTGTGCAGTATCAAATATCCTAACTCTAATGTCTCCCAAATTGTTATCAATAAGTGGTAAAAAACCCACAAGCAGACAGTTTCTTGTAGTCCATTCTTTTTCCCCTTCCCAATAATGCCTCAAATCGGTTATTTTCTCTTTTTTTTTTTCTATATAAAATGTATCAGAGTAATTTTATCAGCCTTGACACAGTGGAAATTGGCCTCTCACACCCCTCTTGGACTGAGGTGTTCACCAATTTACTCCAGGTGAGGATAATCTGGTCAAACAATCACAGAACAGCCAGGCCATAAGGGCAAGGCTCATTTGTGCATCTTCTCAAGGAGAATTCAGTTTACAGCTATTTGCCAAGCACTTTTCATATCCAAAAGTCTTGATTAAACCACTCATATTTTAAAGAAATAGTATGTGGGAGTTTTTATTGTTAATATCTATTTATACGGCCACAACTTTATTAGAAATGTGCCTGTTCTCTCTTTTCCATAAATGGTGCATAAGAGTTAGAGAGACTTGAGAAAAACTGTTGCTTTGACACTCTCCATCTACAAATCAACCTCCTTTGACAAACACTTTCAGCTTGCTTTACTCACAAATTTGAATTTAAGCACTATCTTTTTCCAGAAAGAAAATAAAGGGGGAAATTAACTTCCCTCTTTCCCCATAACAACAGATTGAGAGAGAGCTATCAAGAGATATATAAGTGCTAACTGTTTTCTACTGGGTACTTAAGGGAAACAGATGGGTGTAATTATGGTTTTATGGAGGTCTTACCTAAAATGCTTACACTCAGCTGCCACATTACAGTTTGATTCTCGGTTATAAATACATATATTCATCTCTCTAAAAGTCTGCACAGATTTTAAGCTAAGAGGGAACGTGCAGCCCCGTAGCTGCCTCCCATGCAAGAAGACCATATTAAAAGCAGAAGGGGCAATGATACTGGTACCCGCAGGACTTGGAGGAGGCAAATTCTCCTTGTTTAAAACTACTCAGGTCGTGCTGAAAGCAGCAGAGGGAGCCAGCTGCCTTGCTTTGGAGGTACCAGCGCTGCTGATGCCCTGCAGCCAGCCCAGCACGGAACCTCCGCCTGCTTTACCACGGGACAGTGAATCTCCTGTTCCCAGGGTCTGTGTCGCTCTACAGGAATTATTAGGAAAAGCTGAGCTTTGCTACATCATTAAAGTTTACTGACCCATTCAGGCTGTACCACCACTTCTGGCAGTGAGCCGCACCTAAATGCTTCCCAGGAACCTGAGAAAATACCCATTCAATTGGAAAATATAACTGAGTGAAAAATAAAAAGCATCTCCATCTCCCACCCCTTTACATCTGTGCAAGCATTTTATCTTTTCGTAAGAGCTGCAGAAACACCTTTGCTTAAATCAGTGAGGAAAGTTATATACAGAAGTTAACTTCTCTGACAAAACCAGCAACAAGAGTGCAGTGCCACCCCTCACCCCCAGCATTGCCTTCAGTGTTTACTCACCTTCAATTCCATTAAAAGAATTCTCATTTTCTTCCCATATGATGAGACGGGGGGGGGGGAATAGAAAACAGCTAATGCTGTCACGTATAATTTAAAATCTGAACTCTGAACCTCAGTTTTGGCAGACAAAGTAATAACACAAATTTCCATGTAATTTTTGGATCTCTAGCTCCAAAATCATTTTTTTTCTCCCCACTAGAACTACAATAAAACATCCACTAAGCTAAAAGTTGCAAGTCCTCCTACTCCCTTCTCAGAGAGCCTCTTCCTCTCTGTTTCTCACACTTCATAATGTTAAGGCTCAATTTATACCTGAGTGACCCCAGTTAAATCAATCAGTCTTCAATGCACTTGCACAGGTACTCAGGAGGAAAAAACCTGATTATTTAATCATTTAATTACAAGTAGCTGAATTAATAATGGAGAACTTGACTCAAAATGAGAAGGGCATTATAGCACTGTCATCTGGGAAGAGGTGAGGCAACCAATGTAAATTTATTTGTAAATTGTGCATTATTTGGAAGCAGTAAAAGCCAATAAACACAGAATCAGGCTAATTCTACAGATTTCTCACGAGTGGAGTAAAAGGCTGAGTTCTGTAGCTATAAATATACTCATATTTACAGTGTGCCCTAGTTAGGACCAGTGAAAGGAAGAAGTTTCTTATTCCCATTCCACTAAATATCTTTTCACAATATGAGTCATCTAGATAGCAGATGAAGGGTGTGCTGGAGCAACACTTTTCCCAGCTGAGGGCTGAATGTCTCCAGGGTACTTCCCACACGTCCAGAGCAGGCTGTCTCCCCCTGCCCCCAGGGATTCCCGGCCCCATGGCCCCGGGCTCAGGCTGGCATGATGCAACGCAGCACAGCACACTGGGAAGAGCTTTGAACATGATGCAAGAGCTACAAAATGACTCACCTCAAAAAGTCATCGTTGTGAACTCCTTGTCCAGCAGGCTCACTTCAATTAAGAGTGCAGAGATTGTTGTGGCATTTGAAAGACCAAAAATAAAGATTAGGGCTTTCTGCTTTCTTGAATGGTATGGGATATTACTTCTGGGGAACCTTTATGTGGTTCGTTCTCTGGAGAAAATCCATGCTGTTTGTATCAGCCCTGAGATAACCTGGCTCAGCCAGAGGTTATGGCTGTAGTATCTGCATTGCCCAGGCCACAGCAGCTGCTCTGGAGCTGTAAGACACTGGTGAGTTTGCAGCAGTGCACTGAGCATTGCCCCATTCCTCCTCACCGAACAGAACTGCCCTGTAGGTAAAACAAGCTCTGTGTGCTTCCTGACATCACTCCAGGACTGGAAGTGCTGAGCCCAAGCATCATTTGCAGCCTGCTGTCAGAGCCAAATCCCCTCTTCCATAATGAAAGGTTTCAGTATCCCAAAGCTGAGATGTCTCACAATGCTTTCATTTAACACTGCTCCATGATAATCCTGCAACCAGGTCTGAGGGCTGGATTCAATTTTCATCTCTGCTGCTCACTCATTCCATTAGTTTGTCATGCTGTTTTCCACAGTTATAGGTGGGAAATATTTATAAGAAGTACATCACAAACACGGAGGAAAGCCAGTTAACCAAGGTTTCTAAAGCCCTCAGAGGCTACAGGGAAAAAGAAACAGAAGGGTGTCCAGTGTTTGCTTAAAGCACTGAATCCTTTAATGTTATTTTCCATAAGCCAAAGCCCACCTGCATATGTTAATAATATACTGCACTGCAGATGCTTGAGGCATTCAAAATTATGTGCAAGATGCAGGACTGAGTTTGGGTAGGATTTAAAGATTAATTTTGAATTGATTTTCACTTTATCTAAGCTCTATATTGTTCCTTTATTCATACCATAGAATAAAATACCCTATAAGGTTTTGGTTTAATTTCTGTGATATACAGAACAGTCTGCTGGTTCTATAGTGATCATCCCATTGTATTAATACTTTCAGTATTAGAAATTAAGGGTGTTCTCCATTTGCTGTTCTGCCACAGGAAAGAACTGCTTAGCTTGGCCCAGTGGGCTGTAAATTCAGAGGAGGTGCACTGTGCACCACAGACTACACAGTGTGGTATAGACATGTGCATAAACTATTTCCTTGACTTAAATCTAGGGCTGTTTTAATGCTGTTGCAAAAAACATTAAAAGTGTAGTAAATAGCAAAAATGTGATTATTTATAGAATGGACACTAACTTATAAATTACCATACAATCTGGAATAGCTGCATAAAATATCCTGGCACAACAGTCTGTTTTACTGTCATTATCTGAAGGTATCACAATTCTGATGCTTTTTAATGACCTCTAACTGACATTACCTAGGCCAAGTATAAAACCAGATTAAGCTCTGTGAGTTTCTAAGAGCAGAGTTCAACATCTGAAGCCTTAGAGTGCTGTGTTTGCTCATTCAGCCAGGAGAAATGCTCATCCTGGTGTGGGCAGTCAGCACAAGACTTGGCAACAAGCTAATTCTACAATGTACAAATGTCACAATTGTAAAGGTACAATCCAAACATTGGGTCTGATTTGAAAATTTACAGGGAGTCTGTTACAAATTCCACCCTAAACAGGAAGAAGTCTTCTGAAAATTATCTTTCAAGAACCTCTTTTTCAGACACTTGGAATGAAAAGGGAGCAACTGGACCTGGGTATGTGACAACAAATTTGAACATTGCAATTTCTCATTTCCACAGTAATATTCCCACCATAGCAAACACTTTTCCCAAAAAAGCCATCCAAATACTGTCTTCCTAATTTTCCATATTCTAATAGAAGCTTCTACAAAAGTCTCCTTAGTCTAAATGCTACCAGTCCACTAAATGCTCTCATGAGAACACACATAACTACACAATAAAATGTACTTCCACAAACATTTACTAACAGACAGGAACAGATAGTGGGGGTAGAGCTTCTCAAAAGAACACTCCTCTTACTTTTGCACCTGGTCCACAAATACAGCTTCAAAAGATGTGCATCCTGCTCAGACTATGACTACAGCCTATGTTTATTTCCCTCAGATTATCTCATTTGATAGCTCAATAAAATCAGAGAGACTCAGCTGGTATTTAGATTTTTGTCTATAGTAGAGTTTATTGCCTGTATTTAACACTTGAAGGAACTGTGTGCCCAGATTTTCTACATTTTCCCATTTATACAACAAAAAAGTTACCTCTAACTATAAATTATCTCCTAATTATGTCTGAAGATCAGCACAGCTGTAACCCTGAGAGAAGGATTCCTTACCCCTCAAGCCAATAGAGCCCCAGGTCAGAAAGCTGATGTTGATAGTTTTATTTTCCCATAAACCAAACAAAGAGGAACCAATAATAACATTGCAGCGTCTGCTTGACTTCTTGCCAATAGAGGATTTTTTTTCTTTTTTTTGGTAAATTATTCCAATTTTTGGCATTTTCAGTTTTAGAAATAATAGAATAGAATATCTCTTCTGATTCCTCCAGATTAATGCATTACAATATGTTCTTCCTCTCACTAACAAGTAGCATGTTTCTTGGCACTTTATGTGTTCAGATTTTTAAACAACAAACATTTTTTGCTACTTGTTCTTGTCATGTTTGCTTCTCAATAACTTAGAGCAACTGAAAAACAAAAAGGCAGAATATCTACTTGATATTGAAAATACTAGCACAAACAGCAAGTTGTCTCCTGGGTTAGCAGTAGCTGCTTTCATAACTGCTCTGTTTTGCTATCAGAAGTTATGAGCAACTTAGCTAATGATTGTTAAATTATATGATCCATACATGAATTGAAAGCAGATGTTCTGAGAGCAAAAATTTGAGATTGATGTGCAAGAAGACATTTCACATGTTTTATTGTTCTGTAATGCACATTACACATATAAACATGCAGTCATTGGTTAATCTGTATGGTCAAACACCTGTGAGTATTAACTGTGATGCCATTCTCCTGTCACGATACTGGAACAAGCAGGACTTTGAAATTGTCTGGAGGGCAATGAAAGCCAAATCTGTAGCTGTCGTTTCTTCTTTGACAGACCCATTATGAAACTGCAACTAATCTCTTTTTCAACTGTTTAAACACAGAAGGAATTTTCCCTTTATACATGTAACCCATTGCATGTAGGAAAAATATATTGTTCTTATAACCTGCACTGTATTGTAAATTTGCTGACCCATGGATTCATGTTTGAAAATATATGAAGTCATTTGTAGGACTTCAGTTTTTGTTCTGCTTACCAACACGACATGAGGTTTATGAGGGGTTTTTTCAATAGTTACTAGTCTTAGGGTATTAATCAGGATCTAAGTCAGCCTTAGGAGTGCTCAGGTCATTCAGTTCTGCCAGCACACACCCAAAAGGTGTTTTATTTACAACAACAAACAGGAAGATTTCTGTTTTTAATAAAAGCATAATATACCTTGGACAAATTTTATTTAAACAGGTGTTCTCCAAAACTAATGGTACAGTTAATAACCTTACAGCCTTTAAGAAACGGAAGGAGGCTCTTGTTGACTCTGCTCTTCCAGGAAAAGAGGAAATCACCAATAATCTCTCTCATTTCTAACCACTGCCCCTAGATGCAATCTAAAAAATGTATCATTTTTGCATAATTAATGGTAAAAGACAGGTCTTTGGTGGAGAAACTGAGAAAAAGTGATACCTGTAGCACAGATAAGGGTGGTTAATTCAGTGACAAATCTGCACTCATTGCCCTGTGCCAAGACTCTCGCTGCTTTGAGGAATTTGACCAAAAGCAAACATATATGAATTCACATTTAGAAAATGTAAAGGCTGTCCCTTCATCTCACAGTTTGCCTGTCAGTTTCTAATATCCAGATTTTCATTTCTTTAAAGAAAAGATTAGCACACTACCAAGTTAAGGGCAAACAGTAAGTCACACAGTTAGTAGAATATAATATTCATGTCTTATCATTATTTCATATATAAACCTTTAAAGTGTTATCTAAAATAACATACATGGTTACCAGACAAAATAGCTCATATAAACTATGCTGAAAATATCATCTTCATTTACAGGAACCTAATTAAGATTAACTTTAATGGTGTTTGAGGTCTGCAATAACCTCCTGTCTCAGAGCTGGGCCCAGATTATTCTGCTGGGCAGAGCTCTAAGGAGGAAGATGCCCCCCACACACTTGAAGAAAGCACTGGTTGTGCAGAGATGTGGCTCACCTGCTGCTGGAAGGGGTGGGAAGCAGCTTGCAAACTATCACTCTTTGCTCAGGTGTTACCCATCCCCCCCTTCAGACTTTACAATGACATGCAACCTTTGTTCAAGTGAACTCTAAATCTGCTCTTGGTTGTGTTTTGCCTATACATTGTGAAATTTAGCAAAAAAAAAAAAAAATCTTAGTCTGTTTGAGCTTCTACATATATAGCATCATCATCTTCTACTACTACTGGCAATCACAACTACAGGTAATAAGCAAAAGGAAAATCAGAAATAAATGATGTTATTTTATAGGCACTTCTATAACCACATAATCTGCTTCGTAGTTAATTTGCTGAATTCCAATATCTGTTTTATAGAAAAACAACTGCCTTGGGTTGTATAAAAATGACGCCTTTGAGAGCTACGAAATCCCACACTGCTTCACCAAGCATGAATTAGATTCCAGAAGAATGATGCCTTGCAAACAGAGCTCCCAGTATGCACTGAGAACCAGCTCTCACAGAGCCCTTGTATTAGCTCTAGTACCACTTGTTCTGTCCTGATTTCATGAAAATGCTGTGCTTCAAAAGAAACAGCTAATCAGATAATCACATTACACTCTATCTCACAGGCTTTGGAACAGTAAAGCTCCCAGAAAAATCATCGAATAAGACAACAGGATTACAGCTTTAATGGCTACATGTTGTATTTATCACAAAGCATGGCCAACATTCACACTGAGGTTGCAAGATTATTACATGGTTACCTGGGCTATATAAGATAGAGATGTCACATTGAACAGATGATGAAACAGTACTGCAGTATGAGGTATTATTAGTATGCTATTTTTATTATTATTTATCATTACCTATGACCAAGACATTAGTACTTCTGTGTAAACACCGCGAAACACATACGTGATTTAACAGATGGAATATTGACAGATTTAAACGTTTTGGATCTGTTGTCTATCCACAAGATCTAGAAATAAGGCATATGGTCAGCAGAATAGGAGAGTTTAAACAGACAGCCCGAGCGCTTTGCTTTCCTCCCACACACCTTAACTCTGCCAGTCAAGCTGCTGGATTCCTCAAATCTCATATCTGGAGGAGGTCATACCTGAGGAAGGCTGTTAGCTGGCTGAAACATCATTCTTTTAGTTTTTTCGCTTTCCTGTGTACAAAGGAAACAAACAATGAATAGCTAAAGGGCTTAGTCTTTTTACAAACCTTGACAGAGCTTTCTGCTAGGAAGATAACTGTGCAGCCAGAGAGGATTCATCTGCTCCTGCTTGCACATTTACACACATCTGACAATTTATTCCACTCCAGGGACCATGACATAAAATTGTAGAACTGATCACATGTCTGTGATGGAAGCTTGACAATTTTCCCAGAGAGCCCTGCCAAAACTTCCCATCAGTAGCTGTAAACAGAGTTAGCAGGGAGGCCACTTAGCAACCAAATGCTTTTGCTTTTGCAATCTTACAGCGTGGCGCCGTTTCCTTTTGGGCTGCACGCACTCCTGCCCGTACGACGGCCATGGGAAATCCTGGGATGGCACTTGGCTGTTCTGGCTCTCCACATCTTCAGAATCAGAGTCATCCTGTTGCATTGAAGGGAAATGCCTGTCTGGGTAAATCTCTTTCAGTTTGTCCTCAAAGAACTCATCCAGGCATCGTCCAGCCTCAGCCACCTCAGAATCTGGCTGTAAGGGAATGAATAACCATTCAATGCTACCACACAGAGAAATCACCTAGGATCAAACCCAAACTACTACCCCACCCCAACATCTCTCCTTGGCTCTGTTTGCTACATCTCCATTAGTCTCTGCACACTTTCTATCAGTTCATTAGTCCCTCTGCATTTCCAGTGTAAGTAAAAACCAGATGCTGCTGTTAAGGAACACATTTGTGCATCTCTAAGAAGTAGAGATGTGCAGTGAGCTAGAAAGAACACCAGTCATCACTGCTTAGGAATTTCTATGCATTTTATTTTCCCTAGGCATTTTGCTGGCTGTGACTGGCTTCTAACAGCAAACACAGTAACATTCCACAGAGTTGTCTGTGAAGATGCCCCTCTTTTATTTTTGATCCATATGTATCTCAAGTTCTCAGATACTTATATAACTTCATCTAAATTTCATTCCTGTCATTAAAAAAAACCCTAACAAATTTCCAAAGAATAAAACTGATTAACACTTCTGTTTATCCCACCCCTACATCTGATTTCCATGGAACCAGCAGCTGCACCACTGTGACAGTCAATGAAAGAGCCAACCCCTGCTTTGTCTCTCCCCAGCCATGCATATTGGAAACATACATAATTGAACTTTGCACAGTTCCAAAACATGAGTCGCACATCAGTCACAAGTTCCTCGGGTGCAGAATAGTGGGACTTGTCCTTTTTCTGCAGCTTCTTGCGTATGGTGGACAAATCCATTGGCCTTTTGATGATCTGATAATAATGCTGAGCCTGCAATAAGAATAAAAGGCAGGTATGTGACATTTTTAATTAAAACATTTCCTCTCCAGTGACTTCTATGCAATTTTGGAGAGAAGTCATTGCAGAGGAGTGCTTGCATCAGGGTAGAGAGCTCTAATCTTTTAGTGCCTACACTTGCACATTATCTTCCTGGGTGCTTCTTGATTTGATTAAAACATATTTGTTTGCAAGATTGATCCAAAGAATAGCACACTCCAGTGACTACCCTGCTGCTTTGTAAAGTTTATCCCCAGATTAACCATAACCCAAATTTAACCTTGATCAATAATAAATGCAACATTGATAATTAGCTGACATTTCCCCCAAGCAACAAAAAGAACATGATGTGATACTTTCAGTTGATAATGTGGGAAAGTAGTCTGTCAAGCGTGACTCAAAATAGGATATTGTGTGCTCTTTTAAAAATTCAACAAAAGTCTTTTTCAATGGGCAGCAGCTACCTGGATATTCCACTCCTTAAATCTTTCTGGGTCTAATCTTACTTGTTAGGTAATTTGTTCCATAAGTTCATTGCAAGCTTTATTAGGTGGAATGGGTTTTTATATCATTATTTGAACTATTCCTTCACATAAAACCTTTTTTTTCCCCCCCTTCAACTTTTAGCTTTGTTGTTACAATAGTGTGAGTCTCCATCTTCCTTAAAGCAGACAGTTAATATTGCAAATTGGGAGTACATGGATGAAGCATGGATCTCTACATTTTCCCCTGCACACAGTCCCATTTACCCTCTTTGTGCATAGCACAAGAAAAGAGGGAGTTCAGGGCTGCTTCTAGAGCAGACCTCTCTTATGATAGTACAACATTCTTCATGCACGTGGCATGTCAAATTTTAATCACTGGAACTCCTCATACACCTTTGCCATTCAACCAGCTTCTTAAATTGGCACCTAAGCATGGCTTGAACACTGACCAAACTTTTCCCTGCATCTGGCCTGGCACCTTCAAGGCACTTGGAAGAGGCAAACACCCACCCTTCCCTATGAATCAATGCTATTCAGAAAAACCCTCATGAGTATCTTTCAAGAAGACAAAAGAGAAACTTCTGAGGTTCTCTGGATTCCCTCAGATCCCTGCACATGCAGTACTTACCAGAGGACTGACAGGTTCATGGAACGGGAGGCTCATACTGCTGCAGAACAGGGAAAGCACCAGCTTCTCACACTTCTGTGGAGGCCAAAATTGAAATACATTTTAATTCAAACCAAGGGAGTTTCATTCTTGCCCTTAATCAAGCATACTAACAAAAAGAGAATTCTCATAAAATGCCACATTTCTCTCTAGTCAGGGGGAGGTTTTGCCTCATAGCATTGTTATACCTTGGAAAATAAGGATAGTCAAGAAATGAAGAAAAGAAACATTTCCCTGGAAATTCTTGGGAATTAATCACTATCATTATTTACTTTGTGCACTCCAGATCTATTCCTTGGCTCTCAATTGAAAGAATGGCAGCAACAATGTGGAAAGAGTTAAATGAGAAATGTTTCCCACTGCTCATATCCAGTTGGTAGTACTGTATGAAAACTATTCCCTTTAATCTTCATTAACTTGTAAGACACTTAGAGTAGTATTTGGCTCATTCATTAGTGAAAAAAAAATGCACTATATTATAAGCCATATTTTCTCACAAACAATGGATTTTGTAATCAACTCAACTTTCCAAATAGGACTTCACTATTCAAAACCCAAATCCCAACAAATTTTTCCCAGTTGTACCAAATCCAGAAGAAACAGCTCAGCATCTGGATTCAGTTGTGTGACTCCTCCTCTCTGCCCAGTTATCATCAACATACACACAACATCTATTTTGAATTTGTGCCTTCCAAAGACCATCAACTTTAAGAAAAGGCACATATTTAACGGAAGATTTGGTAGAGAAAACTATTAATAGGTATGTAAAGTAATAAGCTTTCCTCTAGGCTGAGTTAAGAATCTAAATATTTTCAAGGGAACTAATGGGACATATGAAGAAGATTGTATGATGGTTTCAGTCCAATCAAAAGTCAAAAAGTGTCTTCATCACAAAAATGTCATTGCACTGGCCAAAGAAGATGTCTGAGAAGTTGCCAAGTTTTAAAGGAAAAAGATTCAGTGTCACAAACCAGACAACACTGACTCAACACTGACTGCTCTTGAGTGTGGCTTCCCTGTTGGAAGTAGAAAAGAACTCCACATCTGCCTGCTTCACCTTTCTATTACATTTTTAAATTAAACAGCAAAGTCTCAAAAGAAGAGAATGACATAACCAAATAATTACAATGCTTTTGTTGTATTTACTACTGTGTGTAACATTTGAGTAGCAGCCAAGGAAAACCATCATGTCTCTCATGAAAAAGCAAAGCCTCATGCTGAGATCTTATGACCTGTTCTAAATAGTGCAGTATTTAATTTTTCCCACCTTCTGGTCACAGTCACCAAGGCCACACTGTGCATTGTAGCTGTGGCTGTAGCGTGTGTTTTCACAGTCATATTCC
Source organism: Trochalopteron elliotii (assembly GCA_024734555.1). Classification (NCBI taxonomy): domain Eukaryota; kingdom Metazoa; phylum Chordata; class Aves; order Passeriformes; family Leiothrichidae; genus Trochalopteron; species Trochalopteron elliotii. Next base: position 1,166,528 of record JANPWX010000452.1, on the reverse strand, counting down.
ACCTCTGGCTTCACTGGATTACGGCAAAGCGAGCACACCCATTCTCCCCTGCAAAACAAGAAACCAAAAAACTCGTGGGGAATTTTTTCCACAACCTTGCCAAACAGCAAATCTCAGAAATCACTATTTGGAAAGCCTCATCCTTAACTAGCATTGTGACAGCAGGAAATCTGAAGCCCATTTTACTAGATATTCTTTATTAGATTTGAATCCAGTTAGAAGTACAATCATTTCAGTTTCTATTCATGGCTCTTTTCCTGTCACAAAGAAAAAGAAACCACAAAATTGTGTTTGAAATCATCTACCAGCAGTGTATACAGCTACACTGATTCAAGTGCTGTTTAAAAAAAAAATACTAAGGAAAAACAGGCAGCAATTGGTTCATAAGACAAACCCAGACTCTTTCGATAACTAAGATATTTATTATCAACTGATATGATAATTGACATATTTATCTCAGGAATCAACACTATCAGAAAAGGTGTGATAATACACAGATCTCCAAACCAAATAGAAATATTCCTGCAAGGGCATGTATGTCCATGCTAGTGGATGCATTTTCAGAATCCTCTCGAAGAATTTCCTGAGGGCAGTGATGCAACTTCAACAACAACAGGGTCTGAATAAGTACAGATGAAGATATATTCAAGAAGTATGAATACAGAACTTTAGTTAAGGGAATTAATTTACTTCATTAGAGTTTAACTTTTGCTAGAAAGTTTATTCTAACAGGAAAACTTGGTTTTCACACTGCTTTGAAAATAGAACATAATAACTCCATTACTGGAGAAAAGAATGAGAAGCCAAGTCCCGGTTTTTGAACAGAAAGGAGAAACCAGAATCTCCAAATTAATACCTTAAAACATATTTTTTCAGCTGAGACAATTATTTGAGCTCAAATGATGTAGACTTTGGTTCCACTTAGTAATGTTTTATAACAGAATTCAGAACTGTATACCACAGTAATGCACATTATTCAGTCTCACTTTTAAGTTTGGTATGAGGACATGTATCTATTTCTGGTTCAGTGCATACAATCTGTCTGTGACAAGTTGCAAGAGAACATATCTTAGGGAAAGCAATGACATATTTTCACAAAAGCCCTGATAATTCTACATTTCCCATAATTTGCTAACAAACTGAATAAAAACTCACTGATTGCCCTTCCCTTGTGCTAGTCTCTGCTCTGCCAAGCAGAGCTGATGTCTACACTCCAGATGTTACATGAAAGTTATGATTTTATTTTTCTCCACTGAGCCATGTGGAAAATTTTGAAGTTCAGGTCTGCCACCTCCTTTGCTGTACTGGTCAGTTAACTGCAGAAAGGGCACAATGAAGGGAAACAGTTCTTTTTCATAATTCATCTACTTCTAGCATTAAGACAAAAAAGTATCAAAAAAGGCAAGTGAGAGATGCAGCCCTTGTACAAAGCTGGAACATCAATCCCTGAGGATACCTTCTGCCCCCAGGCAGAGAGCAGGAACAGCAGGATAGTGAAATGTCATCCATACTCACACTGGAAAGCTGAGCAGGGCTGGAACATGGCAGGAGAGATGGAAGACCTTGGGGCAGTGATCACAGCACAGCAGTTCTCCTCCATTAAGACACACAGCACAGAAGTCTTCATTTTCAATTGGACTGACTTCCTGAGTAACTGGAGATTTTTTCGTGCTAGAGATGCCATTGCTGAGCTTCTGATCAAGAGATGGAGATTGTTTCTGTCCTGCAGCCTGGGAGAGGAGAAATGTCCTGTCCTCTGAGTTCTCCTCTTCAGACTTCTGTCCTTCAGCAAGACTATCTTTATTTATCTTGAAAGAAGAAAAATCTGGGATCACACAATTATCATTTTCACACATCAGCATAAAGCATCATTGGTTATCTGCAGATAATCAAGTAATTCTTGCACTTAGAAGACACAATTATCAGCAATTTTCCAACAAGTGCTTCCAAGAACTTCTCTGCAGTGAGCTCTACTGGGGAGGGCACGGGGGTTCAGCAGGCCCACTCTCTTGGCATTTGCCACTGGCTGGCCAGGTCACCTTGATCAGGTCATTTCCTCCTCGTGGCACAGTGTAGTAGCACTGTGAGAGAGCTGTGCAAATTCTACACCACAGGTGATAGAAATAGGATATTCTGCAACATAACTTATAAATTTTATGGTAAAGCTCAAACCGCCCACCATCCCCCCCCCAAAAAACCTAAACATAAAAATAGTATAAGTCCTTTTCCTGCCAGAAATTCCTGTTTCCTTCTGTGGACAGAAGCTCACACTCAAGTCTCCACTGAAGCAATAGAATATAAAGCTTTTAAAAATCTATTACACTGTGATTTCTGGGATTGGTTCCTATCACTCAAATATATATTCAGGCCAGTTTTAAGCTACTTATCCTGTATTTGTAACCAGACAGGTGAGCTAATTGGTTCCTCAGTATATGAAAACACTACAAACTTCTCAGAGATGGAAGATGCAGGGAGCTCCACAGCAAGCTCAAAGCTGTATTGTCTGCACCATAACCCACCACAGAATCCCTGACGGTGAAACAAATCAGCAGACTTTTTTACTGTACAATATTCCAGAACCTGTGCCCGTGAACCAGGGGGTAAAGGAGAGGAGGTAGGTAAAAACTCAAGGAAATCCCACTCACCTTTATAGACATACTCGAGGACCGTGTTCCACACTCAATTACCAGGAGGAAATTGCCCTCCTGCTCCTTGTCCTGTGGCTGGAGCTTGAACACTGGGAGCTCCCCCACTTCCAAGGCAGATATCTTCAGACGTTCCAGCCGCACGTAGGGGATCTTCTGCTCCTTAGGGGCAGCTCTAGAGTCAAAAGGACACACAATTAAATTCATCTATATTCCCCAAACTTCTCCTCCCTGCTCAGTTTCATGCACCATTATTAGTGCTCCTTTTCCTTTGCAACTGTGACTGTGGTGGCCAAAGGCTGAAAATCTTGACATTTTTTCACAAACCAATTCTTTAAGAAATGTGAATGCCAACACTTTAAATTAATCATATGTGTAAATACATTATTAACTCCTGTGCTAAAGCTTTGCCCTGCTCTGTATATTCTTAATTATGGCATTTAAAGTAATATTTTATACTTTTCAGTGGGGCTGGCTTCAACAGGAAAACAGCACATCACCAACTTTACCATATTATCACAGCAGTGGCTGAAAATCAAATTTTATAAAATTATTAATGGTAATCCTGTTCCCATCATGTCTTTTAGCTTTCATTGGGGCTTAACATTTTCTAATTGTTCAAGTGAGATAAGTTAGCAAATATTTATACATTCTGGAAAATTACACAGAAATAGATGAATTTGACACTTCTTTTCCATTGTTGTTTCCAAGTTTGAGAACACTTTACAACTTTCAGAACTATTATCTATAAGGAATCTAGAATTCTTTTGAAGTTCTCCATCATCATTAAGTATGACAAATTTTCTAAATACACACATAAAATTTCACAGCCAGAGCTTTTATATTAAAAAAACCTCTGCTACCTGACATTCTGATTGCTTTGCATATCCATTTCAAAATGTTCCTTTTCACAGTTATTGGAATCTGGAACAGAAGATAAGAAAACGAATAAAATATTTATAATATCACAGGCAGATTAGGGTAGAAAGTACTTCAATATTCATGTACTTCTGACTGGTGTTTAATATGATAGCACAAGTAAATGATGGAATAATTTCATCTATACATATAAAAAATGTGTGTGCTATTTTCTGTTCTGGTGCAGAGCCTTTGTCTTTCTTTCTTTACTTTTAACCACAGCTTCTGTCCTAAATACGAGGAGCATATATGAAATATTTCATGGAAATGGTTTCATTCCCTGGGAATTATATATGTACACAGCCACATCAGTTACATCCATATACATGGAAAAACATAAGTAATCCTCTTTGCTACACAGCCTTCACTTGAGAAAAACAGACCCAATGAAGTCTGAACCCCTGAGGCTCAGGAAATCTTTGTGGTCTCCAGCTCCATGCTAAGAAGCTCCTGGATAATTCCAGTGACTTGAAAACAGGAAGAAAATTGTGTCTCCCATCTGCCACTGTGGGACAAAAGTTACACTATAATTCCTTTCCTTCCTCCAGCATCTGGAACATATAAACACATGAATTCAAAACCATCTGCTATATAACCACTTAGCTGTAGCTTTATGTAGCTGTAGCAGGAATGGCTGTAGTTTTGACTGATGTTAAACACAAGTAATAACACAGTTCTGTGGAGATGGGATAGGATAGAGACAAATGTCCCAGTGCATGCCCTCAGAAATAAAAGTCCACTGAAAAATTTCATAATCTCGCCTTCTTTTGTTAGAAATTAGTGTTACATAGCCAATACAAACAAGAAACAAACACAATATTGTGGTTATCTCGAGATAGGAGAGGGCCAGGAAAAGATGATTTTTAAAAGAAAATCTAGCTCAGGGCTCAGTACTTCAGCCATGGCTTGAAAGCAATGTGCCTCTAAGGTACTCTGATTTTTCCAGTCACAAGAAACAATGAAATGAAGACCAACAAGGAAAGGTGCATTTCACATCACACCTAAGGCATTATTCACTTGTGACTGTTGCTCAGGTGAAGGGTGAGTAGCCCTGTCATGGACAGAATTACTAAAGGGAGGTTGCACACTGAGCTGAAGGAGCAGTTCTCATTGCACAGTGTCAAAGCACAGGGTGTTCCAGTGGTGCTGGTTCCTACATTAACCAACATTTCCATCAGCAACTGGGCCCATCCAACAATAGTGTCTATAAAATTTTTGGGAAACACCAAACTAGAGGGGCTGCACCGTGGAGAATGTTTTCAGTTAAAAAAAGACCTCAGTGCATCAGAGAAAAAAATCTAAGACCAAATTGAGATAACTGTACTATGCCCATGAAGGGTCAGATGAATGTAGTCCCAAAGGAAAACAACTGGCAAGGAAAATGTTCTTGGAAGGAACTAAGGGTTAAAGTGGGCTGTTCTCTGCACACGAGTCAACCACCTAATGCTGCTGCTGCTGCTGCAAGGTATTACCAGCAGCAAGGTATGTAAAACCATCCTGCAAGGTATTACCAGCAGCAAGGAATGTAAAACACAAGGAGCTGATACCCTGATTCTGCAAGGCACCCAGGAGGCCTCAGCTGAGCTCTGCATTTGGCTGTGGGCAGCACTCCTTAATTGCAGAGAACCCAAAATAGCACAGAGGAATGAGGTGGTTTTTGAAAAAATCAAACCCCTGACCCATGAGGAGAGACTGAACCCATCAGATTTGTTTAGTCTAGGAAAGAGAAGAGGAGGGTGTTTATTCAAGCCATAAGAAAGAAAAGTGGCCATAAGAGAGAAAATGATCACACTTTGTACAATTTTTACCACATCCCGTGTGCCTGGGATAAGAATTATTTTGTTTTAAATTAAGCTGAAATGTTTAGGCTTGCTATTAGAAAAGGATGAGTCACTGGAGATATATACCAGAAGGAATGAGGTTTGGCAGCACAGCAATGCTGAAGCCAGCAAGTCCTACCAAGAGCCACCAGCAGAGATAACCTTGCCTTTGCAGCAGAATTCATGTTTTAATGGTGGACTGGTGACTATCTCCTCAGCTCTCCCCTTACTGCATGCCCTTAAACACTGACAGGACGGGAATTGCTTGCTCCTGATCCTTCCTCATGAAAAGGGAGCAGCTCTGAATTCAACACTCAAGGCTTCCCACCCTCTTGCATAACAGGGCCTGCATTTTATACCCAGCAAATTTGTGGCATCCACTGGTGACAGTGACATTCTGAATGCTGGGGCTGCCTCTGAGTGTGGTGTCACACACCCCACAGCAGATACTACATTGCTGCTCCTCCCCAAGACACCTCAGCCTGACTGAGGCACAGCTTTTTAGGGGTGCTCCTGATTCTTACAACTCACACAAATGATCATGGCATAATTGCCATGGTTTGGCATAGGACATACAAGAGAAGACAAATACATTTCCCTGGCTCACTGAGCTAGGCTTCCTTCGTACTAATTAGAATTCTCTGAATAAAAATACAGCATGGGGAGAGAAATATTAATTCATCTTTTATAGAGAAATGCAGCCAAATATTGGCATAAGTCACGGGATAACAACTTGATCCTGCAATCCCTTGCTTGCATGAATAGTCCCATTGACTTTCAGAGTTTGCAGGAATGAGGCTTTACAGTGCAGCACAATGATGTTGGCAATTTGCCCACAAAAAGAGTTAAGTAAAGCCTAATTCTCCATTAGGGCTGAAGAAATAGGCCTTGGCTGAAGAGAATGTTCCACAGCAGACAGATCCAAGCAAAGGCATATACTGTGCAATGTGTTAACAAAAATTTGGTATGCTACTGATGTGAAGGACTTAGCAGAAGGCACATTACATTTCGGAAGTAATGTGGGTTTTTTTAATTGAATTTGGACTCTTCAAACCAGCTCTTCAATAGTCATAACTGCAGGTCTCATTAACAGGAGTGCTTCTAAGAGAACTAATACTCCAGGTACTTCACACAGTCACACTCGTTTCTGGTTCACAGACAAGGGGTGTTACAAATTCAAAGCACATCATTTCCATGTTTTTCCTCCACAAATGAGATCAAACACACTTTTCCATTGGATTAAGTACTCTGATAACATTTGAAGCTTGCTGGAAAAGCACATTTACATGCAAGTATATTAATAAGCATACTGCTTTACCATGCTTGTGATGCACAGTGCTAAGAAAGAAAAAAACCCCAAAACCTAAAGCAAATAATTAAAAGCCTGGTACCTTCTTTGCTTCTAGGTTGTCTCATTCTGGCATTCACAGGCAGGAAAGAAGTGTTGCTGAGCAGTTCAGAAGGAGAAGTGCAATGCTGAGACTTTTTGATTGAAAGATTAATAGGTTCTTCCATCACTTTTTGCATAGAAAGAGTTAATTCATTAACTACCTCTTGCCCAGCAGTAGCCAAGCTGTTTTCTAGAAGACAATCCATGGCACTGAGGCCTTCATTTTCTAGCTGTGAGGGAGAAAGAAATGCAGAATCCTATTATCAGTTTGCCCTTTTTTGTGTGTTAAGAAAATCATTTGTAATCAGTTGTTGAATACCAGATAAGGAAAATTTTACTCGTTGAAATAGTCATTTATTTTGACTGACTGACCAACAATAACGTGCTGTAAATGAAAGAGGATTCCCTCTCAGCAGAGGGGTTTGAGAGATCCCTGCCTTGCATTTAGTGCCTCCCTGGAGTGCATCAGCTGGTGTAGGGCCAGCAGGAGCCCCGGGGTCACTGGAAGCCCTGCCCAGGGCCAGGCTGTAGCTGGGCAGGGGCTCTGGTGCAGTATCACAGTCACAGAGGGCATTTGGGGACAGGCCAAGTGTCACAGCAGCTGCACCGTTCACCTGTGGGTCGGCCGAGCTGGATAACCTTGTTGGAGAGAATTCCATTTCTGCACTGCTTGGAAAGCCCACAAAGCTTAAGGATGCTGAACACTGGGAAAAGCAAAAAGAAAAAAAAAATCCAATATATTAATGAGCTTTTCAGCAGCAAAATGCTACTGTTCTTTCTATAATAGATTAGATGTTCGGTTTCAGCTTGACAAAATCAAACAGTTGTGCCACAAGGGCTGTAAGAATCTATTGTAATCCTATACTATTTCCAAGAGCTTTCAATTCTCCACCATTAAAACTGAAAACTGGAAAAGGAGACAGCTGGGTTACTCTTCTGGTGCTTACAAAAAAAAGTCTTCCTTAGATCAATTCAAAGGATTCTGATTTTTAACTAACTCCTACATCGATTGGGAAATCTATGTAGACCACTGTACCAAAATAATCCTTGACATAAACCCTATTATTTTCCATTAAATTTTCCCAGAAGAAATAAGATCCAAATCAGAAATTTTGTCATTTTATTAAAAGATCATCAGATCACTTCACTCAAAAAGAAGATTCAGAAGAAATAAGATTTAACTCTGAGACAGGTACCTGAAGTTATTGTTCCTGTTAATGATGCTGAAAATTTAATGATAGTGAGTCGGCTCCATTAAAACCCAAAGCATTTCCCCTTTAAATATCATAGATTAAATGCAGATATACCCTACATGTACTAATGAGGAAGCATGTCCAGTTTCCAAAGAAAGGGAATATTTACTTAAGTATCAATATGCATTTCTTACTGTCTCATGATTTGCCACTACCGAACCCACAGAGACACTGTTACACAAACCAAAGCAAACCCAGTCGTCTAGGTGACTTCCCTGAGCTGCCTCACATCCTGGAATGTGGGACTGTACTGAAAACAAACTCTTCTAGACCCATGCGTGGCAAATAGAAGCAATTTTAGGAAGTGTACAGATCTGTGTCACTTGAGTATACAACTTTCCCTCGATTTCATCATAGTTCATTGGTGTTTCACCCTTTACATTTGACTGACTACATAATTTTCATTTGACTGCAATTCAGTAGGTAGCACTCATTTTAATATAAATCGAGACAATAGAAATGTGTCCATTGCATCTGAATTAGAGTTTAAATTTATTGTTGTACCTATTTCTCCACTAGAGGCCTGTGACTCAGAAGTGAATGTGAGATAGGAGCCGTTTCCTAAATTTAATAAGTATTTTTCTCAAATTATACTCCATTTGGGGTTTGGATACTTTTGTCCACCTTAACCCCACAGTGGTAAAGACTGCAGCCTAGACTGACCTGTCAAATGTGTCTGTGTAAATCCTACCTGATACCAGTCTTGAATTCTCTGCTTGCAATGCACAGCAAATCTGTGCTAAGACAACACTTCCCACAGACACTAATTTCCACCTAACAACGGATGCAATTTCATTTCCTCTTTGTCAATTTGCAATAGATGCTACAATGGGAGCTTTGCCTGAAGAGTGACCACTTAATTTGAGAGACAAAATACACTTGCATTAAAGACAGAAAAGGTCACCTCTTCTGCAGGGAAGGTTTGTGCTATTCTACCACACAGTGCTGCAGTGAGCCTGCTTTAAACAGTCCCTCCACATAGGAGGCAGCCCAGGGAGCACTGGGTTTCTGCAACCAGGGAATTGGTCATTCCCCTCCTCTCGAGTCAAATGGACACTCCTGAATCTAAGGTCTCCAAGCTGTAACAACTTTTTGGAAGCAGCTGGAACTAGTCACACATGTTCTTCCCACCTTACATTTGAGCTGAAAACCAGAACACAGCCAGTAAGAAAATGCACCAGTGGAGGCCCAAACTTGCCATATGATCTGTCTGATAGAGCATTCCTAAGAATGCTGAGGTTTCAAACCAAAGTTATTTCCATAGGTCAGCAAGGAATCCACTTTTCATGGCCACACATCCTGAAGTCCACAAAGACCAGAAGTGTTTTTTGCCACCACAATTTGCATGTGACAGGTTCCTGCAATTGCAGTGACAAATGGGACCTACCAAGTACACGTTTTCCTTTTCATTCCATCACTTGTTTTATCACAAGTCTTTCTCAGATGACAAAATTAACACGTTAATTACTCCCATATCACTTACAAAAATGTAAAACAAACAAGCAGAATTCATGCTTAAGATGAAGATGAACTGTGATCAGCCCTTGCCTTTTCCCCTTATTTCAAAGTCCACTGTGAGCATTAATTAAGCCCCTGTGAGGTAGTTAAATATTTATTTAGTCAGGTTCTCCAAAGCATGGAGCATCCACAAATACCTGAGTCAACAGGAACTACCTTAAAGCTGTATTCCATTGGGAATGGGCATGCTAAGGCATACATGTGGCAGGCACACCACCCAAATTTGCTCCCAAGTTAACTGGAGACCTCCTGGCCATTCAGTTCCTCCAATCACTACCCACATCTTCCTTGACTCATTTACAAGCTTGTGCCATCACCTCATGTCGTGAGACCTGACCCTCCACGTGCAACTCAGGTGAAATGCTCCCCCTCCTAAGGCAATGTAGGGGTTACTCCTGGCTGCAGTGAGACAAGTTTACTTACTGAGAGTAGTCACTGGGATGATTCCTACTGAAGGAAAAAAAACAAAATATGGACACACACATATAAGATTTGGTTATAGCTATAGTTTTCAGAAAGGTGAAATACAATTGCATGGTGTGGATATGTTCTTTTTACTCCTCTAGCTAGCATCAGTTTCTTCAGAGATCTTTTTAGATTATATAAGCCAATGTAAAACCTTACTCTTGTTAAAAAGAATAATGAGGCCATCAAACTGCCATCTGTCTTTCCCTTGGGGCAAAAGTTAATTTTGTGGTTATTTTAATGATGAAGCAACATTATGATCTTTCAGTGCAAAATATTAAAACTCACGGTTAAGAACAGACACATTCCATCCTGATCCATGGAGCTGCTGTCAAGTGTGAAGTGAACAATGCACTGGGAACAAGGCTCATTAATAGACTATTAATTCACTCCCTAAAATAATCATTTCTTTTGCCATTAGCAAAAATTTCTCTTTTCCCTTGACAGTTCAGCTAGTTTTTGCAAATGGGATGCCTTTAAAGGATTTATCTGTTTTATAAAAGCTCTATTGCTTTTACATTGCAACATTCGAACAACAACAAGCATTAATTATGCTCTTGGGCAGAGGATGTCTTCAGCTGTTGGTTAATTTTGAACTTTTTGACATTTTAATGTACAGTCTGACACATTGAACTACATCTGTGTCACTATAAATGGAATTCTCATTGTCTCATAATTAATTTTGGTCTGATGATCCTTATAATATAATGGCAGCAGCATCACCACCCCAAAATGCCTCCTACCACAATTTTCTTAGCTATGGTAGTGAAAAGTAAGAAAAAAGAACATGCAAAGTGCCTGCAGAGAACAAAAAATAAACATATGGTTCAGTTCAAATATTTCTTTGATCACTGTTGCATTCAAAAAAGGTCCAGTGTAAACATGCAGCACCAATACAGCAGAATTCTGAGAAGCGCAAATACTTACCTTGAAACAGTGGGATTAGGATTTGTTAGGATTGTTTTGGCAAAGTCTCGGGGCTGTTGACATTAAGTGTCACTGATAAAAGGAAGCTAAAACTAGGAACTGCCAATTCTCTTTGCTATGGGAGAAACACCACGCTGCAAATGGTTGCAGAGTAATGAACGGCTGCTATTAAGTGGAGCAATCCCCCTGGCAGCTCATTATGCTGGAAGGTTAAACAAATGTACTACTCCAATCCACTTGCTTAACACAGCAGCACTGATAGCACGGGCTGCACATGCTTCCCATTCCCAGTTTCAGAACAGAATCCAAAGGATTTCCTTTCCGCTTTCACGAGAAAAAAGAATCCAAATCTTCATTAACATTTTGTCTGAATAAAGTGCAGCGGGCTTAAAGCGGAAGGAAGAAGAGATTGCATGGAGGAGCAAGCAGCATCATGTTTTATTTATCTCTTTTTTTCAGGTCAAAGGAAAAAGGTTTTGTAAAATTAACATTCTGGGAAATGTACCTAATTGCATTAAGCACAAAGGTATTTGTGCTGTGAGCAGTTCAATTCTGCAAAGTAGAAAACATACTCTGTTGCTTGAGAAATTTATAGTACCCCAATCTCCAGGCTATTATTTTCTTCATCACTAATTCCCCTAAAGTTAATAGTAATTAAGAGGAAAAAATAGCAACAACAAGCCCATTTTGGTCCCAAGCTCAGATTTGAAGTTCTAAGGTTGGATATTTAATTATTTTTACTTTCACTCCCTAAGTAATCACAACATGCTCTGTGCAATACTATCATCAAATAAAATCTGTACTCTGTCCTCCAGCCCCCTTCCCACAAATTCTACATGTCCTTAAAGAAAAAAAAAGAAGTTCCACCATGAACTGTCACCATATTAGTCTCTCATTAAATGCTACCACAGCATATACTTGGAATAAAAGAGAAGTTTCTCAGCATGCTCTGAAGAGTGCACCTTGGATAGCATGGAATATTTCCTAGGATTTCCCTATTTCAAGTACTTTATGGTGCTTGAGACCGACATAGCTCTTGAACTAAGAAGCTGGAACTCGTTGTGAATCAAAAAGAATACAACAAATATAATACACTACACAACATTTCCACGTGTTTACACTTTCATTACTAATCTTGGTCACCCTGCCTCAAAAATTATTTATCAAAACCACAAACTATGGGGAAAATGGTCAAACATGTGAAGGACCAATGTACAGAACAGCTTTCATGAAAGAAAAACCCAACTGAAGAGAGACAAGCAGTCACTTTTAAGCTTCAAAAAGAAACTTTCAAGAATAAATTCCATGTATACCTATAAAATACAGATATTAAGAATAGGGTGAATACAGTGATTATTCACTCTTTTTCCTAACACAAACACACTAGAAGGTATCTCACTGAACTATCAGGCAAGAGACTTAAGGTAAGCAAACAGAGGAACTTCTCATGCAATGCAAAACTCAGTGTAGAATGTTGAGGAGTATTCTACACTAGTATTAAAATGGACTCAAAGAAGTGTCTTCGACAAATTCACAGACAAGGGGTCTATAAAGAGCTCTAACCCACAACTGTCTGAAGGTCTGAACAACCTTGAGGTCAGAAAGTCCTTGGAGTTCTGGCATTCAGTGGATCATCAGTTCATATTTGTCTGTTTCTCATGCCCTGCCCTAAGGATCTGCTGTTGGCTATATTTATATAGGATCAGATGGAGCTGTTCAGTGATAACATCCTAATACAGTACACAACATATTCAGAGATTCACTTAAAGCAGAAGATGAACTAACAGAGGTAAGGGTCTTGCTCCAAACTACAGAAGGGGGTGCACTTTACAGGGTGTGAGGAGGAGAGATGTCCAGCTGGCCCTGCATCAACACCCATGTCTGTTGCCGTGGTGCCTGAGGCTCAAATTACAAATCTGAGCTCTAGATGCACAGTAATCCTGACATTTCTTCAATTTCTACATGCAGCCTATAGACCTCTTCCTCATCACAGCCAGAAATTACAATTAGGTACGTGCAAACAAAACAGAGACTGTATTCCTGTTAATATTCCTGAAAACACAATTAGGCCCAAAATATCTTATTATTCTTGCCTGTATTCCAGAATAGGTGACCTCTCTAGTCCTAGTGCACAAATTAATAACTTGCTATCATACTATGTAAAAGCAGCAAGATCATATCATTGCAGAAGGTTGGTAACCCTTTCCACAAAACTGTTAAACTAATTGAGTACTCATTCCCTCACACTGCAACTTAGTAATTCCATAGCTTGTGTAAAATCTGTTTGCTAGAGTTTGGCACAATTCCTGGAAATGTAGTGCAGGTAGCACAAAAGTTATTTAGAAATTTGTTTTTTCTTGCTGGCATTTTTACTGAAGAGGTTGGGTATTTGACAGGCATGGAGACAGAACAACTAAACAATCCAAACTTGAGGTCCTGGCCATGTGAGTGAAGTGTTCTGACAGATGAATATGAAGAGAAAACTATATCCATTTTCCAGACCAACAGAAGGCTTTCATTCCTAGTGTGGCATTCTTTAAAAGGTGCTAATCCAACCCAGAATTATGCAAAGTGCAGCACTTGACTTATATGAAACAATCAATGGTCTAAGTATAAGAACATTTATTCTGCACAAAAAAATTAATTCACAGAAAAAGAAGGGTTAGAGGAATATACAGTAAGACAGAAAGACTGACAAAATATCACCACTGATGTTCCAAAAGGAGCAGGACAAATGAAAACTATCCCAAACTACTAAAATCATAAACTATTAAGAGCATCTTGCCTATATTGCTTTACAAATAAATATAATTCTGTATGCAGACAATTCATCTAGTTATCAGTCAATAACATCAAATTCATACCATAAACACATTTCAAAATTAACGCACAGAGGTTTAGTTACATGAGCAATCAAGCCTTGCCCCACTCCAAAATAAAGGAAACCACTGAGCTAGTGAAAGCTTTTATTTCTCTAGTCTTTGGACAGATCTTGGCAACCATATCACTAAACAGTTAATTCAGGTGCACACTGCTTTCTCTTTAATGAAAGAATCTCAGCAGACAGGGAATTATGTACTCCACTAGGAATACTGTGCCCAGCTGAAGGCTGTCAGAGTTGAGCAGAAATGCAACACAAGGCCAAGAAGTCCAACAGCAATTATTCTCCAAAAGACAGAGCAGTTCTTCAGGCAGCAGGTTCATCTAGCCATTTTCTCTACCATATTTTTCAAGTATTTCAGACTTGTCCACGTGCACTTTCTCCATGTCTTCCAAGATGATCTTGAGAGAGATTAAATGTTCTCAATATGGGCCATGTGAGCACATGGACAAATGCCTATGCAGAATTTTTTGTCTGGAGATGAGGGTGAAAATATTTAATGAGGTGAGCCAGATGAGATTGAACAGACACATTCCCTTGTTCTTAAACAGGAGCCAATCTCCCATTTAAATTGAGATTGAATCCAATTGTCAGCAAAAACATTCAGACATCTTTAACGAGCATTCATGAAGAATATATTTCAAGGGTTTACTTGCTGTGCTTTTTCCCTTCATCATTTCTAATTTGCCATTGCCAGAGCTGTCAGTATCTTCATCCCACCCAGATGTCTTCATCCCAAACAGCTCCTTAAAAGAGATGAATGCAAGCAAAGAGAGTTCTGTAGCTGTTGAACATTCTCACTTCTTGAAGAGATACCAGGCACCTCAAAAAGACACCCCTGTGCTTTCTGCACAAGGGAATACACTTCTCAGCACCATGAGGAAAAAATCCTTTTTTCTTTTCCCTAGAAGTATTCTCCTTTTGCCACCTTCTCAACTTCTACAACAACAAATCAGCCCTTTTCTCCTTTATTACTCCTGCTTTTCCCATCAGACTACACTAGCCTCTCTCTCTCTTGCACATCTGCTTCCATTTTCTTTCCTCTTTCTGACATTTCTTGCTTAAGCTGTTGGTAATAACCTTCCACTATAGGTCCATGAAACAGATTTCTTTGTGGCTTTCAAATCTGATTTGCACACTGCTTCCAGGCAGTATCTCTGCAGCTCCCAAAGGATCTCCAACAATTCTCTGGATGGGTATTGCGTCATAAATACAGTGCATCAACAAAGTCACGTACAAAAAAAGGAAAAATAACTTGCTTTTTGAGGATAGAAAGACAAGTACTTCCACAATATTCCACAAACAAATCCCAAGAAAAACAACCTATGAAACTCCTCTACGTGGTACACAAAATAAGTCATGAACTGAAGTAACAAACAGATTTGAAAAACCAGAATATGTGTTGCTTGGAGTGTTTTAAACAAACTGTACAGAGAAGTAAAAGGCAGCTTCCCTGCTTCAAAAGCACAGGTGATACTCAGAACCAGCAAGGGTCTACTGGTAACTATTGGCCTTCCTGGCTGTGCTCATGCTTCTTCAATGGTCAGAGGCTCACAGTAGATGGGAAGACCAAAGCCTGGTTCTATTGTGTATTAAAATATTCTAGATATACAGAGATTGTGATTTTTATGTTTATACATGAACAATGAGAAGAAATATAACAGAATTTAAGGCATCCCACCTTCAGCAGTAATTAGTGGTGTTGTTTCTGGGGCAACTATTTTGATGACTGCTTCAGTCAGGAAGGAGCAAACAATTTCATCAGCACCTCTGACTCCTACTTTATTTATATTTTTCAAATTAACTGCTTCTAGTACGGTAGTTAGCAAGTCCTAGTAATTAAATCTCTCAACATAGGAGCTAGACAGAATTTAAGCAGTGAAGAAATAGAGCATCTATTTATTTCATGTCAAACAATCATGCCAGCCAGACCTAAATGCTATCAGCCTCTGGAAGAGTTGCTTATCCTGGCACCTTACTGGGGGACACACACGAGGTTAGGCTCTGACTGTCTCCAAAAATTTACAAGTCATTTGGCTGACTTTTACTGCATTTTAATTTTTTCCACCAGATTGCAAACTCCAATGCCATATTCAAGCCTATCAAATCATGTTTTCTCTTTAATTTTTTTTAAGAAGCTCTTTATACCTTTCTCTCAGGATGGAAAGTTGATTGCTGCAGTGTGCTCTCAGGGGAGTGGCTCCTGACACTGGTTTCTTCATCTAGTGATTGTGGTAGGGAGGGACTGACACTTTTGTTCAGAGGAATGACAGGCTTCTGGGCATCAGCTTCTGCGGAGCTCTCACAGACCTACAAATCACAAATGAGAATTTGTCTTTTCAACATCTCAGAATGAAAAAAGGTAACAGATGTGCATCAATTCACAGCATACACATTATGACAAGTCCAAAAAACTCTAAAACAACAGATGTTCAAGACAACCCTAAGCAGAGAGATAAATGGAGAAAGATTTCTCTCAAACATTAATGAAATCTTAAAAAAAAAAAGGACTCAATAAAGCTGCTGAAACGTACAGCTACACCAAAAGTCTGCACTCTGCCCTTGAAGGTAATCTACTTTGAGAATTATTCAAGGTGGCAGCTCCACAGAATTTACACAATGGGAAGGCCAAGCCACCTTTCCGTGATTTTAAATGTATTTCCAAGCCACTTTATTCTGTAGCTGATCTGCCTTGTAGTTTGGATGCTCACCACCAAGCACTGTCCCTCCTTCAAAAGAAGGATTCTTACTAACAGAGGAAAAGGGGAGAGATCAGCCCTGCTGACAAAACTGTAGCACAACAGCATGTGTGGATAAGATGATAATCTTAAATTACATGATGCAGCAGCAAGAGAATGGGAAATAACTCTTAGACCAAGAAATTGTCTTCACTCGCTTCAATAATAATTCAGAAGCTAATAGTTTTTAAGGACTCAGGGCTTAATGTTTCCAGTAAAAGAAAGACTGGAAATGCAGAGCGAAACTACTGCAGTCCTCCAGTGACCTATTTACAAAGGAGGAGTGATGGTGTTTTTATTCTTCCACGTTGCTGCTCACCTTTTCTATTGAGAGATTCAGATCTTTGGAATCCAGGGTGGCTATACAACATTTTATAGAAAATTTTGCCCCGATCTGCATGAGGCATGAAGCCTCTCTGCTGCATACATAGACAAGACACCAACAGAAAGCTCAGGCAAATCCATGAAATCTCAAAGGTGTGTCCAGTTTCTGAACTTACATTGACTAAATGCAGTAGGAAATTACTTTGAGAGAACGTACTTGTGTTTCATCTGGGCCTTGTTGCTGTGCTGGGGTTGGCTGCCTCACTATGTAGTTGATCTGACCAACTATAGTCTGCTGAACATGCTGAGGTGGCTTGGCTTGGTTCAGCTGCAAGCTGGGCTGTCCCTGGGCCTGCAGGAGAAGTTCCAGATCCTTTTTCATCTCCTCCAGCTCAAGCTGGTGGTGCATGATGTCCAGGCTCTGCTGGATGACTTGCTTGTGGGTGCTCTCCTCGTGCCCTGGCGGGGGGGATGCCAGGGGCAGCTGCTGCTGTGGGGGTGGCTGCAGCATGTGGTTAGATTTTATCTTCTGGGGATGGCCCAGCTGCACTCCCATGGCTGATGTCTGCAGAGAAGCCTGTGGGGGGCTGGTGTGAAGCTGCTGAGCCTCGTGGGACACAGCAACACAACCCTGCTGCAGCTGTGGGGGTGGGAAGGGCTTTCCCACCCTCCCGGACACATTCTCGGGCTCTGAGCGTGGCTGCTGCTCCAGCCCAGCCTGGGGAGCACCCCGTGGCTCTCTGTCCTGGTGCTGCAGGCTGTACTGCAGAGGAAAGTGCTGCTGGTGAAGTGCAGGAGGCTGGTGGAAGCTCTTATGGTGGTTCATGTCTTGGTAAGGAGGCTGGGCTTTGTTTGGGTGAGGGATGCTGAGGCAGTGGGAGCAGCACAGGGGTGCAGAGCACTGGATCGCTGGTGGGAATGGGTGTGGCTGGCTGTTCTCCAGCTGGGAGGCTGGGGAGTGGAGCCCACGGTACAGAGAAGGTTGTAACCCCTGAATATTTCCACAGAGTAGCACATCTGGGTGAGAAATGTGTCCACCTTCCATTGTGAAACCCCCTGGGAAAAAAACCAACAAATTTACTCCCTCCTATGGTCTTGATAAATTTGTACAATAAAAACTGTATGCAAGGAAATGGCCATCATTCACATTTCAAATATAAAAGATATTCAAATATCCTATCCAAACAGTCTGCCAACATACATTCAAGACATATTTTCCAATATTTATCTAGTTATTTCAATTCACACCAAACTCTCACTGATGTGAGTGGAACTCATGGAATTACCCACCAAACACTTTGGCAAATTGACTTTATTTTATCTTAACTGATGGATATGGCTTATACATTCATTTTTTACTGAAGTATGAGCTTATCTCATCCATAAGCACAGGTACAAAAAAGAGCTTCCAGGGGGCAAGTGACAAAAATCAAAGAGAATAATAATGTTGTGTAGGTGAGACTCGTAAAGGCTGGAAATAGAAGTGACCTATGAAATTATTTTGTCCATGCTTTTCATCAAGAAATTACCCCCTGCAATTCTTCTGATAGTGTTTTACCCCTTTCAGGTTTTAATACCTTAAAATAGGAAGAAAACCGATCTTTTAAATCATTGATCAGCTCACTGAGCTGAATTTACAGTAAAATCCCATTGCAGTTGGGAAATCTGTAGCTGCTGGGAAAGAAAGTCACAGCATGGACATCTGTTATACAGGTAACACTGTAATTATTGTACAGTCAGTGTCTTAAAGCCAATTTTTGCCTATCAATTGCCAGTGTCTCAACACTGCACAGCTCATTTGGCCACTAAGAGAGCGAAAGCACCAGACATCTCAACAGTCTTTGGTGAACGAATAAAAATGGGCAGAAAAACAGGAAAGGTCAGCTACACTGGCTTTTCTTCAGAACATAACAAGAGTTTCAAAACTGGGTGTCAAAACAAAAAAGGAGAGCCCATTAGGGGAGGTACTGCATTGTCCACATCTGTCTAGCCTAGCTCTGGACTATTATAATTTTTTTTACCCAGATTGGAGAGTTGCTTAGTCCAGTAGGAGGGATCCCAAGTGAACCTGATCTTCAGAGGAGGGCCCGTGTCAGTGTTACAGTTTGTCTCTAGCAAGCGCTGGATCTGGAACACAATCTGGTGACACATTAAAGGACAATGGTTTTATTCACAATTCCAAGTTCGCGAAAAGTGTTTTATTTAATCAACATCAAACCCTTAAAACAGTTTTCACAATTACTGCACAACAAGCGTTGCTCTTACCAGTTCCTTACTGAAGAGGAATGGGATGGTCTTTTTACTGCACATGGCCCAGCTGATGAAGTTCTGGACGTGTTCTACCTGTCTGCCTAAAACCACAACACCTTGCAGTTGTTGCTCCAGCCTCTGCTTCCTCTCGCTGGTGATTTTCTGTTAATAATGTGAATCAGTGGAAAAGGGCTGTCGTTCTTCAGACACACACAAGACATGCAATCATTGGCACTGTGTTGTGCAGTATTTGCAGCAATATTGTTCTTCATAACCTCTTTAAACCACCAATCACAGAAAGGAAGCAAATCCAACTCAGGAGATAAGTCTGAATTCAGGAAGAGCAATGACTTCCCCAGGAGCAAACAATCTGCATCATTCTGGCCTTGGTTTAACAGAATAACATAACCCAAGAAAGCTGTAGAAGTTGGATCAAATTTGCACCGGGGCCACTTTCTTGTCTGGAAATTCTGATCAGCAATTTTTCTCCTCAGCACATTTCAAAATAAAACCTTATATCCTTCAACTGGACATCCAAAAACTGAAGAGTCAAAACTCAAAAGTTTTGTTACAGAAATTAGACCAAAAACTCACTTCTAAAACAGGTTATTAATTGTGCTGCTAATGGGCTCCTACAAATTAAACATCAAAATCAGAAGCTGGTTTGTTTTCTAAGTACTCAAAAGGTGTACACATATTCTCTTGTAAATGCATTAGAAGCTGTGGTTAACTCATTATAAGGAACCTTTTTTGCCACTTCTCCCTGAATCTTTGTCTAGTAGTAGAAGACTGCAGAAAAAAACAAATATTTGAAAATATAAGGAGTGGGACAATAGCTCCCACAGTCTATATACTTTCCACTGGCACTAGGATTAAATTTAATTTAGTTTGATTTCCCAAGGTATCAAATAAACTAGCCTTACTTACTTCCAGTTGTTCAAGGAGGATATTTGTTCGTTTATCAATTTCATTCATCAGAACCATCTTGGCCATTTTTATTTGGTTTTCCACCTTTTTGTACAGATGTTTTACTTCAAGCAACCTGTGGGTAAGAGGTACATATCCCTGGATGAGCCAGCTGTGTGTCATTTATTCAGCAGTTATTTGCTACAAGAACTGATCTGTCTACCGACAGAACTGCAGTGAAAGTTGCATCATTTCTCATCAGTTCTCCCCCCACTTCTCTGAACCCTGACCACCCCTCTCTGGATGTGACATGCTAATGCTGATGGATCCTCTCAAATGCCATGCCAAGAACAGTCTTGAGCTCTTTTTCAACAAATACATACATAATATATCCAAAACTTCCAGTTTATAGTAGATTATAAACAGTATAAATAGATTTGTACCCTTGAAATGGTTTTAGTAATGCAGAAGAGAGATCTAGCATAATCAGTAGCTGAAATCCAGTTCGAATAATTAAATATTTTCATTTTTATATTCATCTTGACTGAAATTGCACCTTGTTTTGAGGTTTCTTGAAAAAATAAGGTATCTTAAAAATTATCTTTATTTGTAATATTGTCAAATTCTGGCTCAGAAACAGATGACACAAAGAAATCTTATCTCTGAAGTCAGCTGTCACATGCCTTACAAAGAGCATGGAATTGTGTATTACAACGCCATGACTTGTCAGTACCACTTAAACATGAATTTGATATTTTTAATCTTCCCATTCTTTTCTACCCTCCAAGAAAAAAAAACAGCAGCTGCATTTAATTCTGTTAACTTACATTTAGTGAGAATATTATTTACAGATCACCTACTTTCATAGGAAAAAAAAAAAAAAAGCGTAGCCATTACCTGTCTTCAATCTGCTTGGCTGAAACCTGAATCCCATTTTTCTTCTCCTCCACCTTAGTTATGACATTCTCCAGAATAATTCTTTGATTTTGCAGAGCTTCATCAAGATGCCTGAACCTGTGGAAGAAGGGGAAATTCTGACCCCGTGGTTTTCCACGTTCATGAGTGAACAAGTGAGAGCAGGGAGGGTTTCCGTGAGGGCAGTGAGCCTGTGTTAAATCACTTGAGTGAGACAACTCAATTGAGTTTGCTGTGGCTTTTAAATTCAGACCAGCCTGCAGCTTCAGCTGGAAAACAGAGATGGAAAGTGTTAAATCCTGCTGAGCTCCATCAGCATTGTGTACCTGTGCTCCCTGTGCTCTGCCAGGAGACAGCTGTGGCAGGTGAGAGTGTCGCAGGTCTCACAAAACACCTTCAGTGGCTCCTGGGGGTGCCCCGGGCACAAGGAGGAGAACTCCCTTGCTTCATCTTCAGCTGCTGAGGAATGCAAAGAAAGGGGGTCATTGCCAAGGAGGAGAGCTCAGGAAAAGAGTAACCAAACTCACCATTTGATGGAAAGTCTTGATGAGATTTCTTTACAGGCACAGAACCTGGAATCATCTGATTATCTGAGGCTGGGTTTGTTTGATTTTTTTCCTTACACATCTAAAACTGAGCACACCAGAGGGGCTCAGGAAAAAGCCATCAAAACAAATCATACTGTCCTCTAAACTCTCTTGAGTTTAAAGTATCACGATTTGGAGCACCTGCCTCAAGACTTCAAATACCCTGGTCTGGTAAACCACTCAAAATTTAAAACTATAGTAAAATGTAGAATAGCAAATATATTAAATAAATTGCAGTCAGAGAGGAAGCAAGAAAATCTTTTCTTTTTAAAAAAATCACATGAGCTATTGTTATCCAAATTTGCACTTGTTGCAATGTTGTTCATAAACTTCAGCAGCTGGGGCTGATATTAGGCCATAAATCCTGTTCTTAAAAGGATTTTCTAAAGAGTAAGGATGGACAGTGGGCATGCAAAGTGGAAGCCTTATTTCTGTACAACGTATACTTGCCTTTTTTTCTGAATGGTAGAGTAGAAAGAAGGAACAGTGTCAACAAAAAATGCCAGGAAAAGACAAAGATAAACCATGGCAAAGCCAACCCTCTAGCACCAAAGAAAGGCTCAATTGCTTCCTCACAGTACTCCAACAAAGACATTGTCCCATTATTCTTTACCAACACTTGAGAAATCAAACAAAACAATCATTCTTAGATAACACATATTGCTAAAAACTTTAAATTATATAATGGCATCAATAATTTATATATCATTATCTGCTTATATGAAATAAGAAAAAATATTTCCATTTTCCCACACCAAACTTCTTACTTATCTATACATTTTGAAAAAAACCCAACCTGGGGCAGAGACCATGCTCTCATCCTATAGCAAAATGAAGTCTTTTGTAGATTCAGAAGTGAAAACTCTTGCAATAACACAGGCCCAAAGAGTACAACAAGCTATACTGGCTCAGTCACTTCATTTTCAACTTGTAAAACTCACAACAGAAAAGTAGAAAGGCTAAGAAAATCTCATGGCTAACAATGACAATGCAAATATGGAGAACATCCATGCCACTCTCTAAGAAACATGTCAAATTGCCTAGTTTTTAGATTGCTATCTACTCTAAATATTTCTGAGGGGCTTGATTTATTTCCTCCAGTTCAATTGACTTTCATTCCACCTTCTTAACAATGTGCAAGAAGATAATTAGTGACAGATTAGGCCAAGATTTTATGTAAGCGTTACATAGCTTACATTGTTATGAATTACTTACTGCAGCATCATGTATTATTCTTCAGGGAAGTTTATTGGCTTATGTCATTATTGAATCAAATGCCACTAGATAGCACTAATAAAGGAGGAGATTAGATCAGGGTTTTTTTAACACACTCCAATATTTTCTACTAGCAAGGCTCAAACTGAATTCACCTTGGCAGCAATTTTTTTTCTGATTATATTGCAAATATGTACTTTTTGCATTAAAACCTGCAGCTGACAAGCAAATGATGAGGTTGTACAACCAATATATATCCAACGAGGACATCAAAGATCATCCTCTATGTGATCAAATTTTACATTTTTAAAGGAAAAAAAAATACCATAACTTTCTGAAGGTTTATGGGCTGGAAAAGCCTTTCAAAGTGTTCAGTATCTGCAGAGTATACAAGCTGTTTTACTGTAAACTCAAGATCAAGATTTCCATATTAAACTCAAACTGATAATGAGATGTGGTCTTTCAGGTCCATGTATCATGAAGTCACAATCCTATACAATGTTTTCCCACTTTTTCTCTCTCTGAAAGGTTCTTTAGCCTTTGGGTGATTGCATTCATCCCAGAGAATTCATTGAGGTTTTTTAATACCATGTCAGATTTAAGAGACAAGCAGGTTTCAAATGCAAACTAAGAATAAAATCAATATTACCTAATTGCAGCACAGACCCACAGCCTCTGCCACTAGTAATCCCCTGACTCAATTGACATATCAGTGAGAACTGCCACTGAGCCTTGGTATTCTTGACCTACTTTTTACTCAGCTCAGAGAAACATTCTTCAGTTTTGAAATAAGTTGAATTCTTAGAAACCAGGTACTAAACAAAAGCACAACCCTGTTTTTTTTAGGAGCAAATATCTAACCACAACTACCCATTTTAGCTTCTGAAAAAGAACCTCTCTTTTGAGAGGTGACCAGAGAAAGCTCAGCTGCCCTAAATTCTGATAGTTCATCATTTGAGTCACCATTTTCTACAGCCTATATTTTCTTTATCTCAGGTGGATCTCTTGAATAATTAACAGAGTTTTAAATCCCTGCTCCTCTGATGAGTTGACATCAACTTTGGAAAAAGCAATCTCAGCTAATGGAGTTGTGCCTCCACTCACAATTCGCAGTGACTGCACTTTGGTTTTACAGGTACATACTTCACCTTGAAAGAAAACAAAAGCCTAGCAGAAAGGTTTCCCAGGGGAGCCAGGTTTCTTCAGCTCTGTCACTCAAGAAAGTTTATTAAAATTAATAGAAATAGGAAGGACTTCATGTGTTTGGTGAAGGTGTTTTAGAACTTTACTTTCATTTCTTTATTTCATTTCCTTTCTGACCCAAGGAATCTAACACTGACAAAGGAAGGTCTGGCCCTCACAAGGGAAATGCCAAAAGATAGAACAGTTTAAAGGTTCGAGATCTCTTAATAGTTACAAGGGCTTACAAAGAAGGTGGCTGTTTTCAGAACACCCTACATAGACTGATGATGGTGTGTGTTTATTTCCAGAAGAAAAAAACAAACAACAGTCTGAGGTCTAGTAAATCCTAGTATTTGCTTTCTTTGAACTATTCTGAAGGGATATCTATGTCTGAAGGGATATCTATGTCCAAAATAGATACAAACTACATAAATAATAGTAGCATTAATAAAAAAGCACAAACTACATGCCAAATAATTTCTGCATTAACTAGTCTATATATGAACCACCAAGCTCCTTGTTCATGTTTTGTTCAGCACATGGAATTTAGTACCAAACTAGAATTCTTTCTCATGTTTTCATGTGTTTGCATCTTTTTATTTATATAGCACACACAAACCCACAGCTAGGTCAAACATGTAATAACTTAACAGTATTTGTCAACAATATGAGCTGGCAATGTTAGCTAAAGTGACATGAAATAATAAACAGTTTGAGCCTCAAAACCACAGTCCTTATCTTCTCATCGACTTGAGAAGAAAAACATATTGTCCATTCAATCAGGACATTTAAGGGGAGACTGGGGGACTTCAGTTTACATTATTCTCTGGAAAAGACCCAAAAAACATTTAAATGTAATTTGTGCTTTTTTATTATTACCATTCTTGTCAACTTCCTTTATTTACACTCTATTTAGCAATGGCATATTTTGTCTCAAGTGCCTCAAACTCTGTTTGATATGAACACTCAGTACTTAAAAAACTCCATCCATGGCAAGTCTAGACTTCTACAAGAAATATCCTAAAGGAAAAAAAAAAAAGAATCATCAGTGGGCTATTTTTATGCCTTTTTCTGTCCTTCATCTTCCTTATGAAGAATAAGCACAAAATCCTATTTTTAGTTAAAATTTGCTTATATAAGTTTAGGTTAGCATACTCTGCAGCAGATTTCTGACATATAAGTAAAGAAAATAATGAGTAATAATAGGAGATGGCAATATTTTCTGCAGACCACCATTGTATAGGGATGAGACATATTTGCCAGTGGGCTTAATTTGTGCTTGCTCATATATGCTCAGGAGACATGTCTTATTCCAGGCTTAGGAAAGGAACACCCTACAGTGATCACAGCGTTTTGCTGCCTGTGACTCCCTCACACACCTTGTCCCTATGCACAGGAATTGCTTTGTCATGGTTTTCTCAACGAAATTACCCAAACTGGGACAGAAAGACTGAAAGTGCAAGGCCTGTTGCTGTTGTAGCCCTCCTAACCCTGTCCCATCACTCCATAGGTTGGAAAGGCACATGGAGAGGATCCTATCTGTGAAACACAAATATCCAAACCTTTTTCCAACACCATGGAATGCTGATTATGGCAATGGTCCTGAAGTTGGAGAAAAATCATATAATCTCTCATTGACACGTACATATCCTTCTGAGTGTCTGTGTCAGAGCCTGGTGTCTGTGGCACAGAGCCTACAGCTGCTCCTTTTGTGACTAAATAACTGAGATGAGAAGAAAGAAAACCCCCATGTGTCCCCAGTACCTGTGCAGCCTTTCAGGGATACAGGCAGGAAGTGCTCTCCAGGTTCCTTGCCATGCCTGTGCTCCTCTGTACACGAGCTGCACAACCACTTATTGCATCTTGTACAGAGACTGTGGGCAGGCCTCTTCTCTTTGCACATGGAGCAGCTCTGGGAACAAAAAGTGCAGTTACACACACACATAACAAATCAGCTGTGCAAACAGTTGTCTTTAACAGACTGTGATTCAGATTGGTGAGCTTGATATCTTTTGCCCTCAGACCAAAACAATTCAAGTGTCTACTTGTAACTACGTAACATTCAGAAAAATACATAAAGCATCCTAATGGTGAGACAAGCTAAAAAACATGGGGAAACCCACATACTATTAATGAAAAGCTTAGTTCCTATCCTCTAAAGAGCTGACCAGAAATGAGTTCAATTTATATCTTGATATCACATATGGTGAACTGGAAACACAAGGCACAGGAACATGAGAAGACCTGGAAACCTTAATTAAGTATTCTCTCTATTGATTCAGCAGTTTAGGGAATGCCCTTTGCTATGTAGGCCATGATGCCTGGACACGTCACTAAGGGGAAAATGAACAGAGCAGCACATAAATTACGTGGGTAGTTTGACATTTGGTATCCAAAATGAACTCAAGAGTAATTTCAAGACAGCTACAATGATAATTCTCTTTAAAAGTATTTACTCTAGGCATAAAACACCTTGTTTCAAAACTCCCAATATTCATGTACTTGACTCACCACAGCCACAAATAGGCAGAGTGAGCACAGTGATGTAAATTTACCATCAACAAAGCATAAAGGCTTTACCACCACTTTATTAAACTGATGCCTTTCCTTCAAGACTACAAGATATCTACTATAGCTATGTACACACACATACCTCCTCAATATTGTTTCTACTCAGGACTACTCAAGCAAATAGGAATAGATGGCAAAATCACTTCCTACAGGGTCCTTTCTCCTTGGCATCAGCTTTCTGCTTATCTTCAAGTCAGCTGTGAACTGAAATATTTGCATCCCAACCGTTTGATGGGAAATGTGAAGAGAAGGATACAGCAGCCTGTGCTCAGCTCATAACCCCTGATTACCCTGATACCCCACAAGTTCTAGTGAATGTAAGGGAAGGGTTTCTTTTCAGGGTGGCTCAGGAAATAGAAAATCTGAAGAAAGAACTATTGCAGTTCTTGGCTGGTTGTCTCAGTTTTAAATCACAGCTTTAACATTTAGTGGAACATCCATATCCACCAGAATTCTGAGACAAGTGAGTCAAGCTCTGACTCACTTCAGCACAAGGAAAACTTTTGTTTTGCAAAAATTAATTTAAATTTTATCATTTCCTTCCATGGGTATGGCATTTCACAGGTCTCTTATCAAGCCATTACTCAAGAGTTTCTAAATATTCATTCTCAAACAGATTGGGCAATTCTTGACAATAAGACAGCAAAGTTTTAAATGGGTTTAATTGTCTAGAGAGGAAATTATTTGTGCAAGCCAATGTGCTATTTGAGCCATTGGCTTATCAGCAATGTTTTCCAAAAGGTACATACAACAATTTAAACCAAAAAGCTTAATAAAACTTATATAACCAAAATGCAAGAATATTTAATTTGGTGAACAAAGATTGTTATATAAAAAGAACTGACTAATCTAAAATGTACCCACTTAGGTCCAGCTTAAGAAAAAGTTGAGGAATGATCTGCCTGCTCTGCCATAACCAAAACTGCTTAAGCACAGCTTTACCTGTAACAGTTCAGCTGTCAGTCTGACTTGAATTTATATTGACACTGCACTGTGTTAACATCACTTTTAAGTTGCAGAGTGCTCCCAGAGTTACATTATTTATGGTGTGGAAATGGGCTTTTGGGCAAGAGATTCTGAACTGCGTATTTTGGAAACTGCTGCTGCTGCTGGCATGTAGCACATTCTGTCGTTCATGCTTCACTCTCACACACTGAGAGACACCTCGCTGCTTCCAAACACTTTGTTACAAGCCTTGACAGACTCCCATTTGAACATATGAGGAAAATTAAGACAGTGGTGGCAGCTCAGCTGTGTCTCAGGTGGATGATCTGGTGCTTCTCCCTTTGATATCACTGGTGGGGAAATGGCAGCTCTAATTTGGGGTGTGATGGTAGTGGTTAAAGATAGTAGGCAAGAAAAGCTACATGATTTGACTTCATAAAAAGGAAGCTGAAAACTCTGAAGGCTCACAAATTGCTCTAGGGTACTTCTATGCTCCAGTGAGAAATCTGCATTACTGAACTGCTCTTAGGACTCCTGAGGGATTGCAGAAAAGAAAAACCTTCTTTTAAGGATGGTTTGAAAAAATAATCTAATGCTTTTGAAGACATTAGATATTCTCATTTGACTTCCTTTCTACACAAATTCTCATTGAAAAGTAAATGATGCAAGTCACAGTAATTAAGAAGTCCTAGTATAATAAGTTCATTTTAAAAACTCAGCAGTATCTTTGAATTTTCTTCCTCTCTTTGGAGAATGCATGTGAATATACCCCTTCTTGTTTTAGGTCAACTTATGTTGCGCTCTGCAAGAAATGTACACCTGAAGATGTCAATACAGTTTGCTTGCCTTAATTATTTTTATTTCCCAAGAACACTCTGTGGACCAGGTTACACATTCTTTACTTTTTAACAACACCCATCAATACCCCTCCCCTCCACCCGAAATAGTGGCAACTACAAAGCTGTGAGAATAGTCCTGCCTGTTCACTGGGTATTTAACAGAAGTTAAATCCACCTATGTACAATGCCAATTCAAGGCAAAAGCAGCAATCCAATACCTTCCTTTGAATCCATTCCCCAGTGGGAAACTGCAATATGATGTGACTGTTTTTATCATTAAAACACGCAATCAGAAAATCATAACTGCTCACATGACCTAATGGGTGATGTTGGTGTAACAATTTAGTCAAGAGTCAGTTTCTGTGGCTGGTAGGTGGAGAGGGGATTGTCCCCACTACTCAGCTCCAGAGAGGCCACAGGCAGAGTATTCTCCTCAGTTCTGGTCTCCATAACTCAAGAGAGACAAGGAGCTGCTAGAGAGGGTCCAGCAAAGGGGATGAGGAGTCTGGAGCATCTCTCTAATGAGGAGAGGCTGCAGGAGCTGGGCCTGGTTAGTTGAGAGAAGGCTGAGAGGGGATCTCCTATAAATATCTCAATGGTGGGCGAAGAGGATGGTGCCAGACTCTGTACAGTGGTGCTCAGGGACAGGACAAGGAGCAGTGGCCATAAACTGAAACAAAAGAGGTTTCACCTCAACATGAGGAAAAACTTGGTTACACTAAGGGTGTCAAAGCACTGGGGCAGCTGCCCAGGGAGATCATGGGGTCTCCCTCTCTGCAGACATTCAAACACACCTGGATGTGCTCCTGTGTCACTGCTCCTGGGGCCCTGCCTTGGTGGGGACTTGGACTGGATGACCTCCAAAGATCTCTTCTAATCCTAACAATTCCACAATTGTTTACTTCAAGTTGAGAGTAGAAAGAGGACAAGGAGGAATCCAAGGCACTCAGTACCAACCCAATACATTGATTATCACAGATACGTTAGTATCAATATTTTTAATGGACTATTTAAAATGCAGAGAGTAAAACTCATTTTTCAACAAAAGTTTTAAAATTACCATGAAGGCAATATGTCCATCTCTGGTAATGAAGTAATTACAGTGCTGCATAAGCAAACTATAAGAGAATCTTTGTTGTTCAAAAGGAGGTTTACTTTGTTTTTGGTGCTCATCTCGCAGTGTTTCAACAAGCCACAACTTAGTGGCTTTCACTTACTTTTGCCATAGCTGAATCACCAGTGGGAAAGTCCTTGAGGAAGAAATTCTCAACTACATCCCTTGCAAAGCAGGTCTGCTTGCACACAGGGCAGGAAAGGATACCTAAATTAAAAAAAAAAAAAAAAAAAAAGAAAACCACCACAAATAAAGCAATGCACACCAGCCATGTGAACCAGGAAATTATATAAACCACACTTCAGAATTGTGACTTTTCTGTATCACATGTGCAGTTCCAGGAAACTAAGGCATTCTTCAAGTCCTAAGTGGCTAGATCTCGTTCAATATATGGAAAAGAAAAACAAAGCAATAAAATTCCTAGAAAAACAACATATTTCAGTCAACTTATTTCCTTGTTTATTGATGATAGCTGCATGTCCAGACTCTCACCTGGCTTGGAGATGATTAAAACTGAGCTGCGCTTTAAATTGTACTCCTTTGTCACAGATCTACTTGTGCTCTCTTTGATTTTCTGTGGTTCTGGACCAGCTTACCCCACCATAAGACACTCACTCCTTAATACCAGTTTTACGGTGCAGGTTGCAGTCCCAAGTGAAGTGACAGGGGAGTAACGTGCTACTGATAGAAGCAACAAATCACAAAACAAAAGAAGACAAAAGATAAAAAAAAGTTTCATAAGGAAAATTATTATAGTAAATCCAGAAGTGGCAAAACATGATCTCCCCTACAGCAAAGTGAGCAGCAGAACCTGGCTCCACCCTTGTTAATAACTGAGCACCACTGGGGTCAATCTCAGTGTCTGCCTGGGCTGAGAAGCAAGATTTCAAGCAGGTGTCCATAACTGTACACCTGCATTTTTGCACATCTGATATTTCATTCCTTGACTTCTTGGGCTAGGAGCTCTATTATATTTGGCTGAGATGGTTTGGGGGTTTTGTAAAAGGACACTGCATTTTTCTGGCCACATTCGTGCAAACCACTGTAGATGTGAAAACAGTCCTTCAGAGAGGGTGGTGGTGTGTCAGTCTATTTCACCTTATCAAGGTGTATCTTTTTTTTTAGTACAAGTTTTCTCCATTCTGTTAATAACAGAATTTCCTTGCTACGCTCACCTTGCCAAGTCATCTATTTATAACTAACAACAGTATTTTCTATGGTTTAAACTCACCTAAAGCAAGGTTTTAAAGCAAGATCAATGACAACATTCTACTGTTCAATGTGCTTTTTTCCCTTAAATCAAAATGATTTTTGCACATGGAGAGTGGCTTGTAACTTAATTAAACCTTAAGTTGTCTATTACTCTTCACATTAGATGATTATCAGAGACTCTGCTGTTTTCCAGGTGTTTGGTATTACCTGTCCCTTGGGAATGGCTCTTGCAGTCCCTGGCCAGGGGCAGAATGCTAATTCTGAATGTCCCCAGTTTCAGAGCTGGGCTTTAACAGCAAGGACACACAAACCCCAAAACATTCCTACATTTCCTCTTATGACAAAAGCACTACTCAGATGCCTGAACATGTCCACTTCCCTTCATAAAGGTTTTGAGAAAACGGAGTTCTGGTACATCTCTTTTGAAGAGTATCCCTTACTAGGAACCACTTCCATGAAGTTTAGATCTTTTTCAGCACAAATCTTGTATAAAAGCAAAAGCATAAGTGCTTTCTGTTTTTCAAGGCTGCATTTACAACAGAACTGTGATTTTTGGGCCCAAACAGCAGACCACAATCTAGCTAAACTATTCATTTTACTGTGCATTTCACACAACCCTGAGAGTTCACGCAGACAGGAGAAGGAGCAGGCTGTGCCCACAGGTAACTGTGCTACTCAGCCACAAGTCACCCCGGGGGAATGGGTAACAAGCAATTTCCAGTGCTCTGCTCATCAGGCATGTAAACTAAGCCTTGTTTAAGTGTGTTTCCTGGCAGGAGTTACAAAGGTGCTAAAAAATTATCTGATAAAGATGCCCACGATGGCAGAAAGCTGGAGAAGTCTTTTTAACAGATCCTCTACTTTGCATCCTTCCTATAAGGAATACAGCTGAAAAAGTATCTGAATCACCTACAGTTTTTGTAGCTAATCACATTTTCACATGTTACGCCCTAGCACAACACAATTCTTTTATATTGGTGGCACTGAAACGTTTCCAAGCTTTCCCCAGTTACAGTGTGTGAGACTTTTAGGTGTCTGGGAGCATCTCTGTTCTCTGGAGACACGTAGAAGCAGGAGGAGGTCAGACAAGCTGTATTACACTGACAGTGCCTCCTGCTCCTTGTCAATGGTGCTCACTACAAGCAGTGGTGAATTGCAGCACTAACTCCTGGGAGCTGAAACCCTCCTCAAGCACCCCTGCCAGCCCTGTATGAAGTGGCACGGCTGGAACAGCAGCAGGAATAAAAAGAGGGATATATTCTGGTTGATAAGCTGGGAAGCAAAGATACCTACTCTTCAAACAGCTTCTCAAATAAGTCTCAGGGGTGGTGCTCTAATTCTCAGTGCAGTCAATAGGAAACCAGCTCCTGACTTCACAGAGCCTCCTGGAGCCCTGGAGACTTGGAACCAGCTCCCTTCTCCCATAACAGCACTGCCAGCTCTTGATCTGGCCAACACTGAGAGAAAACCTCCACACTGAGGCTACACAACACTCTGCAGATGGACCAAAAGGGAAATAGCCAACAGGTGACTCTCTGAAGTAAGAAACCCACGGCTCTCACAGTAACTCTCTCACTTATGGGCTGTATGGGGGAGCACACACAAAGCATTTCTGGGAACAGCTGCTTACTGGGAAACAAAGGCATGGGGCTTTGTCCCAGCAAGGACAACTTCTATGGACACAGTACACAAGGTAAAAAAGGTTACTACTAAAGTTACTGTTTTATGTTCCAACACTATTCTGTTAGTGCAGAATGTTAAATCAAATTAAACCAATTGAATGATACTTCATGGAATGCTTATGGCCTCAGGCACCTTCACATGAGCTTTAAATTCTGCTAATTTGTTACAAACCAGTGAAGTACAGAACACAGTGTAATTAGAATGCATTTCATTTGATAATGAGCAAGACAATCTTTATAGCACTTCTAAATTATATTAAAAAAAACCCTTAACTTCAATAATTTTCATGCTTAGAAAACAAATCATGTATGGATTTCAGTTCTGAACAAAAGTCTCCCTTATATATGTGCTGAGAAACACAATCAACAGTTTGAAGGTAAACTACATTACTGCTGATTAATATTAAGGGACATCTAAAAGTGATGCCCTAGGTGGCACAACAATCTTCTCCCAGGTTTTAGATCCAAGTTATGCTACTAAAATCAGTGTTGTTCCAAAGATACACATGGAGCAAGTCCCATAGGTCAGAGCTGCTTTAGACCACCAAGTACAGTTTTGATTGAGTAAATGTCAGACTGTGTCTTAAATATCCAAGTAACTGTAAATTCTAATGATTTCAAATCTAAAACTCCCTTGAGATGAACAGAAGGCATGCAGAGCCATCAGCTTAATTAAAAAAAAAATATAAAAGAACAGCTGAGAGGAAAAACAATGGGGACACCACAGCAATAGAATATACAAAGTCATTTCCAACTGACAGGTGGATTAATCAGAAACACCTAATACTGAATACTATATCTAAAACTTTATTAAAAGCACAGGAGACAGATTTGCATCTTGCTAAAAGAGGGATTGCCTGAGCATGATAGCTTGGGAGATCACACTTGTTCAGCTAATTGGGTTTATTTGATACCTTTTCCACTTAATGAAAACCTGTGCTCCATGGAAATGGAGCATCTTTTTCAATATGAATCCCCCAAAGAATCAAAAGTTAGCTTGGCATAATAAATACACTACAAAACACTAATTGTGGAGCAATTAACCTGAAATTAAGCAAATAATTACATACATATTTACAACGAGCATCTTGCTCTTGCTCAGAGTGCAAACTACCAGTAAAACAGATTTTCCTGAAAACCCCTTACCTGTGATTTGGATAAAGAGCCAGAGAGCTGCCCACAGAGTGACCTGTTTTGGGGGACAGGTGGGTGACAAGGACTGCACACACAGGAATTCCCTGGGATCAGGCAGTGCTGTGGTGAGACTGAAGTCACCACACCTCTCCCTGGGGCTGCTCCCTCTTCTTTGGCCAGGAATTCTGCCAAATCAGCAGGGGAGAAAGGTGTACTGAGTCACTATAAGGTGCAGAGGTTTTTTCCTCTTGTCTTCTTTCTTGCCCTTGTCCCTAGGATTCATTCAGGCCTCTGAAATCTTGCCTTGGTTGTATTTTTCCTGAACAAAAATCCCTTAGTCAAAATGAACAGCAGTGTCCTACTTCCTTTCTTGCCTGAGTCTTGTCTCAGTCCTCAGACTGGAGCAGAAGGAAGGAGAGAAGCTTTTCCAAATCCAGGTAGCAGCAGGTCTTACAAAGCCATTCACTCCCACAGTACCTTTTGCAGACCAAAACAAGTATTTTTCTTTCCTTCCTACCTTACCACTGCCTCCAAACAACACTGTTACTCTGCTTTAAGAACCTGCACTTTGCAGACAGCTCATTTAAATATATCATTATTAGAGCTCTGTGGGTGAAGGGAAGGGTAGTCAGAAGCCCTGGAGACTCACTGTTTGTACGTATGAGAATGATGCAACTTCTGGATCTAAGCAGCAACTCAACAAGGAATTACAGGACTCAAACAACAGTTTACTTATTAGGACATCAGGTACAATCATGATTTTATTGCTATCAAAAGCTCTAGCAGTAGCAAAAAGCTGACAGAGACATTGACATACTCTATTTTTGCATGGAAATTAAATTGGTAGGAAGGAGATAAAAACATTTGCATCAATTATCTCTTAGAAGTTCAGTGCCTACTGCTGTTTAGAACTTGACATCATTATTTATGACATCCCATTTCACTGCTATAGTGATGACCATCAATTTAGAAAGGCTACCAAGGATCCTTATGCTGGATTTTAACCCTGTTTCACTGTGACACACAAAATAAAGCCCTAATTCAGAATTATATGCAGGTTCAACCAGATATAAGATAACCTCAGTGTATTTATCAGCTGCTGAAGAATCTCTGGAGACCACATTGTACTGAACTCCCACAAAGTGTCAACACATGAGGGATGTAGAGGAAAAGTCCTACATTTAAATCCTTCCAGGGCCCCTACACTGCTTTCAGCCCCATCCCAGCAGGCCTGTGCACCTGAACATCACCACAGAAGGCACCAGCACCAGAAAGAGATGTGGGACTCTGTGTCTGGCTGTGTTTATGTACCTCTGAGCCCTGAAAATCCTAAGCAGCAGATGTTTGCTTGGCTGAATCAGTTTGCAGCCCTTTTTCAGCAGCCACCACGTTTATTTCCATTCTCATACTCCCATCAGCCAGAGTAACTTGACAGAGGGTTGGGAGGAAATGGAATTTCAGAGGCAGTGGATCCATTAGTCAGAAACAGATGCCCAGTGTGGACACTCCAACTCCACACCTGACATATCCAAAACCAGCTTTCAGGTAAACAACAAGGTTCTGCCTTATCCTGTTCAATCCCCAGCTCCCCACAGCTCAGATCTCTCACATCCCACAGCACTTTTCTGTCAAAGGCAGCTGCAGCATTGCACTGGAACCAGCAATAATTACACTTAGAATGTCTCTTTGTGAAAGTACAAATCAAGAAAGAACTAGAATTTCTGAGTGGTTTCAAGGTTTTTACTCCACCTATACTACATACAGCAATCTAATTTCTAAGCAACAGAGCTATGGACCATTTACAGAAATCACCTCTGAAATTCCAGCTGAAACCTGTCCACCACCCACGGACACCAAGTACAGGAAAAGCCACAGCTCACACTTTGGTTTCAAGGTCTTCCAGTCTAGTCAGGGTTAAATAGAAAGAACCCTCAAGCTGACTGCCTCAGAAATAAATCAATGCAGATAATTTACTACTTATTATCATGGGAATAGATTAGGATAAAGAAAAACAGTGGAGCTACGACACACATCACATTTGTACTTGCTGTCCACATGTTGCACCTATTCCTCTGCTCTTTTTCCTCCAACAACCATCAGAATAATTATTCTCAGAGAGCATTAACTACAGCTCAAGCTGCAGGCATAATTTACATTTCCTTGAAGACCCAATTATAGGTTATAGGAAACAGCTCTGAAGACAACCTCCCACTCTTTACAGTTTCATATTTATATAACTAAACCCTTCATTGTTTCACTTACCTTTTGAATCTGGCAGCCAAACAGCACACTGCAAAGGACTGACTAACTTTAAACCCAGTTTAAGTTAACTAAATATAAACACTATGAACAGTTTCTGTCTTCAGAATAATCTTTCTACTTCCCTTTTTGGAGGTATAACATGCACTTGGTTCTAAGTAGCTCTAATTAAATCAAAAGGGTGTTCTCCTTCAGAATTAATAGATCATTGCAGTGCATCAAAACAAGGTTATTTGGTATCCTGGAGATACCACAGCTCTACCAAGGCAGATAAACTGCCTCACTGTAAACCATATTGTGGTTTTAAGAACTCTGTAGATGTTCTGTGTTTGACTGTTTATTTTTAATTATTTAAATACAGGCTGAATACAAGCTAAGACACTGTGTGTTGACACCTAGAGTCTCCTGAAACCAGTGCTCCACACTTCCTATGTCAAAACTTCATATTGAAAATTACCCCAGAGCCCAATCTTTTTCCTGAAATAAACCCCACTCTGAAGATGTCTCTGACCAATACCTTGCTGACTTTTGGATGTGCCTCACTAACAAGTGTTCACAATTAAGGATCCACAGTTTTACGTATATATATATATATACACATACACACACACATATATATAGCAGCTACCATACAAGCTGAAGAAAACTGTTTATTTTCAGCAGGAAATAATAAAACGCAGCAAGTGGACATCTATCAATAGTTGAAGCCACATTGGCTCTCTTTAAAAGTTTGGGTTTCTCTTAGTTTTACCCAACCTGTTTGCATTTCTCTAATACATAACCCTATTACTTTTCTTGGCATTAAGTGAACACAACACCAGCATGGCCAGCTTTTGACTCATGCAGAGAACATGGGTAGAACTTATGGCACCATTTTCCAGGATTTTTGTTATCCAACCCAGAGAAATACAAAAGAGAAAAAAAAAATTTTCGAATGAAATTGCATAAAATAATAGCTCAACACACAAGCTCAATACAAAAAACATAATACAATTAAATGCACCACTTCACAAAGCAATTTACAAAGCTGAGCAACTACTAATAACATTTTACTTTACAGCTTAGGCTGATTACACCATTTGGCCACAAAATATTAATAATTCCAGGGCTTATATCAATTAGCAGAAATCTGCAAGGTGTTTCAGTACACCTTTTCTGATCTGCCTTGTTCTCAGAGGTCCTAACTGTGATTGATCAGCAATTAGCTGTGATTTTATTTTAAGAAAAAAAATAAACCAACCAACCAACCCTTTAGCTGAGACAGTCTTGCATAAACATGAACTTCTCCCAACAATGCACCTTCACAGGTCCCCATTTGACTACTTTTGGGATTAACATGTTGGTGATACTTAGAGCACTGAATTAATTATATCATTGAATATTTCACAGAGAGGAAGATTTCCAGATGTGGGGTAATTTATTTTGGCATCCACCTCCGGTTCAGGGAGGAGGGATAAATACAGGAACCTGGGTGAATCTGGTTTTGAATGTATTTAGAAATTCCTGAGAAAGAGGTAGACCCAAGGACACAGGAACCAACATTGCACCATGAGTGGCAACTCACACAGGCAGGAGCCTGGGAAAGTCCTCATCCGAGACATTTCCATCTCAAGAGATGTGAGAACATTCTCTTTTTCTTACTCAAGCCCTCTCTTGAAAATTACTTTTTCCCATGTGTAAGAGCCTTTCCCAACACCCATGCAGAAAACAGACTGTAAACACAAAACATGGAGATCTGCAGAGGAGGAGAATGTGGATTCTCTGTTACAGGAAGACAAGGAATAAAAATAGGAAAGCAACACAGGCCTGCAAAAAAAAAAAAAAAAAATAGAAAAGAAAAACTGAGAAGCTTAAAGTTCCCTAAATAGAAAAAGCATATGTAGGAGCCAAACTCACGAAGATAAATTTCTTTTTCCACTCAAATTACTCCAAACTCTCAGTTCTCACAGCTATGGATCAATTCTGATGGCTGTGCAGCTTTTCCATAGGAGCTCTGGCTGCTACCTCAGAGCTTTTATTCATGAGTCACCTCAAACACACACAGGAAGAAAAGTTCCACACCAACCCCCATCAAATGTCAGCACTACTTACCTCTAGCTTCTCAGCAACTTCCACACAAAACAACAAACTAGAAAAGAGTTTTATGTTAGCAGAGTACTGCTTATAGTAAAGCATGCAGAAACCTGCACATTCAAATATTCTCTTTGTGACAAATATCAGAATAACTTCACTTGCAAATACATTTGTTTTCTCTATCCTTACATTTTGCTTGAGGAATTCACAGTGAGTAAGAAATACATTTTTCTCATAAGAAATATTTTACATTTACTCAGCTAAAATGGTTTAGCACTTTCACTTACAGCTTATCACTGGCACCTGCATATAGTCAAACTTAAAAATGACACCGAAAACTGGAATTGCATTGCCAATAAGTCAGCAATCAGTGCAGGTAAGACAAGCAACATTTAACACCATGCCAGCAGTAGAGTTCACAAATTTATCCTGCCTGACCTATGGTGGCTGCAGTTTCAGTCATTGGCTTAATTAAGAGACACAGATGTTTTGGTTTTGCTGCTTTCCTTGCTCATAGATTAACTCAATCTCTGCACCTGGTGTCTCACTTCATTTACTGGATCATCACTGTTCATTATTTCTTTTCTCTAGTCTTGCTCTTTCCTACAGAAGTTCCCTATCTACACAAAAATGAAGAAGTGAACAGAGAAACTTCAGGAATACAGGAATAAACTAGTATTTATTCCATTTTGCTATAGACAATTCCTGATTCACCTTAAAGAAATATCCAATATTTTGACAACTCACAAGAACCTGTAGCTACACTTCATCCAAGACAGCAAGTGGTAGAAATTCACTTTTCCACTTGGGAAACAGAAAGAAGGAGGAGAGGAATGGCTGAGAGGTCAAATGAGGATACATAAAAAGTAATGGAGTGCTTTTTCCAACAGTCTTTTATTACAGAGAGGTCCCTCAGACTTTAGGCAACTATGACTGAGCATTAAATCTTTTAAGGAGACATTACTTTAAATGACTGCCTTCTCTTTCTCTCTTTCTCCTACCTTCAAATCTTTTTCTGTCTGTACCCTGTACATCAATAGCCTTTCTCCTTTGCCTTTTCCTTCAGCTTTTGAGTTTTGACAGCCTTCCAACAGTGACCTCTTAACACTGATTCCTTTTGTTCTCAAACCTGAACTAGTCTAGTTTATGTCATCTCAACAATTCTGATCACCCTCACCTCAGAGAAGGTATCTTCTCCTCCTTCCTACAGGTTTCTAAAATCTGCTACAGAAGAGATAATAAATAATGCCTCCTACTCAACTAAAGTTCAAAGCCTGTGAAAATACAAGTTACTTACATGCCTTTGCTCTTCTTATAATTTAGTAATAAGTCTGGAATGCTTCACCCACAGCAATTAAGAATCATTCAGTTAAAAGTACTTTATTCCGCCATCTAGGTTTTATTCCAAAAAAACTTACACATTTTCTATTAACATCACAACTGAAAACCATACAAATAACTCCAAGATTTCAAAAGGCACAGCCAAAAAAATGCTTCTTATCCTCACTAGTTTACTCAGCTTGTTAGGGTGAGTTCCAGCCACAACGGTTAAGGTAGAGAGAAACAACACTCACAATGAGATAAGAGTTTCAGCACACCAGAATACACATACTGTAATAACAATTATTATTACTTGTTAGAAACAAAAAACTGGGTGGTTTTGTGTTGTTGTTGGGGAGGCACTGAAGTAGGGGGTGAAGGAAGAACAAAACTATCACCACAACCAGTACCATGGAAAGGTCCAGCATGTCAAAAAGATTGCAAAAATAATTTGCTCTGGAAGCTATCTTGTAGCATTTATTAAGCTAAGAAAATCAAATATTCATAATGTCAACTTGGTAAGTGAAACATTCAGCCCATTCTGAAAAAATGTTAAAATGTTGCCTGAATGTGTCATTTCTCTTCAAAACACTGTTGTTGGATGAAAAACATAACAAAGTTGGCTTGTTCCCAATCCACTCTCTGCTCACACAAATCTTTACTCTCCTAGTTTACCAATTTACAGTAGTACTATAGAAGAATGGACTTCAAAAAGTACTTCTCAGTCCATCTCTTTTTATAATACTGTATTGCAAAGAGCTCAAGCCAGAGGTTTTTAAATATTACCTTCATAGAGAACTTCATACTCAGTGGGAACACAGCTGTATCCTTGAATCAAATCTGGAAGGCAGTCCTTACAGAAGGAATGGAGGCAGGGGAGCATTCTGGGTTCCCTCCTCCACAGCTCCCATTTGCACACCAAACAATTCCTCAACAGATCCAGGGTCTCCATTCCTGCTGGCTGAAGCCTGGCCCCGAAAACATGAAGAGTCACAAAATGGCTCATGACAAGCCCTGCACTTCACAAAACCCTTGATCACACAAGCACAAACCAGAGGGCAACACGGGATGCACGATCAAATAAACAACATTCGTGTAGCCCCTGTGAAAAAAGAAGCTCCTTGCAGCTGAAAATCACATACCTGCTTTACAGAGGAGAGTATCTTTGCAGATTGTTGTGCAGGAAAGCGTGGTTTAAGGTTTACAAACCATGATCCCGCTATCTCTCTAGTATTTGCAACTTCTGTAAAAACTGAACTAATCTGTCCTATCGATCTACTTACAAAGCTGAATTGTCACACGCTGCACATTTCCTGCTAGAAGCACTGAAACTGTGAAATTAAAATTATGAGATTCTCTGACTGCTTTTACAATTTCATCCAAATATTTTACAGCTTTCAGGCAAAGAAAATAATACCCACATGTCCATCATTTCAGCAATGCAGGCGAGAAAGCTGCCTTGAAACATGTACAGCATCTTCTGACAATCTTCTTTATAGAAAGTGCACTTTGCAGTAATCAAATTTTAGCTATCAAGATGACCACAGATCATAGACCAAACCTGAGCTTCCCAGTGTTCCTCCCACCAGCCTAAGCTCCCCAAGGTCAACTGAGAGTTTTGCAGTTCATGTTTCATCCTCAGTTCTGAGATTGTCAGAGATCCTGAGCAGATACAGACTGCAAAGGG
Source organism: Trochalopteron elliotii (assembly GCA_024734555.1). NCBI lineage: Eukaryota > Metazoa > Chordata > Aves > Passeriformes > Leiothrichidae > Trochalopteron > Trochalopteron elliotii. Next base: position 1,125,758 of record JANPWX010000452.1, on the reverse strand, counting down.
CAACTCCTGCAAGTTGTATCAGAGGAGAAGAAGCAAATAAAGCCTCATTTCCTCTGGAGTCATTCTTCCAGCTGATCCAACCTCCTGGGACCAGACTCCCATGTAGCTGCTGATGCCCCTGGCATGCTGGTCCTGCTACCCACAGGATGTAATTGAAGCTACAATCTCCAGATTTCTCCAGCACAGAAGAGCAGCAGCTCTAATCTTAGGGCTATCTATTCTCCTGGGATTGTCTTCTGGTAGATTCCAATGGAAATGGTTAGTAAGCAGATCTGGGTTTGGGTTTTTATTCTGCAATGCACAAGAATTATGAATGTCTCAGAAATTAAAAACCTGTAGTTTTCTTAAGCATTGCATCCTGAATTCATCAGTATTTAAAATATTTTAAAAGAAAAATGGACCCTATGGTAAAGCCTGCATCCTATTTCATACCCAAGACCCATTCAACTAGGCAGATACCCACCAACTTGACTGACAAATTAGTTAGATAAACTCAAATCTACCACTAAAACTTCAGATTCCAATCCCAAAACCAGAGGTCCCTTTGGAAATGAGCTGTGCCAGCTGTACCTGTGGTTTAATTAACATTTTATCAGTGCTTATTACACAAGCTCACTTTTTACAGTGCATCTTCATCAACCATCTATCAGAGGCAAAGGTCACTAAAGCAGCACAGCCTCTCAGCTCACTTCATCTCTGTCATTTCTGGCAGCTCCTGTTGCTAAGACAAAGTTGCACCTACAAAAACATGTAATGTGTGCAGTAGGAAGTTGAGGTCTTGAACTACCACATTGTTGACACAGAGAAACCACAGCCCAAAGCATCCACGCACAGAGAATCAGTGCAAACACAGCCTGATACCTGGGAAATGCTCTGTCACCTCAAAAGCCAACTCTGGGGCTGGATGAGCAGAAGCAGGTTACCATAAATTTCAGTTTATGCCTTTTGAACAACATACCAAACCAAGTAGAATTTTTTTGGTAGGAAGGGGAAGAGTGAGAGTGAAAAAAAAGTGTTTAAAATTTTGCTCTGAGGCAGGTAATCAAAGCAACAGTCAGGCAGCTGGAGGAGAAGTATGATGTATGTAATGAGCTGTAGGAAAGCCTGCAAAGAGAATCCAGGGAATTACAGGCATGATCTTGGTGCTGGGGAAGGTCACGGTGCAGATCACCTCCAGCACCATCAAGGGTCACTTGAGCAATAACCAGGGAACCAGACCCAGTCAGAGCGGGTTTATGGGAGGGAGGTCCTGCTTGACCCACTTGGTGGACGAGGGAAAGGCTGTAGCTGCTGCCTGTCTGCCTGGACTGCAGCAAAGCCTTGGACACCATTTCCCACACATTCCCCTGGAGAAACTGCCTGCTCATGGCCTGGAGGGGTGCACTGGTCACTGGAGAAAGAACTGGTTGCATGGCTGGGGCCAGAGCAGGGGATCACATGTCAGGAAACAGCAGTGCCAACAGCCAGTGAGACAGTTCCCAAACTCCTCCGTATTTTGGAACTGTCCATTTATGCCACAGCTATTCACAAGCAGCAGTTTCCACAGGCTAAGATGAACTATTTTATAAATTAATTGCATGCCAACCTCATCCCAAAAGCCCTCTAAATTTAATTGTTGTCAAACAGTAGGTTAGAAGTTGATAAACTAGGATTCTACCACAAGTATCAGAATGTAATTTGCATCTTCAGCAGCGAGCATGCAACAAGTGACAGTGCCTGTGGGTTTTTGGTCTGACACCTGAGAACCAGCTCACCAGCTTTAGTTATGTGATTTTTTATCATTAAATCCTGCTTTGGCACGCAGGGTCAAGCCTTGCAGACACCAGAAGTCCTAATTTGATGTTACAACCAAGCAAGGATCATTTCAGGCAGTCATCTTAAACCCAATACATCAGAACTTCACAGAGCAGTTCTAGAGCTGTGCCATTGCTGTGTCAGCTGTAAGGAAGGTTGAGGAAAGCTGGCACCAACTCTGTCCCATAGGTGGGAACTGCAGGAATGGTGTGCCCAAGCCTGGGGAGGGCAGAGATTGCAAATGTTAATTAACAGCTACTGCTACACTACTGTCACTCTGCACACCTTTGTCCACACTCCTGCTGCTCCATTCCCACAGGCACAATCCCCAAGAATTTCCCCTGGACGTCATTTTAGTGTTTAAGAATCCCCACCAAAAGCACATCAAGTCCTCTTTTCAGACAGCTGTAGAAAGGACCAGTAACAAAAGAGCAGCACAAATACAAACTTAATTCTGCCACCCTATAAAGATAAAACAATGAGGTATCTGCACATGGCAGATACTGAACACTGCAGTCAGGCAATTTCAAACGAAGTGAGAAGCAGTCAAACCACTGATCAAAAACTATGCAGGTAACACTAAAGTGTGAACTGTGTCTGGACAAGTCAGGAAATAAAAATCAGAACAACCCAAACTTCTGTAAATGAGCTCATTTTATGCATTGTTTATTCAAAAAACTTGAATAAAACAAGAACTTTTATGCCACAAGCACACAGGCACCACCAACTTCTTTGATCTTCTCCTCTGCTCTTCTACTGAAGAACTTTGCTTTCACAATGACAGGCTGCTTGGGCAGCTTCCCCTTGCCCAGCACTTTGTAGTAGCCCTAGAAAGATTTAAGAAGAAGTTCAGTGTTAGTAATCAGCTTGCAGGCCGATTTTCAGACGTGACATTCAGGTCTGTTAGCACATGCCAGTTAAAAACAAAACTCATCCAGTCAATTAATTACATTAAAAGGACCATCCTGACATGAAGACAACTAAGAGAACAGCTGCTGAAGTCCCTGGAGGTGAGCAGTGTCCCTGATTCGGTGGCTGGCTGAGACACAAGACATCCCAGCCAGTGAATATGGATCAGATGTTTCTGTCCGAGAACTATAGCACACCTAGACAACCAGACATGTGGAGATGTGACTCTAGTCTCGAGGGAGGGCAGGTGACACGGTGTGAGATGGTTCCTCCAGGGTTTTGTTCCCTCAGGAACATTTCAAACTGGCCACCTTTCCCCACCCACCCAAAGGAGGGCAGTGCCTGCCCACAAACACACACCAGTAGGAGAGAAAGTCCTTAAAGGGAAAAATGTAACAGCCAAAGTGCTTCTGTAGCTACCCACAGCCCAGGGGATCTGTTCCATGAACCCCTGAGCACTCAAGCACTGGACCTGATCTGCAGTTCAGCCTTTCCCCAGCGGGACAGGCACAGCTGAGGCACTCATGGGAGGCAGGAATGGCAGGGCTCAGTCCCAGCAGGAACTCACCGAGCGCACGACGTCGATGACCGGGGCCAGTCCGGCCTCGTTCTTGGCGTAGTTGAGCCTGGTCTGCTCACTGACCAGCGTCCACAGCTTGTCCAGGTTCACTGTGGGACAGAACTTCTGGTTCCTCTTCAAGTGGTAGTGCCTCATGCCCACCTTCCCAAAGTAACCAGGGTGACTGTGGAAGAAACACATTCCGCACTGGATCACATTTTTAACTCATCCTGAACAAGCAGAACTCCAAACCAACACTGAAACGAGCATCTCATGACATCAAAGTATTCAAAATGTCACACTACACCTTTTTTCATACTACTGTGTGTAGAATTTAGATGTAATAATGATTAGCATCCAAACCAAGGAGACATAACATTCTCTGTAAGTGTTTCTTCTCCCTTGAAGCCACAGCTCAATCCCCCTCACTGCTGAGCCTGCATTCCAGGGAAGCCCCAGCTCCATGGAGGCAGGAGTTGTGGCACTGCTGTCACTAACCCGGTGACTGGCTGGGCCAGGCAGGGCACAGCCAGTGAATAGAGATCAGTGGTTCCTGTCCGAGGACTCCAGCACACCAGGACCACAGGCAGGCCCAGATGTGACTCTATAGTCTCGGGAATCACACAACATCCCTCACCTTTACCCAGTGCAGCCACCAGGATGCAGTTTGGATTTAACATCACGTCTCAATTTGCTCTGTGTGCACTGTTAAGCAGGGACCACACTGCAACAGGCAAATTTGGTCAACTTTACCTAATGCTCAACGCTCCAAGATGTCAAATGAAAAGGCCTTTGATTTCAGGCTAAGTGGGGACATGAGCAGCTATAATGCTACACTTCCCATTAAAGGAAAGAACACGCAGGATTGCAGGAAACTTTGTTTATTCACATATAAAAGTCAGCTGCTTCTACTCCAGGAGCATGCGTGTTGCTAGTAGATATTTAAAACGTTAGCTTACTATTTATCGAAGTTAATCCTGTGATGGTGCAGACCACCAGCATTACCACGTCCTCCAGGATGCTTCCTGTGTTTGCCTGAGAAGAAAAATTTTAAGCTTGTTACATTAATATTACACAAAATAATTTGAGATACTTTCAATGCCAACTTAAACTACTTAAATTATTTACTTTATCTTGTGATGTGACATGGCTGGAATGGACAGAGTTGAAAGGGAGACAGCACTGCCCTGTAAGCTCAAGATGTCGCACACCCAGTACTGATCTGCTGAGCAGTGCTGAAGCCATAAACCCAGGGAGTCTAAAACGTGCAAGCCTTGACCAGCCCATCACCGCGGCAGCTGCCCCCGCACGCTGCGGCCTCGGGCACTGCTCGATACTTCCCACGCTGCCGGGGGGCCCCTGCACTCACAGCCCCATTTTTATGGGATCCGGGAAGATCCAGCAGCACCGTCCCCTCAGCGCTGGGGCCGCCCAAGGCCCCGGCGCACCAGCGGCCGCCTCTGCACTCACCCACGCGGCCGTGGCCGTGGCTGACATGTCCTCTCAGCTTGCGGGTCTTCCTTAGCCTGGAAGGCTGCGGGGAAGGGGGAGAGCAGCCGTGAGCGAGGCGGGCAACGAGCACCACGAGAACCCCGCACCCGCCCCGGGGCCAGCGCGGCCCGGCGCCTAGCCTTGACACAAA